>CM038676.1:602319534-602723204 GCA_021605205.1 Aegilops longissima | reverse complement strand
CCCGGTCGGCTGCCCGAGCGCCCGACAGGTCGGCCTTGGCCCGCTCGGTCGGCGCCGTGTGGCGCCTCCCGAGGATCGTCACGTCATCCTCCATCCTCTCCATCACCGGCTGGTCGCGGTCGGGTTCCTCGGGCGAGATGCAGGGGACATCGAGAGCCCGGCGCGAAAAGGGAATGATGAGCTACGGAGGTTGATTGCACAAAGTCTCCGCCTCCCTCTCCGCGGCCGCGGCCTCCGCCTGGGCCTTGGCCGCCGTGTCGGCTTGCGCCTCAGCCGACTTCTCCGCCGCCTCCTGGACGGCCCTCTACTCCGTTGCCTCCATGAGGTCGGCGCGGGGGTCCACTCGACGGGAACTCGAAGACCCTCCCGTCGGCGCGACTATGGAGGCGGCGTCAACCCGCTCAAGGGAAAGCAGCGCTCTGTTCAACGAACCAAGAAGACGGCTCAGATGAGCCTCAACCAAATAAGACAACAAAAATACAAGACACACGACACTTATGCCGAAACCGCTTGTGGCTGCTTCACCACCTTGCGGAGCGGGCGCTTCGCAGCGCCTCGTCTCGCTTGAGTACGCTGCCGCGGAGCTCTTGGGTTTAAATCGGCCGGCTGCCAAAGAGACCAGCGCGACCCGGCAACTTCTGCGCCACCCGGCGGTTGGCGGCGGAAGGCCCAGCGCCATGGCGATCGACCACGGCGGTAACAGCGGGATGGTTTCGGCCGTCATCCTTGGCCAGATCCTCGAAGCGGCCGTGGGTCGAGACACGCTGCCTCTCCGCCCGGTTGCGACTCGGCGTCGTCCACGGCCGCCCCGAATCCGGGTCGTCGGGTGCGTCCACAGCGCATGATCGGCCGTGAAGTGGCGCTCGACCTGCGGCCCGGCGCGCGGTCGAAGAAGAGGCTCTGCTCAAAGACAAAGTCGATTAGTCAAGAGTCGGCTATCACGAACACGGCAACCAAAGAAGAAGAGAATAAGGAAAAACTCACCACAGGCGGTGGGTTGGCCGAGAATATGGCGCCTTGCAATACTGCCACTCCTTTGTGAGTTTGCGGTTGGAATATAGTTCACCATGTAAGATACCTCGTCGTGAGGCATCTCTACGGTGCTCAGCGGCATGGGTCGAAGCGGCGCTCATTGATGTAGATCATGTGGCGGCTTTGGGCGGAAGCACCGGTGCTCCACGGCGGCGGCCACCAAGTCGGCCCACCAAGCCCTCGGATTGGACCATCACCGGGCGGGTGACAGCGGCGTTCCCGGCCAAGGTGGCGACCAGGCTCGGAAGGACCAAACAGCGGGCCTTGCGGCGGCGGGCGGCTACGTAGCCGGCAGATTGAGGTAATCGCCTTGCGCGGCGGCGTTCTTCCGTAGAAATCGATCTGCTGCCAAAGCTTCACCGGTTGGATCAGCGAGATAAGCGGAAAAGGGTTGTTGTCGGTCGTCCTCCGCTTAGCGATGAAGGCGCCCCGGGCGGAACGCGCCCAGCGGAGGCGATCTCGAGCTTGCAGAAAGAACTCCCCGAGCTCGAGGTGGGGAGGGCGCTGAAAAGCCGCCGCGAGTGGCGAAGGCGGACAGCAACATAACCGTGTTGGGGGTGAGGTGATGCGGCTAGAGATGGTAGAAGTCAAGGAAGGAGCGGAAGAACCCGCTCGCCGGCAGGCCGAGGCCGCGCAGGCAGTGCGAGCGGAAGATGACCCGCTCGTCCTCCTCCGGCGCCGGTGAAATCTCCGCCTCCGGCGCGAGGCGGGTCTTCACAAGGTCCTCGCTCGGCAACCGCCGTGTCTGGCGGAGCCAATCGATGTGATCTTCATGGACGTTGGAGCCGTCCCACGAGCTCGACAACGCTATGGGAACGAGTGGAAGGAAAGAGCCACGACGGCGGAGAGCACGGCCACACGACGAAGGAACCGCGGCGAGCCAAGATAGCTCGCGGCGGAACGGCGCGATGGTGAGTGCGCTGAGGCGACGGAAGAGTGAGGAAGAAGGTAGAGGAAGGAGAGGAGTGAGGGCGAGCGTGCGAACCCCTGCCGCTCCCCCTCCTCCCCCTACTTATAGGCGTGGGCGGCGGAGCCGAGGAGGCGAGGCGTGGGGGAACGTGGGATTAACTGCGCCCACTCCCCCCACGTCCCGCGATTATGGCACCCTAAAGGCGTGCTGAAACTGCCGCGGGAAGACCAGCGGTCCACTTGGGCCGCAGAGAATCCGTGCGTGGGCCGAGGCGTAGGCTTGGTAGGCCCAGGCCTGCGGCGACGTCCCGTCACACGCGTGGGCTGGCGGGCTTTTTTAGCCACGTGGCATGCAAGGTGACGCGCAGTCAACGCGCAAGCCGGCTCACGTTCCCCCTTTTTCTAACCACGGAGCTTCCCGAAGACGGCGCACCCGTTCAAGGCCGGCTCCTAGCTGTCGGCTTCCCAGGATAGGAAGCTGATCGAGCTTCTCGTCCTCCCTTCAACCTCGAAGCCCAATCAGCTTTGGGGACTACTGTCGGAGTAAATGACCACGGGTAGCCTAGCCGGCTCCCCCTTGGGCTTCTGAAAAAATTACAAGCCAAACAAGCCAATCAAGTCATCCAACATCCAGGACGCTCGGCCGCCTTCCCCCGGCCGGTTGTCATTTAGGCCGGCTGTCAGTAGGCGGCCTGGCCCCAAGATCCATAGAAGAAAGCCACGAAAGGGCCAGCTTCCATGGAGCCGGCTACCAGAGGGCTGACTCCGCCTAGCCCGTTGACGAGAAGGCCGACTCAAGGAGCGGCCACCCCTTGACTGACCAAGGCCGCACCCTCGAATCTGCACCCACATAGCGGTGATGAGGCAGGCGTGGCTACTGTGAAGCTCGCCACCCCGCATCCGGAGTGGCGTGGCTACTGATCGCCGTCTGGGCAGCCATCACCCGTCGGCAACACTGTTGCCATGTTGACTGTGACATCACCCACGACAGGCAGCATGTACTAACCGCAGGCGGCGGGTCCCTCTAGTCAGAGAGATGCCCGAAGGCGGCTCGGCCTCCCCCAGTCAGCCTGAGATATGGCCGGCTCCCCATAGCCGGCTTGTTCCCTCCCTTGAAGGAAGCGCCTCATTAAGGAGACAAGACGAAGTGAAGCTACAGTGATCGCCGCCAAGGCGGCGACACTGTAGCCACGCTTACCCCGACAAAGCCCTCATCATCAGGATCGAGGCAACGATAACCGAGCCCAAACCAAAGCCCTCAGCGGTGGGGCCATGACATCGACAGGGAAGCCCAGCGGCAGGGGGCCCACTGGTCGGCGGGCCCCAGCGGCCGGTGGAGAAGCCGGCGGATGAAGACATCGGCGGCTAGTGCCCACACCTAGCGGATTACCGTGTACCCACAGGGGGTAGGCCTATAAACCCCCAGGGCACCCATGCAAAGGGTTGGACTCACGAAGTTTTAGACACCACGTAGGGAAGGGAGAGCTAGCCGTGCCCTTCTTCTTTCTCACCCGAACAGCTCAAGGCCTCTTGTAGCACTTGTTCATCTAGTGATCATCTGGAGACCCCAGAGAGCAGCGATAGGGGTGTTATCTCCTGGAGAGCCCCGAAGTGGGTAAGATTCGCCGGCGTGCATGTCTTCGCCTCATCCCGTTTCCAGGCACCGGCGACGTCTTATTGGCTCCCACTATGATTAGCCACCCGTTGGCATATGTCGCACCTACCACCCGACAAGACTAGTAACGGCAAGCAAATTGAACAAATCATCGCCCACAACTACTTTGTGTTCTACTCGTGCATAGAAACTACGCATAGACCTAGCTCATGATGCCACTGTTGGGGAACGTTGCAGAAATTTAAAATTTTCTATGCATCACCAAGATCAATCTATGGAGTCATCTAGCAAAGAGATAGAGGAGTGCATCTACATACCCTTGTAGATCGCGAGCGGAAGCGTTCAAGAGAACGGGGTTGATGGAGTCGTACTCGTCGTGATCCAAATCACCGATGACCAAGCGCCGAACGGACGGCACCTTCGCGTTCAACACACGTACGGTTTGGAGAGACGTCTCCTCCTTCTTGATCCAGCAAGGGGGAAGGAGAGGTTGATGGAGATCCAGCAGCACGACGGCGTGGTGGTGGAAGCAGCGGGGATCTCGGCAGGGCTTCGCCAAGCTCAGCGAGATGGAGAGGTGTTACGGGGGGGGGGGGGGAAGAGGGAGGCGCCAGGGGCTTGGGTGCGCAGCCCTCCCTCCCTCCCTCTATATATAGGGGCCATGGGGGGCGCCGGCCCCCTAGAGTGAAGGAAATATGCCCTAGAGGCAATAATAAAGTTATTATTTATTTCCTCATATCATGATAAATGTTTATTATTCCTGCTAGAATTGTATTACCCGGAAACATGATACATGTGTGAATACATAGACAAACATAATGCCACTAGTATGCCTCTACTTGACTAGCTCATTAATCAATGATGGTTATGTTTCCTAACCATAGACATGTGTTGTCATTTGATTAACGGGATCACATCATTAGGAGAATGATGTGATTGACTTGACCCATTCCGTTAGCCTAGCACTTGATCGTTTAGTATGTTGCTATTGCTTTCTTCATGACTTATACAAAGTTCCTACAACTATGAGATTATGCAACTCCCATTTATCGGAGGAACACTTTGTGTGCTACCAAACGTGACAACGTAACTGGGTGATTATAAAGGTTCTCTACAGGTGTCTCCGAAGGTACATGTTGGGTTGGCGTATTTCAAGATTAGGTTTTGTCACTCCGATTGTCGGAGAGGTATCTCTGGGCCGTCTCGGTAATGCACATCACTTAATCCTTGCCAGCATTGCAGCTAATGAGTTAGTTGTGGGATGATGTATTCTGAAGCAGTAAAGAGACTTGCTTGTAGCAGATTGAACTAGGTATTGAGATACCAACGATCGAATCTCGGGCAAGTAACATACCGATGACAAAGGGAACAACGTATGTTGTTATGCAGTCTGACCAATAAAGATCTTCGTAGAATATGTGGGAGCCAATATGAGCATCCAGGTTCCGCTATTGGTTATTGACCGGAGACGTGTCTCGGTCATGTCTACATTGTTCTCGAACCCGTAGGGTCCGCACGCTTAACGTTACAATGACGGTTTCATTATGAGTTTATATGTTTTGATGTACCGAAGGTTGTTAGGAGTCCCGGATGTGATCACGGACATGACAAGGAGTCTAGAAATGGTCGAGACATAAAGATTGATATATTGGACGGCTATATTCGGACCTTTGGAAGTGTTCGGAGAAGTTCGGATAATACTGAGAGTGCGGAGGGTTACGGAACCCCGGGAAGTATTGGGCCTTAATGGGCTTGCGGGAGAGAGGGCAGCAGCCCAGGAGGTGGCGCGCCCCCTCCCATGAGGAGTCCGAATGGGACTAGGGGAGGGGGGCGCAGCCCCTCTTTCCCTCTCCCTCTCCCTCTCTTTCCTTCCCCCTTCCCTCTTCCTAGTTGGACTAGGAAAGGATGAATCCTCTTCCTAGTAGGAAGAGGATTCCTCCTCTCCTTGGGGCGCACCCAGGCTGGCCAGCCTCCCCCCTTGCTCCTTTATATACGGGGGCAGGGGGCACCCCATAGACACACAAGTTGATCTTCGTGATCGTTTCTTAGCCGTGTGCGGTGCCCCCTCCACCATATTCCACCTCGGTCATGTCGTTGCGGTGCTTAGGCGAAGCCTGCATGATAGACCATCATCATCGTCCTGCACGCCGTCGTCTTGACGGAACTCATCCCGACACCTTGCTGGATCGGAGTCAGGGATCGTCATCGAGCTGAGCGTGTGCTAAACTTCGGAGGTGCGATGCGTTCGGTACTTGGATCGGTCGGATCGTGAAGGCGTCGACTACATCAACAGCGTTGTCATAGCGCTTCCGCTTACGGTTTCACGAGTGCGTGGACAACACTCTCCCCTCTCGTTGCTATGCATCACCATGATTTTGCGTGTGCGTAGGAAAATTTTGAAATTACTACGTTCCCCAACAGTGGCATCCGAGCCTGGTTTTATGTGTTGATGTTATGTGCACGAGTAGAACACAAGTGAGTTGTGGGCGATACAAGTCATACTGCTTACCAGCATGTCATACTTTGGTTCGGCGGTATTGTTGGATGAAGCGGCCCGGACGGACATTACGGTGTGCTTACTTCGAGACTGGTTCTAACGGCGTGCTTTGCACATAGGTGGCTGGCGGTGTCGGTTTCTCAACTTTAGTTGAACCGAGGTGTGGCTCGCCCGGTCCTTGCGAAGGTTAAAACAGCACTAACTTGACGAAGTATCATTGTGGTTTTGATGCGTAGGTAAGAACGGTTCTTGCTCAGCCCGTAGCAGCCACGTAAAACTTGCAACAACAAAGTAGAGGACATCTAACTTGTTTTTGCAGGGCATGTTGTGATGTGATATGGTCAAGACGTGATGCTATATTTTATTGTATGAGATGATCATGTTTAGTAACCGAGTTATCGGCAACTGGTAGGTTAAACTTGACGAGCCTAGCATATGCAGATATGGCCTCGGAACACTGAGACCGAAAGGTCGAGCGTGAATCATATAGTAGATATGATCAACATAGTGATGTTCACCATTGAAAACTACTCCATTTCACGTGATGATCGGTTATGGTTTAGTTGAATTGGACCATGTGATCACTTAGATGACTAGAGAGATGTCTGTCTAAGTGGGAGTTCTTAAGTAATATGATTAATTGAACTTAAATTTATCATGAACTTAGTACCTGATAGTATTTTGCTTATCTATGTTTGTTATAGGTAGATGGCTCGTGCTATTGTTCGGTTGAATTTTAATGAGTTCCTTGAGAAAGCAAAGTTGAAAGATGATGGTAGCAATTACACGGACTGGGTCCGTAACTTGAGATTATCCTCATTGCTGCCTGTAAGAATTATGTCCTAGAAGCGCCCGGGTGCCGAACTTCTTTGCGGAGCAACGCCGGATGTTATGAGCGTCTGGCGAGCAAAGCGATGACTGCTCAATAGTTCGATGTGCCATGCTTTACGGCTTAGAACCGGGTCTTCAACGGCGTTTTGAGCGTCATGGAGCATATGAGATGTTCCAGGAGTTGAAGTTAATATTTCAAGCAAATGCCCGGATTGAGAGATATGAAGTCTCCAATAAGTTCTATAGCTGCAAGATGGAGGAGAATAGTTCTATCGGTGAGCATATACTCAAAATGTGCGGGTATAATAATCACTTGATTCAAGCTGGGAGTTAATCATCCGGATGATAGCGTCATTGACAGAATTATCCAATCACTGCCACCAAGCTACAAGAGCTTCGTGATGAACTATAATATGCAAGGGATGGAAAAGACAATTCCTGAGCTCTTCGCAATGCTAAAAGCTGCGGAGGTAGAAATCAAGAAGGAGCATCAAGTGTTGATGGTCAACAAGACCACTAGTTTCAAGAAAAAGGGCAAAGGGAAGAAGAAGGGGAAGTTCAAGAAGAACAGCAAGCAAGTTGTTGCTCAAGAGAAGAAACCCAAGTCTGGACCTAAGCCTGAAACTGAGTGCTTCTACTGCAAGCAAACTGGTCACTGGAAGCGGAACTGCCCCAAGTATTTGGCGGATAAGAAGGATGGCAAGGTGAACAAAGGTATATGTGATATACATGTTATTGATGTGTACCTTACTAGAGCTCGCATAGCACCTAGGTATTTGATCTGGTTACATTGCTAATATTTGCAACTCGAAGCAGGGACTACGAATAAGCGAACACCGCCAGGGCGAGGTGACGATGCGCGTGGGAAATGGTTCCAAAGTCAATGTGATCGCGATCGACACGCTACCTCTACATCTACCTTGAGATTAGTTTTAGACCTGAATAATTGTTATTTGGTGCCAGCGTTGAGCATGAACATTATATCTGGATCTTGTTTGATGCGAGGCGGTTATTCATTTAAATCGAGAGAATAATGGTTGTTCTATTTATATGAGTAATATCTTTTATGGTCATGCACCCTTAAAGAGTGGTCTATTTTGATGAATCTCATTAGTAGTGATACACATATTCATAATGTTGAAGCCAAAAGATGCAGAGTTGATAATGATAGTGCAACTTATTTGTGGCACTTGCCGTTTAGGTCATATGATTGTAAAGCATGAAGAAACTCCATCTTGATGGACTTTTGGAACCACTTGATTATGAATCACTTGGTACTTGAACCGTGCCTCATGGGCAAGATGACTAAGACGCCGTTCTCCGATACTATGGAGAGAGCAACAGATTTGTTAGAAATCATACATATAGATGTATGTGGTCCAATGAATGTTGAAGCTCGTGGTGGATATCGTTATTTTCTCACCTTCACAGTTGATTTAAGCAGATATGGGTATATCTACTTAATGAAGCATAAATCTGAAACATTTGAAAAGTTCAAAGAATTTCAGAGTGAAGTTGAAAACCATCGTAACAAGAAAATAAAGTTTTTACGATCTGATCGTGGAGGAGAATATTTGAGTTACGAGTTTGGTCTACATTTGAAACAATGCCGAATAGTTTAGCAACTCACGCCACAGGAACACCACAGCGTAATGGTGTGTCGAGCGTCGTGTCGTACTTTACTAGATATGGTGCGATCTATGATGTCTCTTACCGATTTACCGCTATCGTTTTGGGGTTATGCTTTAGAGACGGCCACATTCACGTTAAATAGGGCACCATCAAAATCCGTTGAGGCGACTCCTTATGAACTATGGTTTGGCAAGAAACCAAAGTTGTCATTTCGAAAGTTTGGGGCTGCGATGCTTATGTGAAAAAGCTTCAACCCGATAAGCTCGAACCCAAATCGGAAAAATGTGTCTTCATAGGATACCCAAAGGAGATTGGGTACACCTTCTATCACAGATCTGAAGGCAAGACATTCGTTGCTAAGAATGGATCCTTTCTAGAGAAGGATTTTCTCTCGAAAGAAGTGAGTGGGAGGAAAGTAGAACTTGATGAGGTAACAGTACCAGCTCCCTTATTGGAAAGTGGTTCATCACAGAAATCGGTTCCTGTGACACCTACACCAATTAGTGAGGAAGTTAATGATGATGATCATGAAACTTCAGATCAAGTTTTCTTGAACCGTAGATCAACCAGAGTAAGATCCGCACTGAGTGGTACGGTAATCCTATTACGGAAGTCATGCTACTAGATCATGGTGAACCTACGAACTATGAAGAAGCGATGGTGAGCCCAGATTCCGCAAAATGGCTTGAAGCCATGAAATCTGAGATGGGATCCATGTATGAAAACAAAGTGTGGACTTTGGTTGACTTGCCCGATGATCGGCAAGCAATAGATAATAAATGGATCTTCAAGAAGAAGACTGTGCGACGGTAATGTTACATTTTACAAAGCTCGACTTGTTGCAAAAGGTTTTCGACAAGTTCAAGGAGTTGACTACGATGAGACCTTCTCACCCGTAGCGATGCTTAAGTCTGTCTGAATCATGTTAGCGATTGTCGCATTTATGATTATGAAATATGGCAGATGGATGTCAAAACTGCATTCTGAATGGATTTACGGAAGAAGAGTTGTATATGATGCAACGGAAGGTTTTGTCGATCCTAAGGGAGCTACCAAATTGTGCAAGCTCCAGCGATCCATTTATGGTGCAGTGCAAGCCTCTCGGAGTTGGAATAAGCGCTTTGATAGTGTGATCAAAGCATATGGTTTTATCTGAGACTTTTGGAGAAGCTTTGTATTTACAAGAAAGTGAGTGGGAGCTCAGTAGCATTTCGATATTATATGTGGATGACATATTGTTGATTGGAAATGATATAGAATTTCTGGATAGCATGAAAGGATACTTGAATAAAAGTTTTTCAATGAAAGACCTCGGTGAAGCTGCTTACATATTGGGCATCAAGATCTATAGAGATAGATCAAGGCGGCAGATTGGACTTTCACAAAGCACATACCTTGATAAAGTTTTGAAAAAGTTCAAAATGGATCAGGCAAAGAAAGGATTCTTGCCTGTATTACTAGGTGTGAAGTTGAGTCAGACTCAATGCCCGACCACTGCAGAAGATAGAGAGAAAATGAAAGGAGTTCCTATGCTTGACCATAGGCTCTATCATGTATGCAATGCTGTGTACCAGACCTGATGTGTGCCTTGCTATTAGTTTAGCAGGGAGGTACCAAAGTAATCTAGGAGTGGATCACTAGACAGCGGTCAAGAACATCCTGAAATACCTGAAAAGGACTAAGGATATGTTTCTCGTTTATGGAGGTGACAAACAGCTTGTCGTAAATGGTTACGTCGATGCAAGCTTTGACACTGATCCGGACGAATCTAAATCGCAAACCGGATATGTGTTTATTAAACGGTGGAGCTGTCAGTTGGTGCAGTTCTAAACAAAGCATCGTAGCGGGATCTACATGCGAAGCGGAGTACATAGCTGCTTCGGAAGCAGCAAATGAAGGAGTCTGGATGAAGGAGTTCATTTTCGATCTAGGTGTCATACCTAGTGCATCGGGACCAATGAAGATCTTCTGTGACAAGACTGGTGCAATTGCCTTGGCAAAGGAATCCAGATTTCACAAGAGGACCAAGCACATCAAGAGACGCTTCAATTCCATCCGGGACCAAGTCCAGGTGGGAGACATAGAGATTTGATAGATACATACGGATCTGAATGTTGCGAGACCCGTTGACTAAGCCTCTTCCACGAGCAAAACATGATCAGCACCAAGACTCCATGGGTGTTAGAATTATTCTTGTGTAATCTAGATTATTGACTCTAGTGCAAGTGGGAGACTGAAGGAAATATGCCCTAGAGGCAATAATAAAGTTATTATTTATTTCCTCATATCATGATAAATGTTTATTATTCATGCTAGAATTGTATTACCCGGAAACATGATACATGTGTGAATACATAGACAAACATAATGTCACTAGTATGCCTCTACTTGACTAGCTCATTAATCAAAGATGGTTATGTTTCCTAACCATAGACATGTGTTGTCATTTGATTAACAGGATCACATCATTAGGAGAATGATGTGATTGACTTGACCCATTCCGTTAGCCTAGCACTTGATCGTTTACTATGTTGCTATTGCTTTCTTCATGACTTATACAAAGTTCCTACAACTATGAGATTATGCAACTCCCGTTTACCGGAGGAGCACTTTGTGTGCTACCAAGCGTCCTGGCGTAATCGGGTGATTATAAAGGTGCTCTACAGTGTCTCCGAAGGTACATGTTGGGTTGGCGTATTTCAAGATTAGGTTTTGTCACTCTGATTGTCGGAGAGGTATCTCTGGGCCCTCTCGGTAATGCACATCACTTAAGCCTTGCAAGCATTGCAACTAATGAGTTAGTTGTGGGATGATGTATTACGGAATGAGTAAAGATACTTGCCGGTAACGAGATTGAACTAGGTATTGAGATACCAACGATCGAATCTCGGGCAAGTAACATACCGATGACAAAGGGAACAACGTATGTTGTTATGCGGTCTGACCGATAAAGATCTCCATAGAATATGTGGGAGCCAATATGAGCATCCAGGTTCCGCTATTGGTTATTGACCGGAGACGTGTCTCGGTCATGTCTACATTGTTCTCGAACCCGTAGGATCCGCACGCTTAACGTTACGATGACGGTTTCATTATGAGTTTATATGTTTTGATGTACTGAAGGTTGTTCGGAGTCCCGGATGTGATCACGGACATGACGAGGAGTCTCGAAATGGTCGAGACATAAAGATTAATATATTGGACGGCTATATTCGGACACCAGAAGTGTTCCGGAGAAGTTTCGGATAATACCGGAGTGCCGGAGGGGTTACCGGAACCCCCCGGGGAAGTATTGGGCCTTAATGGGCTTGAGGGGAGAGAGAGGGCAGCAGCCCAGGAGGTGGCGCGCCCCCTCCCATGAGGAGTCCGAATTGGACTAGGGGAGGGGGGCGCAGCCCCTCTTTCCCTCTCCCTCTCCCTCTATTTCCTTCCCCCTTCCCTCTTCCTAGTTGGACTAGGAAAGGATGAATCCTCTTCCTAGTAGGAAGAGGATTCCTCCTCTCCTTGGGGCGCACCAAGGCTGGCCGGCCTCCCCCCTTGCTCCTTTATATACGGGGGCAGGGGGCACCCCATAGACACACAAGTTGATCTTCGTGATCGTTTCTTAGCCGTGTCGGTGCCCCCTCCACCATATTCCATCTCGGTCATATCGTTGCGGTGCTTAAGCGAAGCCTGCGTCGATGAAGCATCATCATCGTCCTGCACGCCGTCGTGCTTACGGAACTCATCCCGACACCTTGCTGGATCGGAGTCAGGGATCGTCATCGAGCTGAGCGTGTGCTAAACTTCGGAGGTGCCGTCGTTCGGTACTTGGATCGGTCGGATTGTGAAGGCGTGCGACTACATCAACAGCGTTGTCATAGCGCTTCGCTTACGGTCTCACGAGTGCGTGGACAACACTCTCCCCTCTCGCTGCTATGCATCACCATGATCTTGCGTGTGCATAGGAAAATTTTGAAATTACTACGTTACCCAACATAGAGATCCAATCTCAAGGGGGGGGGCGGCGGCCAAGGGGGGGGACTTGCCCCCCAAGTCAGGTGGGGCGCCCCCCACCCCCAGGGTTTCCAACCCTAGGTGCATGGGGAGGCCCATGGGGGGCGCACCAGCCCACCAGGGACTGGTTCCCTTCCCAGTTCAGCCCATGGGGCCCTCCCGGATAGGTGGCCCCACCCGGTGGACCCCCGGGACCCTTCCAGTGGTCCCGGTACAACACCGGTGACCCCCGAAACTTTCCCGATGGCCGAAACTTCCTATATACAAATCTTTACCTCCGGACCATTCAGGAACTCCTCGTGACGTGTCACAGCCCTAGAGCTTGCTTGTAACTAGTGGCATTGCATCCATGCATCATGTTTAAACTTCATTTAAACCTGAAATAGGGATGTCCAAAACCCTAACACCAAATGGAATTCAAATAGGTTCAACCTAAAATATTTTCAATAAACACGATATGCCCTTCATAAATTTTCATCATTTTGTTTTGGTCCGAACCTCTGCCAAAAATGGTGCACACTTTTCTAGGACACTATGGGTTATTGAATTAAATCATCTGATATTTGTACTTGGACATTTAAATGCTATAAATTATTTTAAATGTCCAATTAATAATGAACTGAAATGATGGCTGTTGGAAATATTCCAAACAGTGCTCTCAAGCGATTACATGATTTTTGAATAGGTTACGGTATTTTAATAAAGCCAAACATCTGCGAGAAAATTAGAAAACAGAAAATAAGAGAGAGAGAGAGAGAGAGAGAGAGGACTACAGGCGCTCACCTCTCAGCCCACAGCCCAACTCAGCTGCCCAGCCCACCGAACCGCCACCGTCTCCCACCTCTCGCTTGAAGGGCGCGAGGCATGTAGGCCACCAAGACGCCGACACGCGCCAAGCCACCTCCTGCTTGCCGCTCTCCTCCCCGACGCTCTGGACGCCTCCCCCGAGCGCCACGCACCCCGACCTCTCTCTCCCTCACCGTGGCCTCTCCCCTCCTCTGCTCTCTCACTCTTGCGCCCAGCGGCCCATCGCCACTGTCGCCGTTCATGGCCACCACCGCCTCCCCTTGCTTCCCCGACCAGCTCAAGAGTTCCGCCGTGCCGCCCTCGCCCTCCCCGACGTCACACGCGACCGGAGAAGCCCCGAAGGGCCGCCCCGACGCTTTTCCCCTCTGCGGACCCGCCGGTCGCCGTCGCCCGATTCGTCGGCTCGGACCGTCCCGACCTGCGCCGACAGCGCCATCGGACGCTGGCCAGAGCATTCGCGTCGATCCCTCTCCCCGGCTCTTTTCCTCTCGCTAACGCCAATTTCCACCGGGCGATTGCTCCTCGCCGCCCGCCATGGCGTGGCTGTAGCCACAACCTTGCGCTTCGCTTCGAGCACACCACCGCCCTCACCGCTTTTCATGAGCGCAAAACGCCACCCCACGCGCCTCGGCGTGCTCCTAGCGCCATGTTAGACCTCGGCCGAACTCCGCGGCCGCCTAGGTCGTCGCCCGGCGCCGATTCAGCCACCCCGACCGTAGCTAACCCCACCAAGAGCTTGGCTGTCCCTGACTCCACCTAGATGCCCTCCGGCCCATTTGGTCGCCGGGTGGCCAAAACTCACTCTCGCCGCTTGCGTCGCTCGCCCATGACTGAGACGCCGACAGCCGACTTTGACTTTGACCACGGGTGGGCCTGGTTGACTCTGTTTGAGTCAATGACAGTGGGGCCCAGCCACATTAACTATTTAGGATTAGTTTTAATTAAATTTAGTTAAGCTAATTATCTTGACACGGGGACCTTTGTCGGGTTTGACCGGACCATGTCCGTTGACCATCGACGTCTGCGACGTCGGTGACGCAAATAATTGATTTTCTGGATTTATTATAACTCGGAAATTTCAAAAATACCCCAAACTTCTAAAATTCATAGAAATTCAACCGTAACTCCAAATTAAATAATTTATATATGAAAATGATCAGAAAATATGAAGAATCTGTTTATGCCATGATCATGCATGTTTGAACAAGTTAACCTCACTGAATAGGATGAATCATGATTAGGGCAATTTATGAAATAACATTTGGAGTTGGAGTTTAACCTTGTTTGAATTCCACTTCAATTAACTTGGCTAGATATTGCATTAGGTCAATTCAGCTCCTTAACATGACATGTCATTCATGTGAATGTGCATTGCATTGATTGTGTTCTCTCCTGTTTGCCGATATTTGTCCCTCTCGGTAGACGACGTACCGACGATGAGTTCGATGACACCGATGAAGAACTATATTATCTTCAGAAGTGCCAGGCAAGCAAAAACCCTTGTTCATTCCGATACAATCCCACTCTCTCGCTCCTGCTCTATTTTACTGCATTAGGACAACAACGACTCATGTGTTACTTGCTGCATGTAGCTGAACCCCTTTATCCTCTGCATGACTGTCATTCCACGATAATTAGATGAAACCCACTAGCATGAGTAGGAGTTGCTTGAGCCATGTTGTGCCTCATTCATGCTTGTTTGTCATGCACTGCTCTTTGCTTAGAGTTGAGTCAGGTCCGATTCATCGGGGATGGATCGGAGGTGTGAGAACATGTCCTCTTGTGTGTGAGCTAAGTGTGTGAATACGATTTGGTAAAGGTAGCGGTGAGAGGCCATGTAGGAGTACATGGTGGGTTGTCTCATTGAAGCCTTCCTCGGGAACTGAGTTACGTGTTTGTGATCCATGAAACAGTTACTACCACACATTGGGATCCTTAATTGACTCTCTCGGCTTCTTAACCACCCTTGTCCTCGATCCGGGAGTTGCAAGTAGTTTCGTGTTTGTAGCATCTTTGGGGCGCCGCAACGCTGACCTTAGGGGTGGGTTGTATTGCGGTAGGCACGTGGCCGGTGTACCGATTCGCCCGTTTGGTGTCTCGGGAACCCTGCACACATCGTTCGGGGCTGTATGGGAAACCTCGGCCGGACTCCCTGCGGATGGAACCCGAATAGGCGATAAACCTGGACTAGGGACTTGAGTGTTTAGGTAGGTCGTGGCCGACACCCACGTCGGGCTTCCGCTTGAAGGTTGCAGTACATGTCGTGTAAACGGCGGTAAGTGGTGAGCGTGTGTGAAGAAGTACACCCTGCAGGTTAATGTGATCTATTGAATAGCCGTGTCCGCGAAAAGGACTTACGGGTTGCCTATATCGGTTCATAGACAAGTGAAAGTGGATACTCTAAAATGCGCCAAGATAGCGTGAGTGCTATGGATGGCGTTCTCGTAGGGAGGCGGGAGCGGGTCCATAGTGGTGTATTGTTATGGTGAATATGTGGACTCGTGTATGCCACCTCAAAAGAGTTACTTGCGATGTAGTTCAGGATAGCCACCGAGTCAAAGCTGGCTTCTTTGCAGTCAAACTCCACCACCCCTTTTTGATAATGATGCATATGTAGTTAGTTACGATGTAAGTCTTCTGAGTACAATTGTACTCACGTTTGCCTATTTTATGTTTTTTGCGAGAGGCGTCGGTCTAGCTAGTAGTTCCACGTGGACTTGACATTTAGCTTGTTACCTCAGCTACGATCTTGTGCCCTCGGCGAGATCAGTAGATAGTCGGGCTTCTCAGCCTTTTTCATTTATAGTTATGCGTACTCGAGACATGTTTAGCTTCGCTTGTGCTTTGACTTGTATGCTCGAGTGTTGGGTCATGAGACCCATGTATGTAATATCTCGCTCCTCGGGCCTAATGAATAAATATTTGAGTCGTAGAGTTATGTTGTGATGCCATGTTGTATTTACACATATTGAGCATATTGTGTGTATGTTTGAAATGCTTGATATGTGTGGGATCCGACAATCTAGTTGTTTATCCTTGGCAGCCTCTCATATGGGAAAATGTAGTCTCGTGCTTACGGCGATAGTAGTCCGCTACTGCCCGGTTCACGAAGTCCTGCTAGCCCAAGACTACTGCTTGGACACTTGATCGGCGGCATGTGTTTCACCTCGTTCCTATATACATCCCTTGAAATGTCACGCGGTGATATTGAGTCCCGCCTAGCCTGCTACAGCCCGGGATACGGAGTCTGTTAGCCAGTGCTACAGCCCGAATTCATACGTTGATGACCGACATGCTCGATGTGATTCATGTATGCCTGTCCCCATGGGTTAGTGCCGCTTTGGGTTCACGACTGGCCATGTCGGCCGGGTTCTCATCATATGGATGCTAGCGACACTATCATATCGTGAGCCAAAAGACGCAAATGGTCCCGGGCCATGGTAAGGCGACACCCGTGGGAATACCGTGCGTGAGGCCGCAAAGTGATATGAGGTGTTACCGGCTAGGTCGATGTGACTTAGAATCGGGGTCCTGACATGACGTCCGGGATCTCATCCGGGACTCCGAACAACTTTCAGGTTACCGCATACTAATATCTCTACAACCCTAGCGTCACCGAACTGTTGGAAATATTCCCTAGAGGCAATAAAAAATTAGTTATTATTATTATATTTCCTTGTTCATGATAATCATTTATTATCCATGCTATAATTGTATTGATAGGAAACTCAGATACATGTGTGGGTACATAGACAACACCATGTCCCTAGTAAGCCTCTAGTTAACTAGCTCGTTGATCAATAGATGGTTACGGTTTCCTGACCATGGACATTGGATGTCGTTGATAACAGGATCACATCATTAGGAGAATGATGTGATGGACAAGACCCAATCCTAAGCCTAGCACAAAGATCGTGTAGTTCGTATGCTAAAGCTTTTCTAATGTTAAGTACCATTTCCTTAGACCATGAGATTGTGCAACTCCCGGATACCGTAGGAATGCTTTGGGTGTACCAAACATCACAACATAAGCGGCTGGCTATAAAGGTGCACTACGGGTATCTCCGTAAGTGTGCATTGGGTTGTACGAATCGAGGCTGGGATTTGTCACTCCGTGTGACAGAGAGGTATCTCTGGGCCCACTCGGTAGGACATCATCATAATGTGCACAATGTGACCAAGGGGTTGATCACGGGATGCTGTGTTATGGAACGAGTAAAGAGACTTGCCGGTAACGTGATTGAACAAGGTATCGGCATACCGACGATCGAATCTCGGGCAAGTACAATACCGCTAGACAAAGGGAATTGCATACGGGATTTCTTGAATCCTTGACACCGTGGTTCATCCAATGAGATCATCGTGGAACATGTGGGAGCCAACATGGGTATCCAGATCCCGCTGTTGGTTATTGACCGGTGAACGTCTCGGTCATGTCTGCATGGTTCCCGAATCCGTAGGATCTACACACTAAGGTTCGGTGGCGCTAGAGTTGTTATGGGAAATAGTATGTGGTTACGAAGGTTGTTGAGTCCCGGATGAGATCCGGACATGACGAGGAGCTCGGAATGGTCGGAGATGAAGATCGGTATATTGGACGAAGGGTATTGGAGTCCGGAATTGTTCGGGGTACCGGTGATGACCAGCGTGTCCGAAAGGGGTTTGGAGGCCCGGCAAGCTTTGGGGGCCTTATGGGCCAAGGGAGAGGGCACATCAGCCCACTAAGGGGCTGAGCGCCCTCTCACCCCATCTCACGTAACCTGGAGAGGTGGGGCGCCACCCCTAGGGCAGCCACCCCTCCCGGCCGAGGGGCAAGTTTCCTAGGGGTGGGGCGCCAAAACCCATCTAGGGTTTCCCCTATGGCCGCTGCCCTCCCTAGGGAACCCTAGGCGCCTCCCCTCCTCCCTTCCCCTATATATAGTGAGAGAGAGAGAGGGCAGCCGCACCCTTCCCCTGGCGCAGCCCTCTCCCTCCTCCAACACCTCCTCCTCTTCCGTAGTGCTTGGCGAAGCCCTGCCGGAGAACCACGAGCTCCATCACCACCATGTCGTCATGTTGTCGGAGTTCTCCCTCAACTTCTCCTCTCCCCTTGCTGGATCAAGAAGGAGGAGATGTCCCCGGGTTGTACGTGTGTTGAACGCGGAGGCACCGTCTTTGGTGCTTAGATCGGAATCAACCGCGATCTGAATCGCTGCGAGTACGACTCCTTCATCCGTGTTCTTGTAACGCTTCCGCTTAGCGATCTTCAAGGGTATGAAGATGCTCATCCTCTCCCTCTCTTGTTGCTAGAATCTCCATAGATTGATCTTGGTGATGCATAGAAAATTTTGAATTTCTGCTACGTTCCCCAACAGTGGCATCATGAGCTAGGTCTATTGCGTAGATTCTATGCACGAGTAGAACACAAGTTGTTGTGGACGTTGATTTTGTTCAATATGCTTACCGTTACTAGTCCTATCTTGTTTCGATGGTATTGTGGGATGAAGCGGCCTGGACCGACCTTACATGTACACTTACGTGAGACAGGTTCCACCGACTGACATGCACTTGTTGCATAAGGTGGCTAGCGGGTGCCAGTCTCTCCCACTTTAGTCGGATCAGATTCGATGAAAAGGGTCCTTGTGAAGGGTAAATAGCAATTGGCATATCACGTTGTGGCTTTTGCGTAGGTAAGAAATGTTCTTGCTAGAAACCCATAGCAGCCACGTAAAACTTGCAAACAACAATTAGAGGACGTCTAACTTGTTTTTGCAGGGTATGCTATGTGATGTGATATGGCCAAAAGAATGTGATGAATGATATGTGATGTATGAGATTGATCATGTTCTTGTAATAGGAATCACGACTTGGATGTCAATGAGTATGACAACCGGCAGGAGCCATAGGAGTTGTCTTAATTTATTGCATGACTTGCGTGTCATTGAACAACGCCATGTAATTACTTTACTTTATTGCTAAGGCGTTAGCCATAGTAGTAGAAGTAATAGTTGGCGGGACAACCTCATGGAGACACGATGATGGAGATCATGATGATGGAGATCATGGTGTCATGCCGGTGACGATGATGATCATGGAGCCCCGAAGATGGAGATCAAAAGGAGCAAAATGATATTGGCCATATCATGTCACTATTTGATTGCATGTGATGTTTATCATGTTTATGCATCTTTTTTGCTTAGAACGACGGTAGTAAATAAGATGATCCTCATTAAAATTTCAAGAAAGTGTTCCCCTAACGTGCACCGTTGCGAAAGTTCGTTGTTTGAAGCACCACGTGATGATCGGGTGTGATAGATTCTAACGTTCACATACAACGGGTGTAAGCCAGATTTACACACGCGAAACACTTAGGTTGACTTGACGAGCCTAGCATGTACAGACATGGCCTCGGAACACAAGAGACCGAAAGGTCGAGCATGAGTCGTATGGTAGATACGATCAACATGAGTATGTTCACCGATGATGACTAGTCCGTCTCACGTGATGATCGGACACGGCCTAGTTGACTAGGATCATGTAATCCCTTGGATGACTAGAGGGATGTCTATCTGAGTGGGAGTTCATTAGATGAACTTAATTATCCTGAACATAGTCAAAAGTCCTTTGCAAATTATATCATAGCTCGCGCTTAAGTTCTACTGTTTTAGATATGTTCCTAGAGAAAATATAGTTGAAAGTTAATAGTAGCGATTATGCGGACTAGGTCCGTAAACTGAGGATTGTCCTCGTTGCTTCGTAGAAGGCTTATGTCCTTAATGCACCGCTCAGTGTGCTGAACCTCGAACGTCGCCCTGCGTAGATGTTGCGAACATCGACATACACGTTTTGATAACTACGTGATAGTTCAGTTAAACGGTTTAGAGTTGAGGCACCAAAGACGTTTTCGAAACGTCGCGGAACATATGAGATGTTTCGAGGGCTGAAATTGGTATTTCAGGCTCGTGCCCACATCAAGAGGTATAAGACCTCCGACGATTTTCTTAGCCTGCAAACTAAGGGAGAAAAGCTCAATCGTTGAGCTTGTGCTCAGATTGTCTAAGTACAACAATCACTTGAGTCGAGTGGGAGTTGATCTTCCAGATGAGATAGTGATTTTTCTCCAAAGACATTGTCACCAAGCTGATAGAGCTTCGTGATGAACTATAACATATCAGGGATAGATAAGATGATCCTTGAGATATTCGCGATGTTTGACACCGTGAAAGTAGAAATCAAGAAGGAGCATCAATTGTTGATGGTTGGTGAAACCACTAGTTTCAAGAAGGGCAAGGGCAAGAAGGGATACTTCATGAAACGGCAAATCAGCTGCTGCTCTAGTGAAGAAACCCAAGGTTGAACCCAAACCCGAGACTAAGTGCTACGTAATAAGGGAACAGCCATTTGGAGCAGAATTACCCTAGATACTTGGTAGATGAGAAGGCTGGCAAGGTCGATAGAAGTATATTGGATATACATAATGTGTACTTTACTAGTACTCCTAGTAGCACCAGGGTATTAGATACCGGTTCGGTTGCTAAGTGCTAGTAACTCGAAATAAAAGCTACGGAATAAAAGGAGACTAACTAAAGGTGAGCTGACGATATGTGTTGGAAGTGTTTCCAAGGTTGATATGATCAAGCATCGCATGCTCCCTCTACCTTCGAGATTGGTGTTAAACCTAAATAATTGTTATTTGGTGTTTGCGTTGAGCATAGACATGATTTGATTATGTCTATCGCAATACGATTATTCATTTAAGGAGAATAATGGTTACTCTGTTTATTTGAATAATACCTTCAATGGTCTTGCACCTAAAATGAATGGTTTATTAAATCTCGATCGTAGTGATACACATGTTCATGCCAAAAGATATAAGATAGTAATGATAGTACCACCTACTTGTGGCAATCGCCATGTAAGTCATATTGGTATAAAAGCGTATGAAGAAGCTCCATGTTGATGGATCTTTGGACTCACTCGTTTTGAAAAGTTTGAGACATGCGAACCATGTCTATTGGTGTATATCCATGAAGAAACTCCATGCAGATGGACCGTTTGGACTCACTTGATTTTGAATCACTTGAGACATGCAAATCATACCATATGGGCAACATGATTGAAAGCCTCGTTTTTAGTGAAATGGAACAAGAAAGCAACTTGTTGGAAGTAATACATTTTGATGTGTGCAGTCAATGAGTCTTTGAGGCACGATGGATATCGTTATGTTCTTACTTCACGAGATGATTTGAGTAGATCTTGAGTATATTTACTTGATGAAACACAAGTCTGAATTATTGAATGGTTCAAGTAATTTCAGAGTGAAGTTGAAGATCTTCGTGACAAGAGGATAAAATGTCTATGATATGATCATAGATATGAATATCTGAGTTACGAGTTTTGGCATGCAATTAAGACATTGTGGAAATTGTTTCACAATTAATACCGCCTGGAACACCATAGTGTGATGGTGTGTCCGAACATCGTAGTTGCACCCTATTGGATATGGTGCGTACCATGATGTCTCTTATTGAATTACCACTATCGTTCATGGGTTAGGCATTAGAGACAACCGCACTCACTTTAAATAGGGCACCACGTAATTCCGTTGAGATGACACCATATGAACTATGGTTTGGAGAAACCTAAGCTGTCGTTTCTTGAAAGCTTGGGGCTGCGACGCTTATGTGAAAAAGTTTTAGGTTGATAAGCTCGAACCCAAAGCGGATAAATGCATCTTCATAGGACACCCAAAAACAGTTGGGTATACCTCCTATTTCAGACCCGAAAGCAAAAGTGATTGTTTCTAGAAACGGGTCCTTTCTCGAGAAAAAGTTTCTCTCGAAAGAATTGAGTGGGAGGATGGTGGATACTTGATGAGTTTATTGAACCATCACTTCAACCAGTATGTAGCAGGGCATAGGAAGTTGTTCTTGTGGCACCTACATCAATTGAAGTGGAAGTTGATGATGGTGATCATGAAACTTTGGATCAATTCACTACCGAACCTCGTAGGGTGACAAGGATGCGTACTACTTCAGAGTGGTACAGTAATCATGTCTTGAAGGTCATGTTGCTAGACAACAATGAACCTACGAGCTATGGAGAAGCGATGGTGGGCCCGGATTCCGACAAATGGCTCGAGGCCATAAAATCCGAGAGAGGATCCATGTATGAAAACAAAGTGTAGACTTTGGAAGAACTGCTTGATGGTCGTAAGGCTATTGGGTATAGATGGATTTTAAAAGGAAGACAGACAATGATGGTAAGTATCACCATTAAGAAAGCTCGACTTGTCGTTAAGATGTTTTCCGACAAGATTCAAGGAGTTGACTACGGTGAGGCTTTCTCACTCATAGCGATGCTAAGAGTCTGTTGGAATTGGATTAGCAGTTACTGCATTATTTATGAAATCTTGCAGATAGGATGTCAAAACATTGTTTCCTCGACAATTTTCTTGAGGAAAGGTTGTATGTGATACAACCAGAAAGGTTTTGACAATCTGAAAACGCTAACAAGTATGCAAAGCTCCAGCAATCCTTCTAAGGACTGGAGTAAGCATCTCGGAGTTGGAATGTACGCTTTGATGAGATAATCAAAGATTTTGGGTTTATACAAAGTTTATGAGAAACTTGTATTTCGAAGAAGTGAGTGGGAGCACTATAGAATTTCTGATGAGTATATGTTGTTGACATATTGTTGATCAGAAATGATGTAGAATTTCTGGAAAGCATATAGGGTTATTTGAAAAGTGTTTTCAATAGAAAACCTGGATTAAGCTGCTTGAACATTGAGCATCAAGATCTATGAGGATAGATCAAAACCCGCTAAATGGTACTTTCAAATGAGCACATACCTTGACATGATCTTGAAGGTGTTCAAGATGGATCAGTCAAAGAAGGAGTTCTTGCCTAAGTTGTAAGGTATGAAGTTAAGAGTTAAAGCTCGACCACGGCAGAAGAGAGAGAAAGGACGAAGGTCGTCCCTATGCTTCGAGACGTAGGCTCTATAGTATGCTATGTTGTGTACCGCACCGAAGTGTGCCTTGCCATGAGTCACTCAAGGGTACAAGAATGATCGAGAATGGATCATTGGACAGCGATAGAAATTGTCCTTGGAGTAAATAAGGACATGTTTCTCGATTATGGAGGTGATAAAGAGTTCGACGTAAAGGGTTACGTCGATGCAAGCTTTAACACCTATCCGAGTGACTCTGAGTAGCAAACCAGATACGTATAGTGGAGCAACCATTTGGAATAGCTTCAAGTGGAGCTTGGAAGCAGCATTTGCAATATGACCTAGAGATTTGCGAAGTGCATACGGATCTGAATGTTGCAGACCCGTTGACTAAAACCTCTCTCACAAGCAAAACATGATCAAACCCCAGAACTCATTGAGTCTTAATCACATGATGATGTGAACTAGTTTAGTGACACTAGTAAACTATTTGGATGTTGGTCACGTGGCAATGTGACCTGTGAGTGTTAATCACATGGCGATGTGAACTAGATTATTGACTCTAGTGCAAGTGGGAGACTGTTGGAAATATGCCCTAGAGGCAATAATAAATTAGTTATAATTATTATATTTCCTTGTTCATGATAATCGTTTATTATCCATGTTATAATTGTATTGATAGGGAACTCAGATACATGTGTGGGTACATAGACAACGCCATGTCCCTAGTAAGCCTCTAGTTGACTAGCTCGTTGATCAATAGATGGTTACGGTTTCCTGACCATGGACATTGGATGTCGATGATAACGGGATCACATCATTAGGAGAATGATGTGATGGACAAGACCCAATCCTAAGCCTAGCACAAAGATCATGTAGTTCGTATGCTAAAGCTTTTCTAATGTTAAGTATCATTTCCTTAGACCATGAGATTGTGCAACTCCTGGATATCGTAGGAATGCTTTGGGTGTACCAAACGTCACAACATAATTGGGTGGCTATAAAGGTGCACTACGGGTATCTCCGAAAGTGTCTGTTGGGTTGGCACGAATCGAGACTGGGATTTGTCACTCCGTGTGACGGAGAGGTATCTCTGGGCCCACTCGGTAGGACATCATCATAATGTGCACAATGTGACCAAGGGGTTGATCACGGGATGATGTGTTACGGAACGAGTAAAGAGACTTGTCGGTAACGAGATTAAACAAGGTATCGGCATACCGACGATCGAATCTCGGGCAAGTACAATACCGCTAGACAAAGGGAATTGCATACGGGATTGCTTGAATCCTTGACATCGTGGTTCATCCGATAAGATCATCGTGGAACATGTGGGAGCCAACATGGGTATCCAGATCCCGCTGTTGGTTATTTACCGGAGAACGTCTCGGCCATGTCTGCATGGTTCCCGAACCCGTAGGATCTACACACTTAAGGTTCGGTGACGCTAGAGTTGTTATGGGAAATAGTATGTGGTTACCGAAGGTTGTTCGGAGTCCCGGATGAGATCCCGGACATGACGAGGAGCTCGGAATGGTCGGGAGGTGAAGATCGGTATATTGGACGAAGGGTATTGGAGTCGGAATTGTTCCGGGGTACCAAGTGATGACCAGCGTGTCGAAAGGGGTTTGGAGGCCCGGCAAGCTTTGGAGGGCCTTATGGGCCAAGGGAGAGGGCACATCAGCCCACTAAGGGGTTGGCGCCCTCCACCCCATCTCACGTAACACGGAGAGGTGGGGCGCCACCCCTAGGGCAGCCACCCCTCCCGGCTTGGGGGCAAGTTTCCTAGGGGTGGGGGCACCAAAACCCATCTAGGGTTTCCCCTATGGCCGCCACCCCTCCCCTAGGGAACCCTAGGGCGCCTCCCCCTCCTCCCTTCCCCCTATATATAGTGAGAGAGAGAGGGCAGCCGCACCCTTCCCCTGGCATCCCTCTCCCTCCTCCAACACCTCCTCCTCCTTCGTAGTGCTTGGCGAAGCCTTGCCGGAGAACCACGAGCTCCATCACCACCATGTCGTCGTGTTGTCAGAGTTCTCCCTCAACTTCTCCTCTCCCCTTGCTGGATCAAGAAGGAGGAGACGTCCTCGACACAAATCTTGGCCTTCAAAGCGAGGTCGGGCTTCTTTGCTCTTTGGGAGCGAAGCACCGCATTGTCGGCGGTCTTGTCCAATATGCTCATAGCCACAAACTCATCCAACACATCACTTGAGGACATGGTGTGGAAGTCCGGCCATTGACGGATGACGGAGTACATGGCTTTGTGGTAGGGCATCATTGCCTTGAGGAATTTGCGCTTGATCCAATTGTCATCCGTGTCCTTACTTCCATGATCCCGGAGGGAGACTGCAAGCTTGGTTACTCTCCAATAGAGCTCACGAGGTTCTTCTTCTTCTTTCATTGCAAACTCATCGGCTTCATCTTGGACCACTTCATAATTGGAACGTTGAATGCTTGCGCTTCCTCGATAAAGGGAAACCACCTTGAGCCAAGCATCTTTGGCAAGGGAGTAGGGCCGGAGATGAGGGAGATCTTCGGGAAGGATTGCTTCTTGGATGATGAAGAGAGCATTCTCATTGAATTGATGGTCCACGACTTCTCTTGGAGAAAAGTTGCTCGGATCATGCGAATAGAAACCTTCTTCAATGATTCTCCAAAGGTTAGTGTTCACATGATTTAAATGACGCTTAAAACGATAAACCCAATCCTCCTTTTTATCAATCTTAGGTGGTGGACCGGCATGATTCAAATGAGTGGAAGGAATCGGTCCACCATAAACGGGAGAAGGTTGCACATGGGCAAAGATGCCGGTGCCATTCTTACCACTAGACGATGGGGCTTTCTCACTAGTAGCTTCCCCCTTATCGGAGTTAGCATCCGCTCCCGTGTTGGCGGGATCACCCACTTTCACGGGTGCGGTGGAAAGTTTAAGCCCTTCTAGGAATTCCTTAAACATGTCCTTGACCTCGGTCGTCATGGAGGTTTTCAATGTGTCCAACGCCACATTGAATTCCTCATGAGAGATAGAGGTACCCCCATATCCTGTAGATGATATCGGATTCGCACCGGAGTGCTCCCCCACATCATCTACGACGTCAACCATACTCTTCGGACGGTAAAGTCCTTAAAAAGAGACGAGGCTCTGATACCAATTGAAAGGATCGATATAGTTGACTAGAGGGGGGGTGAATAGGCAACTAACAATTTTTTAAGCTTTTCTTTACCAATTTAAACTTTGCAATAATAAAGGTTGTCTAGATGTGCAACTAGGTGAACAACCTATAAGATGCAATCAACACAAGCACAAGAGCAAGCAGAGATAGAAACACAAATAAGCTTGCACAATTAAAGGGATAAGATAAGCAAGAGTGGAGCCGGTGGAGACGAGGATGTGTTACCGAAGTTCCTTCCTTTTGAAGGGAAGTACGTCTCCGTTAGAGCGGTGTGGAGGCACAATGCTCCCCAAGAAGCCACTAGGGCCACCGTAATCTCCTCACGCCCTCGCACAATGCAAGAGCCGTGATTCCACTATTGGTGCCCTTGAAGGCGGCAACCGAACCTTTACAAACAAGGTTGGGGCAATCTCCACAACTTAATTGGAGGCTCCCAGCAACACCACGAAGCTTCACCACAATGGAATATGGCTCCACGGTGACCTCAACCGTCTAGGGTGCTCAAACACCCAAGAGTAACAAGATCCGCATGGGATAAGTGGGGGGAATCAAAAGTCTCTTGGTGGAAGTGTAGATAGGGCCCTTGTCCCCCAATCCCGAGCAAATCAACAAGTTTGATTGGCTAGGGAGAGAGATCGGGTCAAAATGGAGCTTGGAGCAACGATGGAGCTTAGAGATGGAAGAGGTGGTCAACTAGAGGTAGGAGACACGCCTTTTATACTCGTGCAAAAGATCCAACCGTTATCCTCTAGTTCAGCCCGCGACACGCGGTACTACCGCTCCGAAATCGCGGTACTACGGCGAGGCCACGCGGTACTACCGTGGAAGGCCACGGTACTACCGCGGCAGCAGCAGAGACTGGGACTGGCCCGACTGAGCGCAGTACTACCGCTCGCGCGGTACTACCGCGCACCCTTGCGGTACTACCGCAAGGCAGGTAAGCCACAGCCTACGAAGAGCGCGGACGAAATAAATTACATCCGTGCCTACTTCCGCTGAAAAAAGCGGTCACGAAACCCGACGCGGTACTACCGCGCCGAGGTCTTGATACTACCGTGGAGGCGTGGATGTAAAATTACATCCGCTCCTACTACCGCGACCTTAACGATGCACGGGCATGAGGGCCACGCAGTACTATGGCTCCAAGAGAGCGGTACTATCAGTGTCCACTCGCGGTACTACCGCGCAGGACGAGCGCTACTACCGTGTGGGTGCGGATGTAAAAAAATTACATCCGCGCCTACTACCGTACCGGAGCAGCACAAGGCGTAGGAGTTGCGGTACTACGGCTCTTGGGGAGCGGTACTACCGCTGGTGCTTGCGGTACTACCGCTCCTTAGAGCAGTACTACCGCAAGAACAGCAGTGGCCGTCGGATTTATGCACAACTATGACAACGGGAAGATGCTCCAAAGTGCAAGGAAAGGAAGGACAAGTGTACGTGTTGATTCCACCCAAACCTTTCCGACGCGGACCCCCTCTTAATAGTACGGCTCTCCTACGACTCAAATCCACCAAGAAGAAACGTAGAACAACGCCGTCTTCAATAGTCTCCGAGGGGCACCGAATCGTCTCGTTCCTAGTGATGAAACATCTGAGAAACTCAAGGCATACGATTAGTCCGCAAAAGTATCGTCATCAATCACCAAAACACTTAAGGGATAAATATGCCCTTACAATCTCCCCCTTTTTGGTGGATTGATGACAATATGGGATTTGCACAAAGATACGATAATTTTGAGCACAAACCCCTCCTCTCCAAAATATAGACGGGCTCCCCCTAGATGTGTGCACTCTGGATGAATGCTTTGGACTGCATAGCACACATACTAGGATCACCACTCCCCCTATATTTTAGAGACAAAGGCACAAAGAATAACATCTAAGCAACATATAGCACAATATAACACAAGCTCGCTAAGATAGATAGAGTGCATATGTCTTACACCATATGAAGGAAAAGAAACTAAAACGAGGTTCAAACGAAGTTCAACCGGGAACGCAATAAACACACCAACCACGAACACGACACAAGACTCGCAAATCCCTACACTCTCTCCCCCTTTGGCATCGAGATGCCAAAAAGGCGGAGAGGACACCTACACACAAACGGTGGCTCAAGCATCAAGGAACTCATCCCAACCCTCTCCGTCAGACTCCTCGGCAGCAGGGATGGACTCCTCGACGTCCTCCTCAGAATCAGTCCACCTGTAGCCTTGCTTCTCCATCCACTTGGCCTCTGGAGTGATGCGCTCCTCACACCCGCCAGACACATCCTCACCATATAGCTGCAAGATCTTCCTGTCCCGGCGACGACTCTCCTTGGGCGCCACGTGAGTCTGTCTTGCCCCTTGGCTTGCATGCGAAAAGAGTCTTCATCTTGTCCTTGACTTCTTGGCCCATGAAGGCATAGAGGAGCTACAGGGAAGGCCGGCAGCATGGCCCTCGGCAACATTCTCGGCGCCATCCTCCTCACCAACAGCCCCTAGCAGCGGGCGCCTCGGCACGAGTAGTAGTGTTGGCCCAGTTGGGTTTGACACGAGCAGATGGGATCATGGCGAATCCAATCGAGGGCAAGGAACTCCTCACCGAGGAACATCTTCTCCCAAGTACTCGAGATCGTGAAAGCAGATAGGGCCCGTAGATAGGCACTTTGCGGTTGAATACCGCAAACTGAAGCTCACACGACATGATGTGTGAGACATCAAGTGGCCGAGTCTGAGACAAACGAGCCTCCTCGCAGATGAGCATCATATCCACCATATAGGCATGAACCTTGTCCTTGTCACCAATGCGAGGGAACAAAGAGTTGCGGAAGATGCGGTACATGATATCCAGAAAAGAGTTGAGCACCAACCCTATCTTGCCACTTGGAAGCGTCTTCTCAACATAGTACGGTGCAAGCTTGTCCTTGTTGGCAGAATCAGAGTTGGCATGGGGGCGAACACCCACGGGAGTGTCGAGCCCGTCATCAGGTACCTGGAGCAAATCCATGAACTCCTTCCAGGTAGCAGCCAGCTTACGGCCATTGGACATCCAGGTCATCCTCCTCTCCTCATCAGGGTGAAAGTAAACTGAGGCAAAGAACTGACAGATAAGCTCAGGATCATAGTCAAGGTGAAAGGATATCACATGCTCAATGTCAAACTGCTCCACCAAGTCCAGAGCCTCTCCAAAGTAGGCACGGAACTTGTCCTTCCTCAAGTGATGCATGTCAATCCATTTCACATCCACATAGGTATTCTGCTTGTTCTTGATGACATCCAGATAGATGTTGGTTTGTTGCTTGTTCCAAAACAGCTCACAACCCCCGACAGAGGAGCGAGGGGTCACGTCTGGTGAATCTGCACGAGACGGACGTGGTCAGTTGGGGCATCTCATCCATGCCCTTGGCGGGCTCCTTGAACTTGCTAGCGATAGTCTTCACATTGCGCTTGGGGGCAGAGGAGCCCTCTGGTGCGTCACCTAGGTTGCGCAGACGCTTGGAGCCAGTGTCACGACTGGGATTGGAATGGCGAGAGCCACCACCTGAGACACACACGCAAAACACCAACGAACGCGAAGAGGATCAATGCAAAGACCACAACAGAGCACAAGAAACACATAGGAAATATCGTGAAGGTTGGCGGCGTTAGATGTGAGCTACGGTAGGATCGCCGATGTCTGCGGTACTAAAAATTAGTACTGCTCCAAGTCGCGGTAGTACCATGCTAGGTCACGGTAGTACCGTGGTTGGAGCAGTAGTAAGGTTCTAGTGCCGCAGTGTGCGCGGTAGTACCGCGCCAGAGGGGCGGTAGTACCGTGCAAGCGGTAGTACCGCGCCCGACGGGCGATAGTACAGCGTCGCGTCGAGATCGAGCGGCGATTCGAATCTGAAAAGACCCATGAAACAACGGCGGTGCTACGGTGATCAGATCTCGCGCAAGACAACAAAACAAGTATAATTCCTATGCAAGGCTACTCTCCTTCATCCTATTCTTGCAAAGAAAGCCTACGAATCTCTAAAACATCCAAGTCTCCCCAACATCCTAAAGACAAAGAACGCAATAAAGCGAGAAAGGATTGGGGAAAACCTGGGTCCATAGCAAGAGCACGAGGTGGGAAGGATCCCACCGGACGAAATCACGGAGGGCAGCGGAGGAGGAGATCCGGCGACGAACGCCGCTCCTATCTTGGCGGGAGAGAGAGATGAGACGGCGTGGGAGGAACTGCGAATGGGTATGGGGAGTTAGAACTCCCCTGCCGTCCTTATCCCCACGCGCCCAAGGCAGCGCGGTAGTACCACAGTCATCGCGGTAGTACCGCTCGGGCGGAAATACCGCACCGGAGCGGTAGTACCGCTCACCCAGGCGGCAGTAAAAAATTACTGCCGCGTGGGGGCAGTAGTACCGTGCTCCCACATGCGGTAGTACCGTGGTTGGCCGCGGTAGTACCGCGAACTCAAGACACCCCCGGTTTCAACACAAAAGAAAAGGTCTTTGCACGGAAACTTTTCACACAAAAGAAACCACAAGCACACGCACAAACCAAAGGCAGAAAGACAACAAGAGAACACCGAGCGACACAACCTCTCAAAAGGAGAGGCGGTGGCGAAGCCACCTATGTTTGAGTTAGATGGTATGGCACATGAAGAATTATCCTTGGGCCCATGACCAAAACTCGTCTTTGAAGCACAAGTACCATAAAAAATGGCTAATGTGAAAGAGTTGATCTATTTATGCATAATAGGGGGAGGGAGAGTTCATTGAGAGAACAACACTCCCCCTATGTCCATGCCTACACCTAAACTAGACAACAAGTTGAGTGTGGTGGGGGTGCACGAGTTCAAGTCACATTGCTCAAATCAATGATATTTAGCTCATGCCTTAACTCGCGAAATCTTGCTTCATCCAAGGGCTTCGTGAAAATATCTGCAAGGTTATCATGAGTGTTGACATACTTGAGCTCGATCTCCCCTCGCCTAATGCAATCCCGGATTAAGTGATACCGAATCTCAATGTGCTTCGTCTTGAAGTGTTGCACCGGGTTGAGAGAAATCTTGATGGCACTTTCATTATCACACCAAAGAGGCACTTTGTCACAAATGACATCGTACTCCTTTAAAGTTTGCCTCATCCATAGGAGTTGAGCACAACAACTACCGGCCGCCACATATTCCGCTTCGGTGGATGAGAGAGACACACAACTTTGCTTCTTGGAAGACCAGCTTACCAAAGAGCAACCAAGAAATTGGCACCCTCCGGAAGTGGACTTCCTATCCACTTTGTCTCCCGCCCAATCGGAATCCATAAATCCTTCAAGCTTGAAGTTTGCTCCTCTTGGGTACCATAAGCCAAAGTTTGGGGTATGAGCCAAATATCAAAGATTAAACTTGACCGCCACATAGTGGCTTTCCTTGATCTGACTTGAAACTGTGCACACATTCCCACACTCAACATGATATCCGGTCTAGATGCATAAAGGTAAAGCAAGGAGCCAATCATGGAGCGATATACCTTTTGATCCACCGCTTTACCATTGGGATCAATGTCAAGTTGGCACTTGGTAGGCATTGGTGTAGTAGCCGGCTTGACATCACTTAGCTTGAATCTTTTGAGCATGTCTTGAGTGTATTTGGCTTGGTTGATGAAGGTTCCTTCTCTTCCTTGTTTGATATCGAAACCAAGGAAGAACTTCAACTCTCCATAGAAGACATCTTGAACTTGGAGGTCATGAGGCGGCAAATTACTCATTGAAAGCTTTGTTAGGGAACCAAAGATAATATCATCAACATATAGTTGGCATACAAACAACTCCCCATTGACCTTCTTAGTAAAAAGAGTGGGGTCGATTTGCCCCACTTCAAAACCACGATCTTGTAACAACTTCGGTAAGGTGGTCATACCACGCGTGGGGCTTGTTTAAGGCCATAGAGTGCCTTATCGAGTTGATACACATGATCCGGGAAGTAGGGGTCCTCGAACCCGGGGGTTGCTGACATAGACCAACTCATTAATAGGACCATTAAGAAAAGCACTTTTCACATCCATTTGTTGCAACTTAAAGTTGTGATGGGCAGCATAAGCAATCAACAAACGAATGGATTCAAGACGAGCAACGGGAGCAAAGGTTTCACCGTAGTCGATACCCTCGACTTGGGAGTAGCCTTGTGCTACCAATCTTGCCTTGTTGCGAATGATGTTCCCATGAGCATCTTGCTTGTTCTTGAAGATCCACTTGGTTCCAATGACGTTGTGGTTCCCCAATGGCCTTGGCACCAATCTCCACACCTTGTTGTACTCAAAATTGTTGAGTTCTTCATGCATGGCATTGAGCCAATCCGAGTCTTCGAGCGCCTCATAGACCTTTTGGGGTTCAACACAAGAGACAAACGCGTGATGTTCACAATAGTTTGCCAATTGTCTACGAGTGCTTACCCCTTTCATTAGGCTTCCAACCACATTCTCCATGAGATGGCCTTTGGTGGTAAGTTTGGATGCAATCTTGGCGGCACGACGCTCTAATTCTTCCTCGGAGGTGAGATGAGGAGGGGTCACTTGATCATCTTGAGCGCCGTCTTGAACATGTTCTTGATCTTGAGCATGCTCGGGGAAGATAACTCGACCTTGGGGATCATTTGGTGTGTCACCATCGTCTTGAGCACGATCTTGCCCTTGGTCTTGTTCATGAGGTTGAGGGCCTTCACTTTGTTCTTCGGAAGCGTGTGGGCCTTGAGTTGGTGATGGCTCCACTTGAGTGGAGCATTGTCCTTCTCCTTTGGCCACAAGGGGTTCCTCAACGGGTAGGATAAAACCAACACCCATTCTTCTTATGGCTTGAGGAGGAATTTCATCACCTACATCACAAGTGACACTTTGCTCCACTTGGGAGCCATTATTCTCATCAAACTCCACGTTACATGTCTCCTCAATAAGTCCCGTGGATTTATTGAGGACACGGTAAGCATGAGAGTTTGTAGCATAACCAACAAATATGCCCTCATAAGCTCTAGCTTCAAATTTAGACAAGCGAACACCTTTCTTGAGAATGAAACACTTACACCAACACCGGAAATACTTGAGATTGGGCTTGTTACGGTGAGTATCTCATAAGGAGTCTTGTTCAAGCCTTTGCGGAGATAGAGCCGATTGGATGCATGACATGCGGTGTTGATGGCTTGGCCCAAAAGTTGTATGGAGACTTGAACTCCGCCATCATGGTCCTTGCTTGCATCCATCAACGTCCGGTTCTTCCTCTCCATAACACCATTTTGTGGAGGGGTATATGGTGCGAATATTGATGCTTGATCCCCTCTTCACTAAGAAACTCATCCAAGGTTTAGTTCTTGAACTCGGTGCCGTTGTCACTTCTTATTGTCAAGATCTTTGCATTATGTTGATGTTGAGCTTCATTTGCAAAGTCGATAACAGTTTGTTGAGTCTCACTCTTCCTCTTGAAGAAGTATACCCAAGTGTATCTTGAATAATCATCCACAATCACCAAGAAATACTTTCTACCCCCAAGACTATCAAAGGATGGAGGTCCAAAGAGGTCCATGTGCAGGAGCTCCAAGGGTCTCTTCGAGTAGATGATAGTCGTGGGAGGGTGAGCCGTTCATGAAGCTTTCCTTGATACAAGCACTGCAAGCACGATCTTTGGCAAAGCTAACATTTGTTAGTCCACGGACATGGTCCCCCTTGAGAAGACTTTGCAAAGATCTCATATTGACGTGGGCTAAACGGCGATGCCAAAGCCATCCCACGTCAACTTTAGCCATTAGGCATGTCGCGGTCTTAGTGGGTCGCTCCGAAAAGTTTATCACATAGAGACCGTTCTCAACATGCCCAACAAAGGCTACTTTAAGAGTCTTGCTCCACAAGAGGGCCACGATATCAATGTCAAAGAAGGTGGCAAAGCCCATGAGTGCAAGTTGACGAACGGAAAGCAAATTGTATGCAAGGGACTCAACAAGCATGACTTTCTCGATCGTTAGATCATGAGAAACGACAACCTTGCCAAGACCCAATACCTTAGAATGTGAGGCATCACCCCACTCGACATTGGTGGGAATAGATGGGATCCTTTGCACGTCCACCACCATGTCCTTGCTCCCGGTCTATGATTTGTTGCTCCACTATCGAGCAACCATGATCCCCCACCGGAAGCAAACCCCTACAAGAGATCAATGCTTGGTTTTAGGTACCCATTTGGTAATGGGTCCTTTGATGTTAGTAACGAGGGTCTTAGGAACCCAAATAGACCATTCAATGTACTCATAAGAATAACCAACAAATTTAGCATAGACATGCCCATCACTAGCAAGGCACAACACATAAGAGGGGTTAAAGTCGCCGGCTATGTTCGGAGGGGTGGCGTTGGCCTTCTTGGCATTGGCACCCTTTGCATGGTTCTTCTTCTTCTTGGAATTACCCTCTCCCTCTCTCACAAAAGTTTGCTTGAGAGGAGGAGGTTGCTTGGTCTTGTCATTCTTCTTCTTGCTCTTGGGCTTGGGCGCGAACCCAGTCCCCTCCTTGGCCACAACTTCCTTTCGATTACTCAAAAGGTCGTTAAGGTTCTTCTCACCTTGTATGCATGTGACAAGGCCCTTTTCAAGTTGCTCCTTCAACTTAGCATTCTCCTCAACAAGATGCACATGCTCACAACAAGGGTTAGTAGCATTTGCATTATCAATCAATACCATATGAGGAAAGATGGCTTTCTCCTTGGTTAGCTTCACTTGGAGTTGATCATGAGACTCTTTGAGACTAGCATGAACACCCTTCAAGACTTTGTGAGCCTTGTCAAGAATGTCAAACTCCTCGTTGAGTCTAGCAAGATCAACTCCAAGATTTGCCTTCTCGGAGCTAAGCACACGAGACACAACAAGAGCATGATCAAGGTCTTTCTTTAATTTAGCATGATCATCGTTGTATGACTCCTCAAGAGCCAAACGAAGACCACGCTCTTCCTCAAGAGCATTGGAAAGATCTGAAATCTCATCGGCATAGTCACGACTATGCCCTTCCATCTTAGAGATGGTTTCTTCATGAGCCTCGATCATGACATTGGCTTCACCAAGTTGTTCCAAGAGAGCAACGAAGTGCTTCTTGGATTTGCCCTTGAGTTTACCCATAAAGATCTCAAACTCATTCTCCTCCACATTAGTCCCCTCATGTTCATCAATGCAATCCGTCAAAGAAGAATGATTGATGATGGTAGTTTTTATATTGGGGGTTACCTTGTTGGTGGCTTTAGCCATGAGGCACTTGGCGGTGATGCTTTCATTGGGTGAATCGAAGAGAGACACCCGAGGAGTCGTTGCAATGGCAACGGAGGCCATGGCAACCGACTCACCATCTTCATCATCATCATCATCCCCATTGTACTCTTCTTGAACCACCAAAGCTTTGTGAGGAGCCTTCTTGGTGAAACAATTGCAACAAAGTGACTCACATTGCCACAATTGAAACAAGTACTCACTCGTTGCTTGCCCTTAGTGCCACTTGAGTTGCTCTTGTTGAAGTTGGGCCTTGAGTTCTTCTTGCTCCAAAATTGCCTTGAAGCAAGGGCCATGTGTTCATGATAGTCATACTTTGTATCTTCGAGGTTGCTCTCTTCTTCTTCCTCCTCTCCATCTTCTTAGAAACAAATCTTGGCCTTCAAAGCGAGGTTGGGCTTCTTTGCTCTTTGGGAGCGAAGCACCGCATTGTCGGCGGTATTGTCCAATATGCTCATAGCCACAAACTCATCCAACACATCACTTGAGGACAGGGTGTGGAAGTCCGGCTGTTGACGGATGACGGAGGACATGGCTTTGTGGTAGGGCATCATTGCCTTGAGGAATTTGCGCTCGATCCAGTTTTCATCCGTGTCCTTACTTCCATGATCCCAGAGGGATACTGCAAGCTTGGTTACTCTCCGATAGAGCTCACGAGGTTCTTCTTCTTTCATTGCAAACTCATCGGCTTCATCTTGGACCACTTCATAATTGGAACGTTGAATGCTTGCGCTTCCTCGATAAAGGGAAACCACCTTGAGCCAAGCATCTTTGGCAAGGGAGTAGGGCCGTGAGGGAGGTCTTTGGGAAGTATTGCTTCTTGGATGATGAAGAGAGCATTCTCATTGAATTGATGGTCCACGACTTCTCTTGGAGAAAAGTTGCTCGGATCATGCGGATAGAAACCTTCTTCAATGATTCTCCAAAGGTTAGTGTTCACATGATTTAAATGACGCTTAAAACGATAAACCCAATCCTCCTTTTTATCAATCTTAGGTGGTGGACCGGCATGATTCAAATGAGTGGAAGGAATCGGTCCACCATAAACGGGAGGAGGTTGCACATGGGCAAAGATGCCGGTGCCATTCTTACCACTAGACGATGGGGCTTTCTCACTAGTAGCTTCCCCCTTATCAGAGTTAGCATCCGCTCCCGTGTTGGCGGGATCACCCACTTTCACGGGTGCGGTGGAAAGTTTAAGCCCTTCTAGGAATTCCTTAAACATGTCCTTGACCTCGGTCGTCATGGAGGTTTTCAATGTGTCCAATGCCACATTGAATTCCTCACGAGAGATCGAGGTACCCCCATCTCCCGTAGATGATATCGGATTCGCACCGGAGTGCTCCCCCACATCATCTACGACGTCAACCATACTCTTCGGACGGTAAAGTCCTTAAAAAGAGACGAGGCTCTGATACCAATTGAAAGGATCGATATAGTTGACTAGAGGGGGGGTGAATAGGCAACTAACAATTTTTAAGCTTTTATTTACCAATTTAAACTTTGCAATAATAAAGGTTGTCTAGATGTGCAACTAGGTGAACAACCTATAAGATGCAATCAACACAAGCACAAGAGCAAGCAAAGATAGAAACACAAATAAGCTTGCACAAGTAAAGGGATAAGATAACCAAGAGTGGAGCGGTGGAGACGAGGATGTGTTACCAAGTTCCTTCCTTTTGAAGGAAATGCGTCTCCGTTAGAGCGGTGTGGAGGCACAATGCTCCCAAGAAGCCACTAGGGCCACCGTAATCTCCTCACGCCCTCGCACAATGCAAGAGCCGTGATTCCACTATTGGTGCCCTTGAAAGCGGCAACCGAACGTTTACAAACAAGGTTGGGGCAATCTCCACAACTTAATTGGAGGCTCCCAACAACACCACGAAGCTTCACCACAATGGAATATGGTTCCACGGTGACCTCAACCGTCTAGGGTGCTCAAACACCCAAGAGTAACAAGATCTGCAAGGGATAAGTGGGGGGAATCAAAAGTCTCTTGGTGGAAGTGTAGATCGGGCCCTTGTCCCCCAATCCCGAGCAAATCAACAAGTTTGATTGGCTAGGGAGAGAGATCGGGTCAAAATGGAGCTTGGAGCAACGATGGAGCTTAGAGATGGAAGAGGTGGTCAACTAGAGGTAGGAGACACGCCTTTTATACTCGTGCAAAAGATCCAACCGTTATCCTCTAGTTCAGCCCGCGACACGCGGTACTACCGCTCCGAAATCGCGGTACTACCGCGAGGCCACGCGGTACTACCGTGGAAGGCCACGGTACTATCGCGGCAGCAGCAGAGACTGGGACTGGCCCGACTGAGCGCCGTACTACCGCTCGCGCGGTACTACCGCGCACCCTTGCGTTACTACCGCAAGGCAGGTAAGCCACAGCCTACGAAGAGCACGGACGAAATAAATTACATCCGTGCCTACTTCCTGAAAAAAAAGCAGTCACGAAAACCGGACGCGGTACTACGGCGCCCGAAGTCTTGATACTACCGTGGAGGCGCGGATGTAAAATTACATCTGCTCCTACTACCGCGACCTTAACGGTGCGGGCATGAGGGCCACGGTACTACGGCTCCAAGAGAGCGGTACTACCGTGTCCACTCGCGGTACTACCGCGCAGGACGAGTGGTACTACCGTGTGGGCGCGGATGTAAAAAAATTACATCCGCGCCTACTACCGTACCGGAGCAGCACAAGGCGTAGGAGTTGCGGTACTACGGCTCCTGGGGAGCGGTACTAGCGTGACCCCCAGCGGTACTACCGCTGGTGCTTGCGGTACTACCGTGACCCCCAGCGATACTACCGCAAGAACAACAGTGGCCGTCGGATTTATGCACAACTATGACAACGGGAAGATGCTCCAAAGTGCAAGGAAAGGAAGGACAAGTGTACGTGTTGATTCCACCCAAACCTTTCTGACGCGGACCCCTCTTAATAGTACGGCTCTCCTCGACTCAAATCCACCAGAAGAAACGTGAACGGCGCCGTCTTCAATAGTCTCTGAGGGGCACCAAATCGTCTCGTGCCTAGTGATGAAACATCTGAGAAACTCAAGGCATACGATTAGTCCGCAAAAGTATAGTCATCAATCACCAAAACACTTAAGGGATAAATATGCCCTTACACTCGGGCGGCCACCGACGTACTTCTTCTTCCTATATATACCTACGCACCCCGAAAACATCCAGGGGCACCACGAAACACAATTTCCACCACCGTAACCTTCTGTATCCGCGAGATACCATCTTGCAGCCTTCGCCGGCACTCTGCCGGAGGGGGAATCAAGCATGGAGGGCCTCTAAATCAACATCCTTGCCCCTCCGAGGAGTTGTGAGTAGTTTACCACAGACCTACAGGTCCATAGTTATTAGCTAGATGGCTTCTTCTCTCTTTTTGGATCTCAATACAATGTTCTCCCCCTATTCTTGTGGAGATCTATTCGATGTAATCTCTTTTTGCGGTGTGTTTGTCGAGATCCGATGAATTGTGGGTTTATGATCAAGTTTATCTATGAATAATATTTGAATCTTCTCTGAATTCTTTTATGTATGATTAAGTTATCTTTGCAAGTCTCTTCGAATTATCAGTTTGGTTTGGCCTACTAGATTGATCTTTCTTGCCATGGGAGAAGTGCTTAGCTTTGGGTTCAATCTTGTGGTGTCCTTACCCGATGATGTAAAGGGTTGCAAGGCACGTATTGTATTGTTGCCATCGAGGATAACAAGATGGGGTTTATATCATATTGCATGAGTTTATCCCTCTACATCACGTCATCTTGCTTAATGCGTTACTCTGTTCTTATGAACTTAATACTCTAGATGCATGCTGGATAGTGGTCGATGTGTGGAGTAATAGTAGTAGATGCAGGCAGGAGTCGGTCTACTTGTTATGGACATGATGCCTATATACATGATCATGCCTGGATAATCTCATAACTATGCGCTTTTCTATCAATTGCTCGACAGTAATTTGTTCACCCACCGTAATACTTATGCTATCTTGAGAGAAGCCACTAGTGAAACCTATGGCCCCCGAGTCTATCTCTTATCATATTTATTTCCAATCTACTTTTATTTGCATCTTTACTTTTTGCATCTATATTATAAAATACCAAAAATATATTTATCTTATCATACTATCTTTATTAGATCTCACTTTCACAAGTGGCCGTGAAGGATTGACAACCCCTTTATTGCGTTGGTTGCGAGTTCTCGTTTGTTTGTGTAGGTGCGTGGGACTTTTGAGGAGCCTCCTCTGGATTGATACCTTGGTTATCAAAACTGAGGGAAATACTTATGCTACACTTTGCTGCATCACCCTCTCCTCTTGAGGAAAACCAACATAAGCTCAAGGCGTAGCAAGAAGGATTTCGCGCGCATTGCCGGGAGGTCTTCGCTCAAGTCAAGACATACCAAGTACCCATCACAAACCCATCTCCCTCGCATTTACATTATTTGCCATTTGCCTCTCGTTTTCCTCTCCCCCACTTCACCCTTGCCATTTTATTCGTCCTCTCTTTCCCAATCTCCTCCTCTCTTTTTTGCTCGTCGTTTTTCTGTTTGCTTGTGTGTTGGATTACTTGTTGCCATGGCGCAAGATAATACCAAATTGTGTGACTTCTCGAATACGAATAATAATGATTTCCTTAGTGCTCCGATTGCTCCTCTTAATAATGATGAGTCTTGTGAAATCAATACCGCTTTGTGAATCTTGTTATGAAAGATCAATTACCGCCTTCCTAGCGAAGATGCCGCTACTTATCTAAACAACTTTGTTGATTTGTGTGATATGCAAAAGAAGAAAGATATGGATAACAATGTTGTCAAACTGAAGTTATTTCCGTTTTCACTTAGAGATCGCGCTAAAGTTTGGTTTTCGTCTTTGCCTAAAAATAGTATTGATTCTTGGAACAAGTGCAAAGATGCTTTTATCTCTAAGTATTTTCCTCCCGCTAATATCATCACTCTTAGGAACGATATTATGAATTTTAAACAACTTGATCATGAGCATGTTGCCCAATCTTGGGAAATAATGAAATTGATGCTTCGCAATTGCCCTACTCATGGTAGAACTTATGGATGATCATACAAAAATTTTATGCCGGTTTGAACTTTGCTTCTAGAAATCTCTTAGATTCGGCCGCGGGAGGCACCTTTATGGAAATCACGTTAGGAGATGCTACAAAGTTACTTGATAATATTATGGCTAATTATTCTCAATGGCACACCGAAAGATCTTCTAGTAAAAAAGTGCATGCTATAGAAGAAATCAATGTTTTGAGTGGAAAGATGGATGAACTGATGAAGATGCTTGCTACTAAAAATACTCCTCTTGATCCCAATGATATGCCTTTGTCTTACTTGATTGAGAATAATAATGAATCTATGGATGTGAATTTTGTTGGTAGGAATAGTTTTGGAAACAATGCTTATAGAGGAAATTTTAATGCTAGACCGTTCCCTAGTAATCCCTCCAATAATTATGGAAATTCCTACAATAATTCTTATGGTAATTTTAATAAGATGCCCTCTGATTTTGAGAATAGCGTGAAAGAATTTATGATCTCTCAAAAGAATTTTAATGCTATGCTTGAAGAAAAATTGCTCAAAGTTGATGATTTGGCTAGGAACGTTGATAGACTTTCGCTTGATGTTAATTCTCTTAAACTTGGATCATCTTCTCCTAAGCATGATATCAATGAGTCTCTCAAAGTAATGAGAATCTCCATTGACGAGTGCAAGGAAAGAAACGCTAGATTGCGTGCTAAGAAAGAAAGCTTTATAAAAGCGTGTTCATCTAGTTTCCGTGAAAATAATGATGAGGATCTTAAAGTTATTGATGCATCTCCAATTAGATCTATGTTTTGCAATATGAAATTTGATGATTATGGGACTGATGATGAATCAACTTTGCCTAGAAGGCGTCCCAAGAATTCGGAATCTTTAGATCTTAATGATAAATTTGGTAAAAGTGAGATTGGAGAATCCTCAACTTTTAATAATGTTGAACCCACTATCTCGGACTTCAAGGAGTTTAATTATGATAATTGCTCTTTAAAAGGTTGTACTTCCTTGTTGCAAGCCGTTGTTAATTCTCCTCATGCTTATAGTCAAAATAAAGCTTTTACCAAGCATATTGTTGATGCCTTGATGCAATCTTATGATGAGAAACTTAATTTGGAAGTTTCTATACCTAGAAAACTTAATGATGAGTGGGAACCTACTATAAAGATTAGAATTAAAGATTATGAGTGTTTTGCTTTGTGTGATTTGGGTGCTAGTGTTTCCACAATTCCTAAAACTTTGTGTGATATTATAGGTTTCCATGATCTTGATGATTGTTCTTTAAATTTGCACCTTGCGGATTCCACCATTAAAAAGCCTATGGGAAGGATCAATGATGTTCTTATCGTTGCAAATAGAAATTTGGTGCCCGTAGATTTTATCGTTCTTGATATAGATTGCAATCTTTCATGTCCTATTATTCTTGGTAGACCTTTCCTTAGAACGATTGGTGCGATTATTGATATGAAGGAAGGGAATATTAGATTCCAATTTCCCTTAAAGAAAGGCATGGAGCACTTTCCAAGGAAGAAAGTTAAATTACCTTATGAATCTATCATGCGTGCTACTTATGAGTTTAGTGCCAAAGATGGCACTCGTTAGATCTATCCTCGCTTTTATGCCTAGCTAGGGGCGTTAAACGATAGCGCTAGTTGGGAGGCAACCCAATTTTCTTTATGTTTTTGTTTTTGTTTCTGTTTAGGAATAAATAATCCATCTACCTTCTGTTTAGATGTGGTTTTATCTTTTAATTAGTGTTTGTGCCAAGTAAAACCTATTGGATCTTCTTGGATGATAGTTATTTGATCTTGCTGTAATTTCCAGAAACTTTGCGCTCAGTGCCCGAATTGTTACAATTCACCAGAACGTGATAAAATAGTGATTCCAATTTCTTCTGAGCAATAAACAAATTGTCTATGTCGTCTAATTTTGGTAGATTTTTTGGAGTTCCAGAAGTTTGCTTTAGTTACAGATTACTACAGACTGTTCTGTTTTTGACAGATTCTGTTTTTCGTGTGTTGTTTGCTTATTTTGATGAATCTATGGCTAGTAAAATAGTTTATAATCCATAGAGAAGTTGGAATACAGTAGGTTTAACACCAATATAAATAAATAATGAGTTCATTACAGTACCTTAAAGTAGTCTTTTGTTTTCTTTCTCTAACGGAGCTCACGAGATTTCTATTGAGTTTTGTGTTGTGAAGTTTTCAAGTTTTGGGTAAAGCTTTTATGGACTATGGAATAAAGGGTGGCAAGAGCCTAAGCTTGGGGATGCCCATGACACCCCAAGATATTCAAGAATAGCCAAAAGCCTAAGCTTGGGGATGCCCCGGGAAGGCATCCCCTCTTTTGTCTTCGTTCATTGGTAACTTTACTTGGGGCTATATTGTTATTCACCACATGATAAGTGTTTTGCTTGGAGCGTCGTGTGTTATGTTAGTCTTTGCTTTTTAGTTTACCACAATCATCCTTGCTGTACACACCTTTTGAGAGAGCCATACATAAATTGGAATTTGATATAATACTCTATGTGCTTCACTTATATCTTTTGAGCTTGATAGTTTTGCTCATAGTGCTTCACTTATATCTTTTGAGTGTGATAATTTTTTGCTCTAGTGCTTCACTTAGATCTTTTAGAGCACGGTGGTATATTTGTTTTAAAGAAACTATTGATCTCTCATTCTTCACTTAGATTATTTTGAGAGTCGTTAATAGCATGGTAATTTGCTTAAATATTAATATACTTGGTATTCAAGATATGTGAAACTTTCTTTTGAGTGTGTTGAATACTAAGAAAAGTTTGATGCTTGATAATTGTTTTGAGATATGAAGATGGTGATATTAGAGTCATGCTAGTTGAGTAGTTGTGAATTTAAAGAATACTTGTGTTGAAGGTTGTGATTCCCTTAGCATGCACGTATGGTGAACCGTTATGTGATGAACTCGAAGCATGATTTATTTATTGATTGTCTTCCTTATGAGTGGCGGTCGGGGATGAGCGATGGTCTTTTCCTACCATTCTATCCCCCTAGGAGCATGCGCGTAATACTTTGCTTTGATAACTTCTAGATTTTTGCAATAAGTATATGATTTCTTTATGACTAATGTTGAGTCCATGGATTATACACACTTTTTCCCATCCTTCCACCATTGCTAGCCTCTCTAATACCGCGCACTTTTCGCCGGTATCATACATCCACCATATATCTTCCTCAAAACAGCCACCATACCTACATATTATGGCATTTCCATAGCCATTCTGAGATATATTGTCATGCAACTTTCCACCGTTCCGTTTATTATGACACGCTCCATCATTGTCATTGAGGGAGTCCCGAATTAGGGGGTGTCCGGATAGCCGGACTATAGCCTTTGGCCGGACTCCTGGACTATGAAGATACAAGATTGAAGACTTTGTCCCGTGTCCGGATGGGACTTTCCTTGGCGTGGAAGGCAAGCTTGGCGATACGGATATGTAGATCTCCTACCATTGTAACCGACTCTGTGTAACCCTAACCCTCTTCAGTGCCTATATAAACCGGAGGGTTTTAGTCCGTAGGACGAACAACAATCATACCATAGGTTAGCTTCTAGGGTTTAGCCTCTCTGATCTCGTGGTAGATCTACTCTTGTACTACACATATCATCAATATTAATCAAGCGGGAGTAGGGTTTTACCTCCATCGAGAGGGCCCAAACCTGGGTAAAAACATTGTGTCCCTTGTCTCCTGTTACCATCCACCTAGACGCATAGTTCGGGACCCCCTACCTAAGATCCGCCGGTTTTGACACCGACATTGGTGCTTTCATTGGGAGTTCCTCTGTGTCGTCGCCGTCAGGAAGGATGCCTCATCCCGTCTTTAAAGGCGGCACTGTTGCTAAAGAAGCTTTGGCTGTCGGCCAAACTCTCCGGCTAGGCGGTTTTCTTATGACCGCCTGTTCGGCCGCCGCGCCGACGATGACTTCTCGGGTCATCGAAAGCAATCTTCACGTTAACTCGGAGCTTGCCGAGCAGTTAGATCCGATGGAGCTCTCTTCCTTAAACGAGCTCTTGGATCGCATGCATACAGGAGTCGCTTCGGACTATGATCGATTGGGCCTAAACCCGATCCGAGAGATTAACTCTCCCGGGTTACCCACCACGTTGCTGTGGTAGAGGGACAATACGGTGACCCTTCTTCTATCTTAAGGACTAGCTACGTCTGGATTCCCGATCCCTCCATGCCGGATTCCCGCGGAGGAGAGGACGTCACACAAGCCCTGAACCTAAAGTCAGGCAGCGGGCTAGATTCATTGGACAACATCCAAGAATCCAAGCTTCCAAGTTCGGAAGCTCCTTGGCCCTTAAGTCTCAGATTGGGCGCGGTTCCGGATTTAATTCCACCCGCCCACCCAAATATAAGCGACCTATCTCAAATTCGGCAAGAGCCCGCAAAACGAGACACCATTCTTGGGCGATTCCTCCTGGTTATGGGCAGGATAAAGGATTGCCGCGAGGAGATGCAATCTCATTCTTCGCAATAATTGCACGGACAACGGGATCCTCAACGCTATAAGTCGCCGCGACATTACACGCTTTGCCGACTTGGCGTCCATAATACGAAAGTACTGTCGATGGAAAGCGCTGAAAACGAAGCAAGATTTTGGGACAATCCGGCCTGAATACAACCCGATCCGAAATAAAAGGGTGCATCATCGCCAGCACACAGGTTAAATACCAAAAAGCAAAACCCTCTATAGGGCATGGAACCGTCTTTGGAGGGATGGCTCAATGGACCCTGTAAAATTCATAGTACAGAGGGCGCCACTCCAACTCATAGTCGTAGAGCATGTTGGATACTACGGCAGGTGGCCAAAAGTGGCGAAGAGCTTCTAGCTCTAGAGCACCAGCCCAAGGATACCAGTACGGTATTAACAGTCTTCGAGACTTTCGCATCAAATAATATGCGGAAACGAACACTCTGTAGCCTTGCCGAAGTCTACCAAGTAGCAACAATAAACCCATGGAGTGACACGGCTATTACCTTTAATGCCAGTGACGAATCTAAATTCCGAACAGCCCGAGCACCAGCCGCATTGGTCCTCAGTCCGATAGTGGACGGCTTTCGCCTTACCAAGGTACTCATGGACGGTGGCAGCGGATTGAACCTCATTTACGAGGAAACCCTCCAAAAAATGGAAATAGACTGGAGCCGCATTGAGCGAAGCAACACAACCTTTAGAGGAATAATCCCCAGTCGGGAAGCACGCTGTACAGGAAAAATCACACTGGATGTGGTGTTCGGCATGCTGCATAACTACAGGTCCGAGGAGGTCACGTTCCAAGTGGCCCCGTTCAGCAGCGGATACCACGCTCTATTAGGGCGAGAAGCATTCACAAATTTTCAAGCTATACCCTATTATGGGTACATGAAGCTCAAAATGCTCGGGCCCAACGGAATCATCACTATTTCTAGTGACCCGGACATAGCACTCCGCGCCGAAAATAAGACAGCGCACTAGCCCTTGAGGCACTATCCGAAGCCCTAGCGGCCGAGGAACTCACTGCGCTGCGCTCCACGGTGAATAGGGATGATGTGATACTCGATAAGAGATGCAAGTCCACCTCCTTCAAACCAGCGGACGAAATAGTCAAATTCCAAGTCCATCCAACGGACCCTACAAAAACGGCCTCCATGGGGGCACAATTAAATCCTGATGTAGACGCCGCACTAAGAGAATTTCTACGTGAAAATTGGGACATTTTTGCCTGGCACCCTTCAGACATGCCAGGAATCCCATGCCGGCTGGCCGAGCACATCCTAAACATCCTAAAAGGGTTCAAGCCAGTCAAACAGGCTCTTCGGCGTTTCTCCGAACCCAAGAGACAGGCCATGGGAAAGGAGCTAGCCAAACTATTGGAGGCCGGATTCATCAGAGATATAAAACATCCGGACTGGCTAGCAAACCTGGTGATGGTACCAAAGAAGGATAAATCCTGGCGCCTATGCATCGATTTCAAGGACCTCAACAAGGCTTGCCCAAAGGATCCCTTCCCCCTCCCCCGCATCGATCAAATCATCGACGCTACCGCAGGACATGATTCATTGTGTTTCCTCAACGCATACTCCGGCTACCACCAAATTAAGATGGCAGAGCCTGACCAAGCCGCAACGGCATTCATCACTCCATACGGCCCATTTTGCTTCAACACAATGCCCTTCGGGCTCAAAAACGCCGGCGCAACATATCAGCGCATGATTCAGACATGTCTGGCAAACCAGATCGTCAAAACAGTGGAGGCTTACGTAGACGATGTGGTCATCAAAAGCAAGCATGTCGAAACTCTAGTAGACGACCTGAGGCTCACATTTGATAATCTCTGAACATATGACATCAAGCTCAACCCGGAAAAATGCATTTTCGGCATACCAGCCGGAAAGCTCTTGGGCTTCATTGTATCCGGTAGAGGAATTGAAGCAAACCCAGCCAAGATCCGAGCTCTGTCACAATTGGACATCCCAAAAGACCTCAAACAAATACAAAAATTGGCTGGATGCGTGGCGGCTCTAAGCCGCTTTATCTCCCGTTTGGGAGAAAATGCATTACCCCTTTATCGCCTCCTCCGACGCACCGAACACTTGAGTGGATTTGATGCCGCCACGGCGGACTCGAAGAAATAAAAGCCATATTGGCAACAAACCCGGTCTGGCGCGCCCAACATGGGCGAACCAATGCTATTATATATCGCGGCAACTCATCAAGTTGTAAGCGGGTGCTCGTTGTCGAGCGAGAGCGGACGGACACAAGTTCCCCTTCAAAACCAGTTTACTATGTGTCCACTGTCCTAACTCCATGCAAGTCACGGTACCCGCATTATCAAAAGATAGCGTACGCGATGTTTATGGCATCCCGGAAGCTGCGACACTACTTTCAAGAGTGTTCGATAACAGTAGCCTCCGAAGTACCTCTTAACGACATTATAAACAACCGCGACGCGACGGGCCGGATTGCCAAATGGGCCATTGATCTCCTCCCGTTCGATATAACCTATAAGCCACGGCGAGCTATTAAGTCGCAAGTTTTGGCCGACTTCGTCGCCGAATGGACAGAAGCCGAACTCCCTAAAGAGTACGGTGCATATTCCAACTGGATAATGCACTTCGACGGCTCCAAAATGTTGGCCGGTCTGGGAGCTGGTTGCGTTCTGACGTCCCCAACCGGAGATACGGTTCAATACGTACTCCAGATAATGTATATGGTCTCCAACAACGCAGCCGAATACGAGGCCCTTCTACATGGTCTCCGGATGGCAGTCTCCATGGGCATTCAACGCCTAGAGGTGCGCGGGGATTCGAACCTCGCGATATCCCAAATAAATGGACTTTGATGCCAAGGATCCGAAAATGGCAGCTTATCGCAATGCCGTCCTAAAAATGTCAGCTCGGTTTGAAGGGCTCGAATTTCACCATATAGCCCGGATAACAACCAGGCAGAGCGTGTTGGCACGCATCGGTGCAAAGCGCGATGCCGTCCCCCAACATCTTCCTAGAGAGGCTGTTCAAGCCATCGAGATTATGGGAGGAGAGTCCGAAATAACATCCGGACCCAACCGCCCGCCCCACACCAAACATTCTCGACACGGTTGGTGGTCACGCCAATGAAATAACACCCTCAGCCCACGTAATAATGGCGGTCATTGCCCGTGGGCAGAACCATTCCTAGCCTACCTAGCGGCAGGAACTTCCGAGGACCAAAACGAGGCCCGCTGCATAGTGCGGCGATCTAAAGCCTATAAGGTCCACGAGGAGAGCTTTATAAGAAAAGCACAACCGAGTCCTTCAAAGGTGTATCTCCGAAGAGGAAGGCGGAATCTTCGGCTGAAATTCATGCGGACTCGGCGGGCACCACGCCGCAGCCCGGGCCCTTGTAGGCAAGGCCTTCCGTGCAGATTTTATTGGCCGACGGCCCGGCAGATGCTCGGGACTTAGTCCAACGATCGTCGGATGCCGCTCTTTGCTAATCAAAGCCACATGCCACCCACCGCCCTCAAAACTATACCCATCACCGGCCCTTCATGTGCAGGGGCTTGACATGGTCGGACCCTTAAAGGGGGAACCCACAAGCAAAAATACCTACTGGTCATGGTGGATAAATTCACCAAATGGATAGAGGCCAAGCTCGTCAAGGCGGCGAATCCGGACCGATGATAGACTTCATATCGTGGGTCGACATCGTTACGGTGTCCCCACAAAGATCATCAGCGATAAAGGCACGAACTTTACAAATGACGAGGTCAAACTCGGTGCAAAAACATGGGCATTAAGCTCGACTACGCTTCATCTATCACCCTCAAACTAACGGTCAAGTTGAGCAAGCAAATGGTCTAATTATGGCGGCATCAAACCCAGTTAGTGTGGTCCCTCAAGGAATCTAACACGCCTTTGGGTAGAGGAGCTCGACTCCGTACTGGGGCTGCGGACCACTCCGAATCGCACGACCGGATTCACACCATTCTTTATGGTATCTGGCGCAGAGGCGTTCGCCTGCGACATAATCCATGACTCACCTCGCGTGTGCATGTACGAAGAAAGAGAAGCCGAGCTCGATCGGCGGGACAGTTGGACGCCTTGGAGGAGGAACGTGGCGTGGCGAAGCCCGTTCCGCATTCTATCAACAACAGGCTCGAAGATATCAAAGCGAGAAGTACGGGCCAAAACTTACAACGTTGGCGAGTTAGTTCTCGTCTGCGGACAAGAAAAGGACAAACTAAAGCCCAAATGGGAAGGTCCTTTATCATCAACCAAGTCCTCGACCGGCGGAGCGTACTGCGTCTGCGAGATGCATCGGATAACCGACTCGAGCCGAACCCATGGAGCGCAGCCCGTCTCCTCAAGATTCTATGCCTAGCGCCGGATTACGAGTTCGTCTCCTTCTTCATCCATATTTTACATTTTAGTTGTCTTCTATTTTCTCCTTCTCCCTCCTTTTTCTTTCCAGCCTTTGAAGGCTCGTTAGCGCATTGTTCGCACACACTTGACACGCTATCCGTGCTCATTGTACCTGGGGGCTTCTTTCACACAAGCTTAATTATAAGGGCTTCATGCCCAATACATGTGTCACACTTCCGCATGTACCTTTTATTCACCATTATATGCATCGATATGACTTAAGTTTTGGCCAAGCTGGGTTGCTCGGCTCTGTGCTTACCCCTCGTTCCCGATTGTTCGGCTAGGTGGTAAAGGAGCACCTCTGCGATTATTCTTGTCGGGTCAGCGGATGTGTACCTCGGTGGGTGAAGCCAAAGCTAGCGTTCTTAAGAGAATATTCGGTCGGTGAACTAAAGAAGATTTCTTACCTATTTATTTATCTGCCCCGGATGTTTTTCTCGCTTTTTTGCAGATCGGACATGCACTTTAGGGCATGCCTCCTGAAAAGGAACCCCGACGGAACTATTCTCCCGGAAGATGTTTCTTACTAACCATGTAATATAACATAACTAGTTGGGCACTTGTCCGATAAAGCACTAATGACCCCTACGCTGGTCTCCACGCATGCCCCGTTTTTATATAACCGCGAGGGTATTCGGACACACTCGGACTCTGGGTCCCGAGGTTGAAGCGAAAAGGTCCGCTATGACAAGCGATCTACAATCCGGCTAGAAGGCATTTTACATGTCACCTTAAATTACATAGTCAATTTGGTGATTGTATTCCTCTTCAATGCCATCTAATAGGCTGTCTAGTTTACACTCCTGCTGGAATACTTTGCGGCCAATTCTACTGGCCGTACACTAAGCTCACAGGATCTCCTTCCCATCGGCCCCATAGGTCCGACCTCGCCATGTGGTTTGGGTCAGCCTTCGTACCACGTCTTCACCATGGCCCGAGCCTCCCGGGCGCCTTGACGGCAGCCGATATCTTCCATAATCGGAGCGCCGCCACGCTCCTGGAGCCTCTCTGCAAGCTCCCCAAGGCCTTGAGCGCAGGAGACAGATGGCCACAAGGCCTAGGCGACGCTTTTCATCACCGCCGAACTTCGTTAAATGCAGTTGTAAACTTCGGGAAGAAGGTCACCCGTAGAACCGGGCATTTCCTCTGCAGGACGGCTCGTGAGCATACCTACAGACATAACTTTGTTAGTCGACTTCCTCGCCGAACTCTTTTTTCAAAGTTCGTTTAAGCACTTACTAGAAATGCCGCGTCGAAGCCGCCGATTCTCCTTAACGGAGTCAGACAGTTGGGCACGAACATCTTTTAGCTCCTCACCCAGCTGGGTGTTGGCATCTTGGAGATTATTTTTCTCCTGCCTCACCCTCGTAAGCACGTTCTCGCCGGCCTTTAACCGGCGCAAGAGCTGTTGCTTGTCCGGATCTACCCCGACGCCATCTGCAATGTTATTGTCAGATCTATACATACGCCGCACTTCACAATATACTTATCTTTTAAAAGCGTATATTACCAGAGGGGGTCTCTTTGGCTTCCCCCGTCGTGGCTTGTGCGGCCTCAAGTTGGGATTTGCACTCTTCAAGCTCCTGGGACAGTTGGGTATTCTTTTCTGTAAGATCCTGCACAATAGATGATCCTTAAATCAATTATTCTAACTATTTCAAGTCTCGGGGCTCTTGGCATATATAATCGATAAATTTCCTCACTTTCATATGTCTTTTACATCTTGCTTCGTGGCTCGCTAGACCATCTTGGCCGGCACGGAGGTGCGCATCTCCCGAATTGAAGGCGTTCAATGCCTCTTGAGAGAAACATGTGTCACGAAGAATTGTCCGCGGCGCTGTGATTCATGGCACTCTCCACCTCGAGTTGGTGGCGGACAATCTGTCGGCATCCTCTGTCGGAGGAGCATCCGACGACGCCTCGTGTTCGGCTCCGCTTACAGGCACGGCTTTGAAGCTTTGGCTGGCGAGGCTCGATTGGCAACCTCTCGGATATAGTCCGGCGAGCTCTTTTTCTGAAGAAAGCACGGCGTTAATACGCCTTCGAATAAAACCTGGGAATAAGGTGACACGCCATACCGTTGCGTCAGCGTTTCAACCCGGACCGCACTTCTTTTTAGCCTGCTGGGCCGTGCTGCCCCTTGTTGGCCAGCCGCCGCAGGCTCGGCCTTCCGCCTCAAGGGCTCCCCCTGCAAAACACCGTTGGTATACGGTTATCAAAAATAAGCACGGATGAATCATTCTCAAAGTATTGGGGCTTCGATCTCAGTTACCTGCGAGGTTGGAAGTGTTCCGGGCTAATCGGCCGTAATGGCAACCAGGGCATTGTCAATGCTCAGCTGGTGAAATACCCCATCAATCAGCTCCACCGATATGTCCGGATCCTCTTGGGAGGCCGGATCGATGAACCGTTCCGGATCTTCGGGTTGTGGAGGCAGGCTGTTTATATCCTTTACGGCCTGGCGCAGTTCCAGCGTCGAAATCACAAAATGAGATATTTGACTATGGGAATATGGATCGGATGGACAAAAAGAAATGCCCGCTTACCCAGCTTGGAGGATTGTTCATAGAAAACCCGTCCTGTGGATTGACGCGAAGAAATTCCTCCTCTTCTCCCTTGTACAATGCGGGCAAGGTCTTCATCAGATCGGGGACCGATCTCGGCCCCTTACGGCCATGGCGGGTGGCATCATCCTCCCCGTTGAAATCCCACATGGGGTGGCCTCTATACTGGAGCGGCTGCACCCCCCGCATAATGCATGTGGCGATGACTCCAATCATGGTCAGTCCGGAATGAGCCAACAACCTTATTCGGCTCATCAGGTAAAGTATGTCCCTGTCATTTTCCCTCTGAGGGCTCCGTGGACGCCAGCTTAGGCGTTTCTTCAAAGGAGCATTAGTGAACTCCGGGAGGCCGATCCGAGCGAAGTGCAGCAGGGGACATCTTATATATAAAACCATTCGAAGGCCAGTCTTGGGCGCTTCTTCGGGTTCCGGATAGATATCCGGTCCGGCGATCGCCATAGTTCGCTCCGCCCACTTGATATATCGACCCCTCCTGAGAACGGGGTACGAGGCAGAACAACCTTTTCCACGGCGCGAAATGAGCCTCGATGCCCAAGAACAGCTCGCAAAGGGCCACAAAGCCCGCAATATGCAGAATGGAGGCAGGTGTAAGGTTGTGCAACTGGAGGCCATAGAACTCCAGGAGCCCCCGGAGAAACGGATGAATTGGAAATCTGAGCCCTCTTATCAAATAAGGGACAAGGCATACCCGCTCTCCTTGGGAGGGACTGGGGGCGCTCTCCGCTTGTTTTCCGCCCTTATAGGTGGCGAGTCCGGCTCGAACCGAAACCATGAAGGCTGGGGGAAGAAACCCTTGGTTTGGGCGTCACTAGCTCATTGTGGGATTTAAGCATCTCTCCCAATCTCGTGCCGAGGACTGGGAGGCGAGAGGAGGAGCTGCGTCGATTGTCCATGATGGAATGGGTTTACATCGGATCGCGCTCGATGAAAGCTCGAAGGGAAGATGGTGTGATTCGGATCTAGATCCTCGTCTCTTATATAGGTAGCTCATTTGCGCAGCTAGGGGGATAAATGTAAAAATACCCTGGCTTTTCGCATTCGTTCAACACGTGGAAGGTGGCCATTATTGGCCGTGGAAGCCAAGGAGCGCGATATTTACGAGAAGCCGGACACTATTCAAACAGTACACAGATTTGGAGAAGAACCTGCCTTGCAATGTCAAGACAATCTCGCTACCGGACTCGTTGTCATTGAAGCCTGGTTGAGGGGCTCTTGAGGAGTCCCGGATTAGGGGTGTCCGGATAGCGGACTATATCCTTTGGCGGACTCTGGACTATGAAGATACAAGATTGAAGACTTCGTCCGTGTCCGGATGGGACTTTCCTTGGCGTGGAAGGCAAGCTTGGCGATCTGGATATGTAGATCTCCTACCATTGTAACCGACTACTGTAACCCTAACCCTCTTGGTGCCTATATAAACCGGAGGGTTTTAGTCCGTAGGACGAACAACAATCATACCATAGGCTAGCTTCTAGGGTTTAGCCTCTTTGATCTCGTGGTAGATCTACTCTTGTACTACCCATATCATCAATATTAATCAAGCAGGAGTAGAGTTTTACCTCCATCAAGAGGGCCCGAACCTGGGTAAAAACATTGTGTCCCTTGTCTCCTGTTACCATCCACCTAGACACACAGTTCGGGACCCCCTACCCGAGATCCGCCGGTTTTGACACCGACAGTCATATTGCTAGCATGATCATGTAGTTGACATTGTATCTGTGGCAAAGCCACCGTTCAAAATTCTTTCATACATGTCACTCTTGATTCATTGCATATCCCGGTACACCGCCGGAGGCATTCATATAGAGTCATATTTTGTTCTAAGTATCGAGTTGTAATTCTTGAGTTGTAAGTAAATAAAAGTGTGATGATCATCATTATTAGAGCATTGTCCCAGTGAGGAAAGGATGATGGAGACTATGATTCCCCCACAAGTCGGGATGAGACTCCGGATGAAAAAAAAAGAAAAAAAGAGGCCATAAAAAAAGAGAAAAGGCCCAAAGAAAAAAAAGGGAGAATAAGAGAGAAGGGGCAATGTTACTATCCTTTTACCACACTTGTGCTTCAAAGAAGTACCAAGATCTTCATGATAGAGAGTCTCTCATTTTGTCACTTTCATATACTAGTGGGAATTTTTCATTATAGAACTTGGCTTGTATATTCCAATGATGGGCTTCCTCAAATGCCCTAGGTCTTCGCGAGCAAGCGAGTTGGATGCACACCCACTTAGTTTCTTTTGTTGAGCTTTCATATACTTATAGCTCTAGTGCATCCGTTGCATGGCAATCCCTACTCACTCAGATTGATATCTGTTGATGGGCATCTCCATAGCCCGTTGATACGCCTAGTTGATGTGAGACTATCTTCTCCCTTTTTGTCTTCTCCACAACCACCATTCTATTCCACATATAGTGCTATATCCATGGCTCACGCTCATGTATTGCGTGAAGATTGAAAAAGTTTTGAAAATGTTAAAGTTTGTAACAATTGCTTGGCTTGTTATCGGGGTTGTGCATGATTTAAATATTTTGTGTGGGGAAGATGGAGCATAGCCAGACTATATGATTTTGTACGGATAACTTTATTTGGCCATGTTATTTTGAGAAGACATAATTGCTTAGTTAGTATACTTGAAGTATTATTATTTTTATGTCAATATGAACTTCTGTCTTGAATCTTTCGGATCTGAATATTCATACCACAATTAAGAAGATTTACATTGAAATTATGCCAAAGTATCACTCCGCATAAAAAATTCTCTTTTTATCATTTACCTACTCGAGGACGAGCAGGAATTAGCTTGGGATGCCTAATACATCTCCAATGTATCTATAATTTTTGATTGCTCCATGCTACTTTATCTACTGTTTTAGGCTTTATTGGGCTTTATTTTCCACTTTTATATCATTTTTGGGACTAACCTACTAACCGGAGGCCCAGCCCATATTGCTGTTTTTTGCCTATTTCATATTTCAAGAAAAGGAATATCAAACGGAGTCCAAACGGAATGAAACCTTCGAACGTGATTTTCTCACCGAACGTGATCCGAGAGAACTTGGAGTGCAAGTCAAGAAGCAACCGAGCCTCCACGAGATAGGAGGCGCGCCCCCTATAGGGCGCCTCCTGTCTCGTGGGCCCCTCGGGCGGCCACCGATGTACTTCTTCTTCCTATATATACCTACACACCCCGAAAACATCCAGGGGCACCACGAAACACAATTTCCACCACCGTAACCTTATGTATCCGCGAGATCCCATCTTGGAGCATTAAATCGGCACTCACTGAGGGGGAATCAAGCACGGAGGGCCTCTACATCAACATCCTTGCCCCTCCGATGAGTTGTCAAGAGTTTACCACAGACCCACGGGTCCATAGTTATTAGCTAGATGGCTTCTTCTCTCTTTTTGGATCTCAATACAATGTTCTTCCCTCTCTTGTGGAGATCTATTCATGTAATCTCTTTTTGCAGTGTGTTTGTCGAGATCCGATGAATTGTGGGTTTATGATCAAGTTTATCTATGAATAATATTTGAATCTTCTCTAAATTATTTTATGCATGATTAAGTTATCTTTGCAAGTCTCTTTGAATTATCAGTTTGGTTTGGCCTACTAGATTGATCTTTCTTGCCATGGGAGAAGTGCTTAGCTTTGGGTTCAATCTTGCGTGTCCTTACCCGAGGATGTAAAGGGTTGCAAGGCACGTATTGTATTGTTGCCATCGAGGATAACAAGATGGGGTTTATATCATATTGCATGAGTTTATCCCTCTACATCATGTCATCTTGCTTAATGAGTTACTCTGTTCTTATGAACTTAATACTCTAGATGCATGCTGGATAACGGTCGATGTGTGGAGTAATAGTAGTAGATGCAGGTAGGAGTCGGTCTACTTGTTATGGACGTAATGCCTATATACATGATCATGCCTAGATAATCTCATAACTATGCACTTTTCTATCAATTGCTCGACAGTAATTTGTTCACCCACCGTAATACTTATGCTATCTTGAGAGAAGCCACTAGTGAAACCTATGGCCCCCGGGTCTATCTCTTATCATATTTATTTCCAATCTACTTTTATTTGCATCTTTACTTTTTGCATCTATATTATAAAATACCAAAAATATATTTATCTTATCATACTATCTTTATTAGATCTCACTTTCGCAAGTGGCCGTGAAGGGATTGACAACCCCTTTATTGCGTTGGTTGCGAGTTCTCAGTTTGTTTGTGTAGGTGCGTGGGACTTTTGAGGAGCCTTCTACTGGATTGATACCTTGGTCTCAAAACTGAGGTAAATACTTACGCTACACTTTGCTGCATCACCCTCTCCTCTTCGAGGAAAACCAACTCAAGCTCAAGACGTAGCATCCATGGTCAGGAAACTGTAACCATCCATCGATCAACGAGCTAGTTAACTAGAGGTTCACTAGGGACATGTTGTGGTCTATGTATTCACACATGTATTACGATTTCCGGATAACACAATTATAGCATGAACAATAGACAACTATCATGAACAAGGAAATATAATAATAATCATTTTATTATTGCCTCTAGGGCATATTTCCAACACCCAACATGTAACACCCCGGAAGTAACTTTCCATATTTGTAACTCCGACTCTTGCCATTTTCGGCATTGATATATGATATTCCCTCCGTGGTTGGGTTTTCTCCTTGTTGCATTTTGTCCGTGTCATGCATTTTATATTATGTCATCATGTGCATCGCATTTGCATACGTGTTCGTCTCATGATTCCGAGCATTTTTCCCGTTGTCCGTTTTGCAATCCGACACTCCTATCTCCCCCGGCGATCCCTTTTACGTTTTTCCGTGTGCAGGTATTAAACCTTCTCGAAATGGACCGAGGTTTGTCTAGTGGCCTTGGTTTACCACCGGAGACCACCGGTCAAGTTTGGTCATTTGGAGCTCGTTTGGTACTCCAACAGTTAACCGCACCTTCATAAAGGCCTCTTTTAAGTTGCAGCCCAACACCCTCCAAAACAGCCCAATAACCCATCTAAGTCACCTCCATGCTCTCCGTCGTTCGATCACGATCGTGTGGGCGAAAACTACACCTCATTTGGACTCTCCTAGCTCCTCTACCTATAAATATAGGTCCCTTCCCAAATCCGGACGAAACCCTAGTCTCCCACTTTTCAAGGCCACGGGGCGAAATCCGGGCGGCGGACACGTCCGCCCGCCGCCCGGACCTATCACGCGCCGCCACGTGGCACGCCCCGCCCACTTCCCCGCCGACCATGGGCCCATGAGGCCGTCTGAGGCCCTCCCGCCCGGCCGCCCGCCATGCCAGCCCATGCCATTCCTCTCCGCCCACCGCCACACGCCCGCCCGGCTCATCCGCCCGCCGCGCGCTCAGCGAGCTTCGCCAGCGCCGCCGCCCGCCACCTTCCTCGCCCGCCCGCCCCGGCCATGGCTCCACGCCATGGCCCGCCATTGCCGTCGCCTCGCCTCGGCCTCGGCCATTGCCCTCATGCTGACGGTCGCCGGGCCCCGCCGCCCTCCTTCCCTCGCCGGCCGCCACCCCGGCGAGCTCCTTCCCCGGCGAGCCCGCATCCCCACCGATCCGGCCCGGATCGATCCCGATCCAACCTCGGGCCCCGAGCCTCGTTGACCTCTCTCTCCCTCCCTTATTTTTCCTAAGTTTTTTGCATCTGTGTATTTTTGTGCAATATTCATCATGCTATATCTTCGCATCCGTAGATCCATTTTTCGCGTATAATATGTCAAAATGTTCGTCTCGAAGAGTAGATCATTTCATTCCATTGCATCATTTTCATTTGAGCTCATCTTGATGCCCTAAATGCTGTTGGAAGAGTGCAAGGTGCTGATAGTTTCTGATTTTTATCAGGAGTTGCACTTTTGTTATTTTTGCTATGTTTAATATGTGCATCCTATGGATTTGGTTCCTACATGAGTTTTGTAAAATGCCATGTCATCTTTCCAGTGGTATATGCCATGTATTTTTGTGATCTATGTGGTGACTAGCACAAGCATGCAAAGTAGGTGTCCTAATGTTGCTGATTTCAGCCCTGTTTTAGCTGATTTTGATGCCATGTTTGCTTGATGATACCGAGAGATCTATGCATATTTTGAGATACTTCAGTAAGGGTGTTTTGTAAAGCATGACTTGATCTATCCATCCATGCCTTTGTTTGCAATTATGGGATGCCATAGCTTGAGTCAATCGAGCTCTACTTTTGCTATCAAATGATTCCTGGCAGATTGTATACGTGTTATTCAATTTTGCCTAGATTGTTGTGGTTGATCCATATAGGCTATGTTAGTGTTCTTGCCATGGATGTCTTCTATGTCATGTCTTCTTGATGTATGTATGCTTAGTTTATCATTTGAGGCTCTGTAATGAGTGCATTGAGCTTGTAAACATGCCATCTCGTTATCAGTTTTTGACATGTCAAGTTGCTGAATCTGTTAACAAGACTTTCAATATTGACATGAGTGTTACTATATTTTCTAGTCCTTTTTGGCTTATGGTCAGTAAGGGACTTTTGTAATATGCTTTGAGTAGGTTCATGCCATGCCATGTTTTGCTATTTTAAGTTCCTGTAGCATGTAGTTTTGATGCTCTGAACATTGCAACCTGTTACTGTTTTTGCCATGTTCAGCCTGTTACTTTGAGCACTTTTGCCATGCTTGTTTGAACCTGTTATGATGTGAACTAGCCGTAGCTCAGTGCTCATCTTTTGTCGAGCATCATGTGTAGATCACTGCCATATACTTTGTTGTTACGTTTGGGTGCAGTAGCGTAATTAATTGTTGCTTGCAAAGTGGCATCATGCTGTTAATGGCAGATTTGCGCCATTCTTGTTTTGCTTGCCATTTGCAAACCGTGCATCCGATTCCGGTGATCTTTATATCGATTTCAACCGAAATCATCTCATCTTTCAGTGGTATGCTTGGTTTGCCAAGTTGATGCCTGGTTCATCATTTACCTTCCGGGCGCATATAAGCATTGCATATCGCATCTCGCTTATCATGTCATGTTTTGCATCATGTTGATTGTGCATTGCACCGTGATTTATTGTGGTTCCTTTGTTTGTGTTGTTGCTTTGGGTAGAGTCGGAGACGAGTACGTGAACGAGGAGCCTGTTGAGAACGCCGAGGATCAAGCTTTCGACAACTCGAGAACATTGCGAGCAAGATGACCATACCCTCGAAATCACTTCTATCTTTGCTATGCTAGTTGCTCGCTCTTTTGCTATGCCTATGCTGCGATGCCTACCACTTGCTATATCATGCCACCCATATTGCCATGTCAGCCCCTAACCATCCTTTCCTAGCAAACCGTTGATTGGCTATGTTACCGCTTTGCTCAGCCCTCTTATAGCGTTGCTAGTTGCAGGTGAAGCTGAAGTTCGTTCCTTGTTGGAACATGGAATTGTTGTTCCCTGGTGGAACATGGTTACTTGTTGGGGATATCACAATATATAAATATTTCTGCTATGTTTAACACATCTATATACTTGGTAAAGGGTGGAAGGCTCGGCCTTATGCATGGTGTTTTGTTCCACTCTTGCCACCCTAGTTTCCGTCATACCGGTGTTATGTTCCTTGATTTTGCGTTCCTTACACGGTTGGGTGATTTATGGGACCCCCTTGACAGTTCGCTTTGAATAAGACTCGTCCAGCAAGCCCAACTTTGGTTTTACCAGTTGCCACCTAAGCCTTTTTCCCCGGGTTTTCGCGAGCCCGAGGGTCATCTTTATTTTAACCCCCCGACCAGTGCTCCTTCGAGTGCTGGCCCGAAACGAGTAGACTGCGGGGCCACCACGGGGAAACTCGAGGCTTGGTTTTACTCGTAGGATGTCTCATCCGGATGTGCCTCGAGCGAGATATGTGCAGCTCCTATCGGGATTTGTCGGCACAATCGGGCGGCTTTGCTGGTCTTGTTTTATTGTGTCGAAATGTCTTGTAGTCCGGGATTCGAGATTGATCGGGTCTTCCCGTAGAAGGATTAATCCTTCGTTGACCGTGAGAGCTTATAATGGGCTAAGTTGGGACACCCTGCGGGTAATATCTTTCAAAGCCGTGCCCGCGTTATGAGGCGATGGGAATTTGTTAATGTCCGTTGTAGAAAACCCAAAGTTGATCTCAATAAAATACACATCAACGCGTGTGTAACCGTGATGGTCTCTTCTCGTGGAGTCCGGAAGTGAACACGGTGTTGGAGTTATGTCGGCGTAAGTAGTTCAGATCACTTCTTGATCGCTATTAGTTTCACGACCGCGCTTTGCTTCTCTCCTCGCTCTCTTTTGCGAAGTAGCCACCATAAATGCTAGTCGCTTGCTGCAGCTCCAATTTACTTCCTTGTCCTTCCTATTAGCTTAAATAGTCTTGATCTCGCGGGTGTGAGATTGCTGAGTCCCGTGACTCACCATTACTCCCAAAACAGTTTGAGGTTCCGATGAGGCCAAGTGCAGGTGATTCCACCGAGCTCAAGTGGGAGTTCGACGAGGAACGTGGTCGTTACTATGTGTCGTTTCCAGATGATCGATAGTGGTGCCCGGTTGGGACGATTCGGGATCTGTGTTAGCATTGGGGTATCTTCTTCATTTTGGTTCCGTAGTCGGACCTTGAGTGTACTCGAATGATGTATGTTTAATTATGTACTTGTGTGACGTGGCGATTGTAAGCCAACTATGTATCTTTCCTTAATTATTACATGGGTTGTGTGAAGATTACCTCACTTGCGACATTGCTTTCAATGCGGTTATGCCTCTAAGTCGTGCCTCGACACGTGGGAGATATAGCCGCATCGGGCGTTCAAGTTGGTAATCGAGCCTTCCCGACTTAGGAGCCCCCTACTTGATTGTTTGCTGACGTTGTTGAGTCTAGAATGGAAAATGTTTTGAGTCTTAGGATTATATATATCGGAGAGTAGGATTCTTTTTGCTTCCCAGTCCCTTCGACCTTCTGGTGAGGTATCCTGACGTAGAGTTTTGACTCTTCTCTTCTCAAATTTCACTAAAATTTTTTTAGGATCACGTGGGTATCTTGGAATCGTTCCGATGGTTTTGTGACGAGAACATTGTTCTTGGTGCCTCCTGACATTTAGGGGTTGTGGCGGTGTCCCGGGAGTTGAGCTCCGAGGTGTTGTCGTCACAATTTTATCGTTGCGATTCGGAATACGAGTTTTGCCGACATCGAAATCTCTTTTGTGCAGTTGTTGGTGAGATAACCCCGATAGCCCAATCTTGTGGCGAAAAGGGAGTATTGCCATGACTTGCATAACGGATGTTTTTCAAGGTCGAGGTACACGATTTCGAGGATTTCTTGGTTATGTGTTGACGGATGGATACAATGGATCTAGGTATTGTTAGTTTGGGTGATATATTTTGTGTCCCTGTATCCCCAACACCAGATTGCATAACCGAGAAAGTTTCGGAGTTTATAGGTGGGAATTCTAGTAGCTTACGGGATATTCTTTCCGGCGGATGTATGATTTGAGATTGGGGTTCAACGTCTAGTGGTCCGCCCATTCACGGTCGATTCTGATGGGTCGCGAGACGTCTTAAAGAATCCTTGGCTATGCTGATTCGGGACGTCTTGTTAGTCATTCGTGACGTCCGCTATCGTCGTGCCGTGTGGGCCCACCACTAACACTTTGAGCGAAATCTCTATCATGTGTTTGTTCGGCTCATTCTAGAAGCCAACCTTTTGTTTTCGCTTATGATATTCGATTTGTTTCTAAGATGATGTTGTTTCCATATTCTTTATCTAAGTGGCTTCTCACCTTAATGGATGTGTGATGATTAACTTTGGAATTCATTCGTTCATTCTTGTTGAATGTTTATTGTGAAGACTATATGTTGCAATTTCTATCCGTTGATTCTACTTATCATTTGTCTATCAAAGGACTAACGGATGTCACCCTCTTCAGATGGCTCCGCCAACGTCGAATCCGGATCGCAATGATGGGGATCAGTCGAATCCTCCACCTCCACCTCCACCTCCGCCTCCAGACGCGTGGCAAGCTATCATGGCAGCCACCAATGCCAATGCTCAGATGATTTTGCAGCTCTTGCAAGAACGTACTCAAGGGCAAGGCAATCAAGGCAATCAAGGCAATCAAGGTCAAGGCAACAATCAGCCACACTTTGCTACTCTCGGTCGGTTCCTCGCTAATCACCGAAGTCTTTCGGTTTACGTATTGAGGCAACAGACGACGACGATTGGTTAGTGGACATCTGCAAGCACTTTGATCAGTAGCAACGTCGGACACGAGGACTTTGTCAAGTTTGCATCGTTTCAACTCAAGGATCAAGCTGCTGAGTGGTTCCAAAATACAAAGATTCCAGAGGAGGTCGTGTCATTACAGGATGAGTTCCGCCGTGATTTCGAGCTCATCACATTCAAGAGTGTTGTTGAGAGCAAGCGTGAGGAGTTCCGCAATCTCAAGCAAGGCACCTTGTCTGTCTATCAATACAATATCCAGTTCGAGCTCGCTTGCGTTTTGCTAAGCAAGATGTACCGATGAAAGGAGTATGATCTATCGCCTCGGGGCGGTGCGAGAGAAGATCTGCAATTACCTCTTGTGCTGTTTGAGCGAGATAAGTATGATGATTTCTACAACATGGCACTCAAGCAAGAAGCGGCACAGCTCAAATGCGAGGCTTCTAAGAAGAGAATCGGGGACGCAGCTCAGTCCTCCTCGTCCTCTCAAGTGGCAGCCAAGCAGCGAAGTTTTATCTGCCCCTCCTCCGTTCCGTCGGCCTTACCAAAGAAGAACTCAGGTGGCCGTGGATCTTCCCACCCACCCAACCCAAGCTATCGTAACAAGTCTAATTCTCAAGCTCCAAGGTCAAGTGCTCCTTACCACCGTCCGCTTTACGAGGTCACTTGCAACAAGTGTCGCAGAAGGGTCACTATCTAACAAGTGCTTCAACCAGAGGCGTCTTCCGCCTCCTCCTCCTGTGAAATCTTCCAAAGAATGCAAAGGGTCAAGCACAATCCAAAGTATGCCAAGGTCAATATGATGAATGCAGCTCAAGCGGAGGAGTCTTCGATGTGATAATGGGTAATCTCTCGCTTAATGATATTCCCGCAAAAGTCTTATTTGATACTTTGGTGCATCGCATTCTTTCATGTCATATCCTTTTGCATCGAAGCACAATGTTGACACGTAGATTCTCTCCAAAGTTATGCAAGTTGTTTCTCCGGAAGGCTTATGAATTCTAGTTTGGTTGCTCCTAATGTTTCTATCAAGATGGGTGATTACAGATTTCTTTCTAAACCAATTGTTCTCGGTGACTCGGATATTGATCTTATTCTCGGAATGGATCGGCTTTCTCGGACAAAGCTCGACTTGATTGTGCTGCCAGGAAATTCAATTGACTCATTCTTCTAATGATGTGATCATCTATGCCTCTCGTGATGAAACTATTCGGTTGTTTTCTCTCAATGAGAAGGGCGAATTGAATGCCATCTCTCGATTCGATCGTTTGTGAGTACCAAGATGTCTTTCCGAAGAACTTCCGGTATGCCTCCTCATCGGCCGCTTGAGTTCGTCATCGATCTTGAGCCCGCATCAACCCGTTTGCAAGCGTCCATACAAGCTTGGACTGATGAGTGAAGGAATTGAAGAAGCAGCTCGATGAACAAGAGCGTCTGGTTTGATCGGACCGAGTTCATCTCCTTGGGGTTGTGGTGTTCTTTTGTCCGGAAGAAGGATGGCACGGACCGACTTTGCGTCGATTACCGTCCATTGAATAAGAAGACAATCAAGAACAAGTATCCACTTCCCAACATCAATGAACTTTTCGAGCAACTCAAGGGTGCTACAGTGTTCTCTAAGCTTGACCTTCAGATGGGGTATCATCAGATTCGCATTCGTGAACAAGATATTCCCAAGACAAAGATTCGAACAAGCTTTGGTTCTTATGAATATCTTGTCATGTCTTTCGGCCTCGTCAATGCTCCTCCAACTTTCTCTCGGATGATGAACTTCATATTCAACCCCTACACCAATGAATTCGTCTTGGTCTATCTTGATGATATTTTGGTCTTCTCCAAGAATAAGAAGGATCATGCCATACATTTGCGATTGGTGCTAGACAAGCTCGAGAGTACCAATTCTATGCCAAGTTCTCCAAATGTGAATTCGGCTTGATGAAGTGCTTTATCTTGGTCATATCATCTCGCCAAGGGCATCATTGTTGATCCCGAGAAGGTGTCCGCAATTGTGAATTGGGAACCTCCTCAGAATATCAAGCAGCTCCGCAGCTTTCTTGGTCTTGCAAGTTATTGCCGAAGATTCGTTGAGAACTTCTCCAAGATTGCAAAGCCTCTTTCCAACCTCCTCCAGAAGCAAGTGAAGTATGTCTGGTCTCCCGAGTGTGACGTTGCTTTCAAAACCCTCAAAGAGAAACTCGTCACAGCTCCTGTTCTGACTCCTCCTGATGAATCCAAGCCTTATGAAGTGTTCTGTGATGCTTCTCTTCAAGGTCTCGGTGCGGTGTTAATGCAAGAGAAGAGAGTTGTGGCTTATACCTCTCGCCAGTTGAAGCCCAACGAGAAGAACTACCCCACTCACGATCTTGAGTTGGCGGCAGTTGTCCATGCTTTGATTACTTGGAGACATCTCTTGTTGGGAAGGAAAGTGGACATTTTCACTGATCACAAGAGTCTCAAGTACATCTTCACTCAGCCCAACCTCAACCTCGAGCGGACTCGATGGGTCGAAATGATTCAAGAGTACAACCCAAGTATTGAGTATACTCCGGCAAAGCCAATGTCATTGCAGACGCTTTGAGCAGGAAAGCTTCTCGCAATCTAATCCTCAAGCCCTTTCACCGGATCTCGTGAATCTTTCCATAAGCTGAATCTTCAAGTTGTTCCTCAAGGCTTTCTTGCCAACCTCATAGTCTCTCCTACTTTGGAAGATCAGATTCGTGAGGCTCAACTTCGGATACCATGGTGAAGAAAGTGAAGCGTGGTATCGACAAGGGCATTTCAAGTACAAGTGCTTCCACGTTGATGACAAAGACACTCTGTTCTTTGAGGACCGGATTGTGGTTCCTAAGGGTGATCTACTGAAAAGTCATTATGAGCGAGGCTCACAATTCGCTTCTATCCATTCATCCCGAAGTACGAAGATGTACCATGACCTCAAGCAATCATATTGGTGGACTCGAATGAAGCGAGAAATTGCTCAATTCGTGAATGAGTGTGATGTCTGCAGAAGAGTGAAAGCAGAACACCAAAGACCAGCTGGTCTCCTTCAACCTCTTGCTATTCCTGAATGGAAGTTTGATCATATTGAAATGGACTTCGTGGTGGCTTTCCAAAGTCCAAGCGTGGAAATGATGCTATCTTCGTTGTCATTGACAAGCTTACTAAAGTGGCTCATTTTCTTCCTATCAAAGAATCCATCACTGCAGCTCGGTTGGCGAGCTATACACCTCGAGATTGTCTCTTTGCACGGCATTCCACAAGTGATCTCTTCTGCACCGTGGCAGCATCTTTACCTCCAAGTTCGGGAGTCTTTTGAAGGCCATGGGCACCAACATTCGTTTCAAAGACAGCTTTCCATCCTCAAACAAGTGGCCAAGTCGAGCGAGTTAATCAATTTCTTGAAGATATGCTCGGGGCTTGTGTCATTTCTTCGGTATGAAGTGGGAAGATTGTCTTCCTTATGCCGAAGTTCTCCTACAACAACAGCTTCCAAGCGAGTTCGGGCAAGGCCCCATTCGAAATTCTCTATGGCGTAAAGTGCGTACTCCTCTCAATTGGTGCGAGACAGTGAGCGCCAACTTCTTGGCAATGACTTGATCACGAAGCGTAAGAAATGTGCAAGGTCATTCGTGAGAATCTCAAAGCCGCATAATCGCGCGGAAGTGCTATTATGATGATAAGCACCGTGATGTGACTTTTGAAATCGGAGACCATGTCTACCTCCGTCTCTCAATGAAAGGCACTCGTCGCCCGGTATCAAAGGGAAGCTTGCCCCTAGATCGTGGGTCCTTTCAAGATCATTGGGAGAAGAGGCGATCTCGCCTATCAACTTGAGCTTCCATCCAACTTTGCAAACGTGCACGATGTGTTCCACGTGTCACAGCTTCGCAAGTGCTTCAAGACTCTGAACGCACTATCAACTTCAAGAGGTTGACCTTCAAGAAGATCTCTCTTATCGTGAGCACCCGTTGCTATTCTTGAAGAAACCGAGCGCAAGACTCGCAACAAGTCAATCAAATTCCGAAAGTGAAGTGGTCACACCATTCCGACCGAGAAGCTACCGGGGCGCGAGGATCACCTCCGTTCTGAGTATCCGGAGTTCTTTCAGTCCTAGATCTCGGGACGAGATCCTCTTGTAGTGGTGGAGTGTTGTAACACCCCGGAAGTAACTTTCCATATTTGTAACTCCGACTCTTGCCATTTTCGGCATTGATATATGATATTCCCTCCGTGGTTGGGTTTTCTCCTTGTTGCATTTTGTCCGTGTCATGCATTTTATATTATGTCATCATGTGCATCGCATTTGCATACGTGTTCGTCTCATGATTCCGAGCATTTTTCCCGTTGTCCGTTTTGCAATCCGACACTCCTATCTCCCCCGGCGATCCCTTTTACGTTTTTCCGTGTGCAGGTATTAAACCTTCTCGAAATGGACCGAGGTTTGTCTAGTGGCCTTGGTTTACCACCCGGAGACCACCGGTCAAGTTTCGGGTCATTTGGAGCTCGTTTGGTACTCCAACGGTTAACCGCACCTTCGCAAAGGCCTCTTTTAAGTTGCAGCCCAACACCCCTCCAAAACAGCCCAATAACCCATCTAAGTCACCTCCATGCTCTCCGTCGTTCGATCACGATCGTGTGGTAAAACTACACCTCATTTGGACTCTCCTAGCTCCTCTACCTATAAATATAGGTCCTTCCCCAAATCCGGACGAAACCCTAGTCTCCCTCTCTTGGCCACGGGCGAATCCGGGCGGCCGGACACGTCCGCCCGCCGCCCGGACCTATCGCGCCCGCCACGTGTGCCACGCCGCGCCACTTCCGCCGCCGACCCAGCAGACCCATGAGGTCTGTCGAGGGTCTCCCGGCCCCGCCCGCCCACAGACCCATGCCCCGCCTCACGCCTCCTCCCGCATCCGGCAGCTCACCCGCCCTGCGCCCGGCGAGCTTCGCCAGCGCCGCCGCCCGCCACCTTCCTCGCCGCCCCGCCGGCCGGCTCATCCGCCGCCATTGCGCATGCCCGTGCCGTCGCGGCCGCCCTCACGGCCTTGCCCCGCGACGGTCGCCGGCCCCCCGCCCTCCTTCCCTCGCCGCCGCCACCGGCGAGCTCCTTCCCCGAGCCCAAGATCCCCACCGATCCGCCCGGATCGATCCCGATCAACCTCGGGCCCCGAGCCCCGCTGACCTCTCTCTCCCTCCCTTATTTTTCCTAAGTTTTTTGCATCTGTGTATTTTTGTGCAATATTCATCATGCTATATCTTCGCATCCGTAGATCCATTTTTCGCGTATAATATGTCAAAATGTTCGTCTCGAAGAGTAGATCATTTCATTCCATTGCATCATTTTCATTTGAGCTCATCTTGATGCCCTAAATGCTGTTGGAAGAGTGCAAGGTGCTGATAGTTTCTGATTTTTATCAGGAGTTGCACTTTTGTTATTTTTGCTATGTTTAATATGTGCATCCTATGGATTTGGTTCCTACATGAGTTTTGTAAAATGCCATGTCATCTTTCCAGTGGTATATGCCATGTATTTTTGTGATCTATGTGGTGACTAGCACAAGCATGCAAAGTAGGTGTCCTAATGTTGCTGATTTCAGCCCTGTTTTAGCTGATTTTGATGCCATGTTTGCTTGATGATACCGAGAGATCTATGCATATTTTGAGATACTTCAGTAAGGGTGTTTTGTAAAGCATGACTTGCTCTATCCATCCATGCCTTTGTTTGCAATTATGGGATGCCATAGCTTGAGTCAATCGAGCTCTACTTTTGCTATCAAATGATTCCTGGCAGATTGTATACGTGTTATTCAATTTTGCCTAGATTGTTGTGGTTGATCCATATAGGCTATGTTAGTGTTCTTGCCATGGATGTCTTCTATGTCATGTCTTCTTGATGTATGTATGCTTAGTTTATCATTTGAGGCTCTGTAATGAGTGCATTGAGCTTGTAAACATGCCATCTCGTTATCAGTTTTTTGACATGTCAAGTTGCTGAATCTGTTAACAAGACTTTCAATATTGACATGAGTGTTACTATATTTTCTAGTCCTTTTTGGCTTATGGTCAGTAAGGGACTTTTGTAATATGCTTTGAGTAGGTTCATGCCATGCCATGTTTTGCTATTTTAAGTTCCTGTAGCATGTAGTTTTGATGCTCTGAACATTGCAACCTGTTACTGTTTTTGCCATGTTCAGCCTGTTACTTTGAGCACTTTTGCCATGCTTGTTTGAACCTGTTATGATGTGAACTAGCCGTAGCTCAGTGCTCATCTTTTGTCGAGCATCATGTGTAGATCACTGCCATATACTTTGTTGTTACGTTTGGGTGCAGTAGCGTAATTAATTGTTGCTTGCAAAGTGGCATCATGCTGTTAATGGCAGATTTGCGCCATTCTTGTTTTGCTTGCCATTTGCAAACCATGCATCCGATTCCGGTGATCTTTATATCGATTTCAACCGAAATCATCTCATCTTTCCAGTGGTATGCTTGGTTTGCCAAGTTGATGCCTGGTTCATCATTTACCTTCCGGAGCGCACATAAGCATTGCATATCGCATCTCGCTTATCATGTCATGTTTTGCATCATGTTGATTGTGCATTGCACCGTGATTTATTGTGGTTCCTTTGTTTGTGTTGTTGCTTTGGGTAGAGTCGGGAGGCAGTGCGTGAACGAGGAGCCTGTTGAGAACGTTTTCGAGGATCAAGCTTTCGACAACTCGAGAACATTGCGAGCAAGATGACCATACCCTCGAAATCACTTCTATCTTTGCTATGCTAGTTGCTCGCTCTTTTGCTATGCCTATGCTGCGATGCCTACCACTTGCTATATCATGCCACCCATATTGCCATGTCAGCCCTAACCATCCTTTCCTAGCAAACCGTTGATTGGCTATGTTACCGCTTTGCTCACCCTCTTATAGCGTTGCTAGTTGCGGTGAAGTGAAGTTCGTTCCTTGTTGGAACATGGAATTGTTGTTCCTGGTGGAACATGGTTACTTGTTGGGGATATCACAATATATAAATATTTCTGCTATGTTTAACACATCTATATACTTGGTAAAGGGTGGAAGGCTCGGCCTTATGCAGTGTTTTGTTCCACTCTTGCCACCCTAGTTTCCGTCATACCGTGTTATGTTCCTTGATTTTGCGTTCCTTACGGTTGGGTGATTTATGGGACCCCTTGACAGTTCGCTTTGAATAAGACTCGTCCAAAGAAGCCCAACTTTGGTTTTACCATTGCCACCTAAGCCTTTTTCCCCGGGTTTCGCGAGCCCGAGGGTCATCTTTATTTTAACCCCGGACCAAGTGCTCCTTCGAGTGCTGGCCCGAACCGAGTAGATCTGCGGGCCACCACGGGAAACTCGAGGCTTGGTTTTACTCGTAGGATGTCTCATCCGGATGTGCCTGAGAACGAGATATGTGCAGCTCCTATCGGGATTTGTCGGCACAATCGGGCGGCTTTGCTGGTCTTGTTTTATTCTTTGTCGAAATGTCTTGTAGTCCGGGATTCCGAGATTGATCGGGTCTTCCGGTAGAAGGATTAATCCTTCGTTGACCGTGAGAGCTTATAATGGGCTAAGTTGGGACACCCTGCAGGTAATATCTTTCAAAGCCGTGCCATGGTTATGAGGCGAGATGGGAATTTGTTAATGTCCGGTTGTAGAAAACCCAAAGTTGATCTCAATAAAATACACATCAACCGCGTGTGTAACCGTGATGGTCTCTTCTCGTGGTCCGGAAGTGGACACGGTGTTGGAGTTATGTCTGACGTAAGTAGTTCAGGATCACTTCTTGATCGCTATTAGTTTCACGACCGCGCTTTGCTTCTCTCCTCGCTCTCTTTTGCGAAGTAGCCACCATAAATGCTAGTCGCTTGCTGCAGCTCCAATTTACTTCCTTGTCCTTCCTATTAGCTTAAATAGTCTTGATCTCGCGGGTGTGAGATTGCTGAGTCCCCGTGACTCACAGTTACTCCCAAAACAGTTGCAGGTTCCGATGAGGCCAGTGCAGGTGATTCCACCGAGCTCAAGTGGGAGTTCGACGAGGAACGTGGTCGTTACTATGTGTCGCTTCCAGATGATCGATAGTGGTGCCCAGTTGGGACGATTCGGGATCTGTGTTAGCAGTTGGGGTATCTTCTTCATTTTGGTTCCGTAGTCGGACCTTGAGTGTACTCTGAATGATGTATGTTTAATTATGTACTGTGTGACGTGGCGATTGTAAGCCAACTATGTATCTTTCCCTTAATTATTACATGGGTTGTGTGAAGATTACCTCACTTGCGACATTGCTTTCAATGCGGTTATGCCTCTAAGTCGTGCCTCGACACGTGGGAGATATAGCCGCATCGGGGGCGTTTCACAACACTTCTCCCTTTCACTTTGGCATTGCTCTTTGCATCAACAATGACCCGACGAAGATCATCATCGGGCACATCGTCTGGTTCCTCTTGATCTTCAGCTTCCCCCATTGCAGCATCACCATATTGATGTCTACTACGCAATTTTATTCTTGTAGACTCGTGTTGGGCCTCCAAGCGCAGAGTTTTGTAGGACAGTAGCAATTTTCCCTCAAGTGGATGACCTAAGGTTTATCAATCCATGGGAGGTGTAGGATGAAGACGGTCTCTCTCAAACAACCCTGCAACCAAATACAATAAATCTCTTGTGTCCCCAACACACCCAATACAATGGCAAATTGTATAGGTGCACTAGTTCGGTGAAGAGATGGTGATAAAAGTGTAATATTGATGGTAGAAATATATTTTTATAATCTGAATAAATAAAAACAGCAAGGTAGCAAATAGTAAACGGGCACAAAAACGGTATTGCAATGCTTGAAAATGAGGCCTAGGGTCCGTACTTTCGCTACTGCAATCTCTTAACAATGCTAATATAATTGGATCATATAACCATCCCTCAAAGTGCGATGAAGAATCACTCCAAAGTTCCTATCTAGCAGAGAACATAAGAAGAAATTGTCTGTAGGGTACGAAACCACCTCAAAGCTATTCTTTCCGTTTGATCTATTCAAGGGTTCGTACTAAAATAACACCAAAGCAAATTCAGATTCATAATACTCAATCCAACTCAAAGAACCTCAAAGAGTGCCCCAAGATTTCTACTAGAGAAACGAAAACAAGAACGTGCATCAACCCCTATGCATAGATTACCCCAATGTCACCGCGGTCAGTTGCAAGACATATATCAAGTGTTCTCAAATCCATAAAAGTATTCAATCCGATAACAACGAAATCTCAAAGGGAAAACTTAATTCATCACAACAAGATAGAGAGGGGAAAACACCATATGATCCAACTACATTAACAAAGCCCACAATACATCAAGATTGTGCCATCTCAAGAACACGAGAGAGAGAGAGAGAGAGAGAGAGAGATTAAACACATAGCTACTGGTACAAACCCCCGAGGGTGGACTACTCCCTCCTCATCGTGGTGGCGCCGGGATGATGAAGATCGCCACCAGTGATGATCTCCCCCTCCGGCAGGGTGCCGGAACGGGGTCTAGATTTGTTTTCGGTGGCTACAGAGCCTTGCAGCGGCAGAAGTTCTGATCTAGGGCTACCCCGAAAGGTTTTGGAATATTTGTGAATTTATAGGGCGAAGAGGGGGTGTGGGAGGCCACCGAGGTGGGCACAACCCACCTGGGCGCGTCTGGGGGCCCAGGCGCGCCCTAGTGGGTTGTTCCCCCCTCAGGGCACCCCCAGGTGCTGCTCTGGCCCATCCTGGGTGTTCTGATCCATAAAAATTCTCCAAAAAGTTTCGCGGTGTTTGGACTCCTTTTTATATTGATTTCATGCGATGTAAAAACAAGCAAAAAACATCAATTGGCACTGGGCACTGGGTCAATAGGTTAGTCCCAAAAAATGATATAAAGTTGTTATAAAATGATTGTAAAACATCCAAAAATGATAATATATTAGCATGAATACTTCATAAATTATAGATACGTTGTAAAACGCCTCTTCCACGGCCGGCCAAAAAAATGGAGCAGTGGCTCTATTTGCGGGTAGGGGCGGGGGTATATATAGGGATCTCTTTAGTCTCGGTTGGTGGCTAAAACCGGGACTAAAGGACAATATTTGGTCCCGGTTCCAGACACGAACAAGGACCAATGGGCCTCGCTCCCGGTTCGTGTCTGGAACCGGGACCAAAGGGGTCAGATGAACCGGGACCAATGGCCCTTGAGGCCCGGCCGGCGCCCTGGCCTCACGAACCGGGACTGATGCACCCTTTGGTCCATGTTCGTGAGTGAACCGGGATTAATATCCTTACCCAGGCCTCAACCAAAGCCCTGTTTTCTACTAGTGCGTCATTGGCGCATGGCGGGTTCTCGTGGAGGTGGTGGTACATGAGGGTGCTAGAGAGGACATGTGCGACCTGATACTCCTCGAAGAGCGCCTCCACGCGCGCGGCCGCAACTTCATCTCCGGTAGCGGCGGCCTCCTTGGCCTCCCGCCACGCCTTCTCCGCCTCCCGGCGATGCTTCATCCCGGGGGAGAAGATGCGGTCGAGGCGGTTGAAGTACCGACACGCGCATGCGCTGGCGTTGCAGGAGCGGGCGCCGCAGATGCGCGCCTACTCCTTCCGTTACTTGTCCACTAGAGGAAGGAGGGACGAGCTCCCGGCCTCTGCGTCATGGTGGCGCTTGTGGGACGGGTCGCCGCCGAGCCCGCCGTTCCCCCGCGTCCGTCGAGCTCCCCTTTGCCACCCCGCCCGACACCGGCTGACGACATCTCCGACAAGTCTGGGTTGGTAAACGCGCGGGAAATCTAGGCTAAAGTTTGCGGGGTTTCCCGTCGGAGGAGCGGAGGAGAGAAAATGCGACGGAGAGGGGTGGGGAAAAGTCGGATGCAAACCCTAAATCGAACCGGAGTTGGCATATATACCGGAATCGCGGGCGGTTTATGGGCCTCCCGCAAATGTTTTACGGGCCGGGCCCTTTTTGGCGGACCTGCTCGGGCCAAATTTTAGGCCGTCCCGTAAACCCGCCAAAAAAACGCGCCCCGACGAGGTTATATTGGATCTGCTAGAGATGCTCCGAGCATTGTTGATGATTTGAAATCTAGTGAGCGCTCAGGGTGATTACAAGCTTCAAAGAACAAACTCGAGCAGAGTTTTTTCCTTGTCAAGTTTACCAAGTTTAGTGGTCACAAGCTTAACGAGCCAAGCAGCTCGTTAATTCAGCTGGCATGTAAGAATGCTTCTCGAAATGGAAAAAGAAGTTGAACATCAATAATTTTAGTATATGGCCCTGTTTGGTTGGGATTTTTCCATGGCTTCCGCTGCTGAAATGCCAACCAAGTGAGCGTATTGACAGTGACTCTCTGGGCAGTATGTTCAGCTAGAAGGAAGTTTATACATGAAGGGATTAACCAGAGCCCTCTATCTACTCGCTTGCTTTTGACTAGTTTTATTGCAGAATTGGGAGATATCAATCACGGGGAAAACCCTCCAACTAGTTCTGGAAGCACCACGAGAGCCAATGATGCTGAGAGGAAATGGATCCTGCCACCCCCGTGGGAGAGTAAAAATAAATGTAGACGCTGTTGTGTCTCCACGTGGAAATGGTGGTGCAGTAGCTGCGGTGTGCAGATCAGGCTGGTGAATTCTTGGGTTCCTCAGTGTTTGTTATGAGGGGTCTTTTGGAACTATCATCACTTAAAGCAGTGGCTTGCTGAGAAGCAACAGCTCTTGCAGAAGATCTTGGACTGCAACAACTTCATATTGCTTCGACTGCTTGAACGTCGTTAAACATATACATGATGCTACAGGTGGTTGCTATGGTGGAGTGATTAAGGATATAAAATTATGGAGTGAGTCTTTTAGTTATTGTGTTTTTGTTTCTCGAAGTGTTTACATGTAAATCAGTTTACATACCAGTGTTTATGAGGAATTAGCACATAAATAATTCATATACTAGTAGTAAAACAATTGTTTCTAGTAGCACCCGCCGAAACTCTTCTCCTGAAAAATGAAGCACTAGTTTCGTCAATTCTCGTGTGGGACGTTGGCGGCAAAGAGCAAAATACTGAGAGTCCATTTTCGTTTCATCTGCTCTCCACGATCCGCCGGACTCGTCTCCAACCAATCAGAGCGCGCGATCCCCCCTCCCACGGATCACTCCCCCGAACCCAGATCCCAGCCGTCCACCCACGACACATCCAACGCTCCACGCCCCACCGTCCCTCCCGAAAAACCAAAAGCCACGCGCGGCTCCCCGCTCCGACCCCCCGCCCGCTCGGCGCTCTCCTCCTATTTAATGCCGCCCATTCCCCTTCTTCCTCCTCATTCCAAATCCCCCAACCCTCCCAGCGCTCCTCCCTCCTCAGCCTCCCTCCCGGCGCATCTCCGACGACATGGCCCGCACCAAGCAGACGGCGAGGAAGTCCACCGGCGGCAAGGCGCCGAGGAAGCAGCTGGCCACCAAGGCGGCGCGCAAGTCCGCCCCGGCCACCGGCGGCGTGAAGAAGCCCCACCGCTTCCGCCCCGGCACCGTCGCGCTCCGCGAGATCCGCAAGTACCAAAAGAGCACCGAGCTGCTCATCCGCAAGCTGCCCTTCCAGCGCCTGGTGAGGGAGATCGCCCAGGACTTCAAGACCGACCTCCGCTTCCAGTCCTCCGCCGTCTCCGCCCTGCAGGAGGCCGCCGAGGCCTACCTGGTGGGGCTCTTCGAGGACACCAACCTCTGCGCCATCCACGCCAAGCGCGTCACCATCATGCCCAAGGACATCCAGCTCGCCCGCCGCATCCGTGGCGAGAGGGCCTAGGCCGCGATCTGCAATCCATGCGTCGGCTGTTAGATCCCTGTTAGGCTGAGTTCGTCGGTGGAAATGTGTGTGAAGTAGTGTTTCTGAATGTGCCTGTGTTCTTGTCATGGTGGATGTGTTATGCCTAGTCTGATGGTACCATCTTGTTGTCATCAGCAATGGAAATGAAAATGAAAATGTTGGCATTCATTTGCGTTTGAACGCCTGTTTCCAACTTTTTTTCTTCAATTTTTCCTTTGATTTTGAGCTTAATTATCATTCAGAGCCTGAACCTTGGCTAGCTGCCTCTGAACCTTGATTTTGAGATGGTACCTGAAAATTGCAACACGGCAAGTTCAGTGCACATATTCTGTTGAACAGCATCCCTACGTTGCTTATATTATGAACCATGCTCTAAACTAAGTACATACTGATAGTACAACTTGGGGCCCTGTCCTCAGATTAGGTTCAGGAATGGCTGCAGGGCTTCCACACCGTGCGTGCAATATTATTGGTTGCATCACCCACAATTCCTAACTAACGCGCCAGAACATCAAGGAAGCGCTCTCCACTATTGATCAGAATCTCGTTCTATCCCTGGTTATGCTGCCATCGAAACAGCAGTTGTTTGCCTGATGTTCTGCTCCCAATGGATCTGCCATTGCTTTTGGATAGAGCATCCTGAAACATAGGTTACATTCAGGAGTGTAAAGAGAACATGTGTCCTATCCCAAGCATGTGAAATGACCTGCCAGTTTTAGCTAGTGTGTTCTTGATTGCTTCGATTTTGTAGCTTATAAATGGTAGTACTGTGTCAAAATTCTTCGAAATAACTATTCCGGTTGGGTGCCTCTGAACCTGAATGAACAGATGCAATACGCTCGTTCAGTTCAGTTTTGTGTACCTTACATAAACAGTACTCTCTTCTTCTTAATTAATCGATGAGACAAAACTTTTGCCTCGATGATCACATAAGTGCTGAAAGTGTCTCAACCCTGCTTCTGTGCTGCATAATTTCAAAACTACAAAAACAGTTACAATACAAGTTACAGGGACGTCTCCAACTACAGTTTTTCTTGATTAAGTGTTTATCATAAGGCGCACTCTTATTCCTTGAGAGAATTTTAGTGGTCGCCCATGGTTAACTGCTGCCACAGTAATACCAACGCCAATTTCTTAGCACCTATTCTCCCATCGACTAGCGCGTGCACACACTTAACGCGAAACACGGCTCATTCTAGGCAGTTCACAACAATGGTGCTGCGGGATCGAATGTTTCTGGTGGTAAGCTGGTGTTAGAACAGTCAAGCATCACGGAATTTAATTTTGTAGGAAGAGAGGCAGTATTATGTTTATGAACTGTATGATTAATTTTAAATTATGAAATTTATTACTGATGCACGACACAACTTCTTTGACGGTAGAAGATTTCTAATGGCACTCTGTCGTGTGACTCAAAATGGATGCAGAATATCGGAGGCCATTAAGCTTCTACCACCAATTACCTGATCACTAAGTTATTATATGTAATGTTGTAAAGTGTTATCTGAATCCTTGAATCGAAAAAAATTAACTCCAGTAAGCGATGAAAAATGAGAATAGCAGTGATGCACTCCATTCAAGCAAGTTTCTTGTAGATTATCTTCAGATCTGATCTCAATAACAGTTCGGATGAAGGAATAAGAATTTTGTCATTGGAGGACATGCCACAGCAATGCAGCATATATCAAATTGAATTGATATTCACAGTGAATTAGTGACTTATCTTGTTTTCTGAATTTGGAATACACCCATAAAAAAGAAGTCTGTTCCTTGCAGAATAACTGAAGACAACCATTCTCATTTCAATAGAGAAAATTCCATAGACACGTTACAATATTTTCAGTACATTCTTCCTTGAATACCCACATGAACAATCTGAAGAACACCGATTATGAAACTGAAGACTTGATACAAGGAGACGACTCAGTAAAAGAATGAAGGCAACATACATGCACAAGTACTGAAGTGCACAACAAAAAGACCCTCTAGTTTTGTAAAATAAATATAATCAAAATTTGGCACTCCTGCTAAAATTATGCACAATTATACTGGCGGAGAAAATTAACAAAAGTAAATCACTATCAAATATGGGCAACATGATGACAGAAATTTCATAGGTGGAGAAGAGGAGTATCAAGGTGTTTGGAATCGTATTTACTCGATTCACATAATCCAATACCAAATAGCGCAACCGTGCTTTTGAAGGTGTATACATCACAACTGTTCTGAACTTTAGATTGCTGTCATACAGCAAAAGGAACACCGGAGTCATAGGCTGAACGACTGTAGTGTATTTAATCCTCGTTCTTGTAAACGTTATTATTGATATGACCGCCGCTTTTGTGGCAGAGCAATCGTGTCCTCTTTCCAAAAGCAAACCCCAAATCGACAGCTCAGTATATTTTTTGTATACCTTTTAGAAGTTCAAATTATGTCCCAAAGTATTGGTTCATGTCTAATCAGGTATCAAGATGTAAACATTAGCAAGCTCAAAATAAAATAAAATATCAGCAGCTAATGTTAGCCTGTACTTTTTTCAAAAGGTTCATCTTCTCGAGGGACTCACACTCTAGTATTTCTCACAAACCATTATCTCTTGCGAAAAACCGAGGGCTCACACTTCACTTTTTCGGAGCTGACGCCCTTTGTAGGTTTTTTTAGACAAGATGCCCTTTGTAGGTGATCTATGAGGGCTCCTATCCCATGCTAAGAGCAAACACGCAATGTACTAGCTGAGCTAAAAAAAATATTCTAATAAAAAAAGTAGATAAAAATGCACAAACTCGGTTACAACAACAAAAAATAGGAGATCCGAAAATACTTATGAATTAAAAAATTTGGCATGGGTTTAAAAAAATATTCACACCCTTAAGAAAGAACATGATTTTTTTTAAATCATGAAAATGAAATTCTTCACAATTGCAATTTTTAAAAATATTAAAGAAATTAAAATAATTTTCTCACATCTAAAACATGTTTAATAAATTTTTAAAAATGTTCACGGAATCAAAACTGTTCACATATTTGAAAAAACAGTCATTTTTTAAAAAATAAATAAAATAGAAAGCAAACATACAAAAACAAAATAAAAATAGTACAACAAAATAAAAGGGAATAGAAAGGGAAAAATGAAGGAAATAAATAACAGAAAAATAGTGCACCGCCCTGTAGTGGCCAGCCCTATATCATCGCGGAGGGTGCATGCTTGCTTCCGCCAAACACAGGCAAAACATCATTTACCGCGATCTACCTACTTAGAGGCCCTAGGTAATGGCAACCCTTATCACCAAAAACACCCCGAGCCCGAACAACTTTCGTTTTTGGGGTTTAGTTTAGTCTAACCGAAGCCTAAAACATTCTTAACTTTCAAACTTTTCGGGAGCGACACACGCGCACGCGCATGCAAGGCCCCCCCCCCCCAAAGACACACAATATGTGCGCGTCTGACTCGTTGTTTGCATAGCCTGATTTTGATACTCCAGTATATCGCCATGGTTACACTTGTCCTAGCATGCCTTCATTGTTGTAGAAGCTTTGCTCACCCTGCCCTGCTTAGTATGCATGCTTATATTGTTGAAGTTAGCATGTTACATCCTTACGCCATGGATCCCCTTTAATTATATTATGCTTCTATAGTGAAATATATTATATGGGGTACGAATATTACTCCTATAAAGTATGCTGGAGTACCCGCCTCCTAGGGGCCTCCGCGGGCGAGAGTACACTCCACGCCGTAGGGTCTGTGGTGGCATCACACGGAAGCATGCCCATCGCGCTCCGCCCCGTTCGATACGTAAAGAGCTCACAAGCGAGAGGCCAACAGTTCGAAGAGATAATCAACCAAGTAGTGTTTTGATAAGCAACCTTTAGTTGATGTACGAACTTGTTGGAATTCAACATATCTGATGCTTCAATATACCTTTTAGAGATGCCTTGGGACAGCAAGACAAGATCTACAAATTTGTTCCTTCAGCTCATGAATGGAAAATGGCCGAAGTTGTATGCAGAAAATAATCAACCCAATAGGATGGTGTTTTGATAAGCAACCTTTATTAGTTGATGTATGCACTTGTTTGCGACTATACCTTTAAGAGGTGCCTTTGATACCTTAGGACAACAAACAAGAATTGCAATTTTGGTCCTTCACATGTTGAATGGAAAATGGTTGAAGTTGTATATGAAGTTGCTAAAGATGTTTCACACAACGACCAAACTTCTCTCTACATCTAACTATTTAACTAGCCATGTCTACTCCCCTCAGCTATGTAATATTAAGAAAATCTTGAGGAAAGAGGCGTCAAGTAAGAATAACACAATTGTGCATCTGGTGGAACAAATGGAGTCAAGTTACAGAAGTATTGGAAAGAATCCTACAAGTCAATTTGTGTTCCCGTCTTGTTTGATCTGAGGTTCAAGTTTGATCTTCTTGAATATTTCTTAAAAGACTTTGAAAGTGAAACTAAAAACGATAAATGGATGCATAAGTTGAAGAAAGGCAATCCAAAAGGTCTTTCATGAATACTCTTGAGAGACTCCCGTTCATCACTAACAAGAAGATCGTGGGAGTCCACAATCAGCGAATATGGAAGAGGAGGATGATCCACTTGCAAAGTGAGATCATTATATCAGTTAGAAAAGGGCAACCAAATAATGAGTCGGATCATTATTTGAAAGATGAATTGTATACATGGAAGAGAGAGTTGGACACATTGGAAAGGTGGAAAATCAACTCATCCAAGTATCCATATTTCTCTAGGATAGACTGCGACATATTGTCTATTCCGGCATCCGAAGTGCCTTCCGAGTCTACCTTTAGGCCCCGTTCGGATCTTCTCCACGGGTCAGCTTCCCAAAACAGGTGCGTGAAGCCACCCCGAACGCCCCAGCTTCTCGAAGCTGGCTTCCTGGAGACAAGAATCGGCCCGTGTAATTTTTGCGGAGACGAGGAGCAGCGGAAGCCCCGCTTCACAAAAACGAGAAGGTGAAGTTCGTCAAAATTACGTGGGATTGCCACCGCTAAGTTGCGTACCGGTTCGATCTGTTTTCTCCCGAGCTCCCGCACGAACGAGGCAGCAGACGTGGACGCATCATGGTCATCCACAACGAACTGGGCCTGCAGCCCATGTGACCATCTAAGTTCCCTAACGGGCCATCTTCCTATAGCCCAGCACCAGCCCATGCAGCGTGGAGAGAAACTGGCCACAGCGTGCCGAACGCACGCTACTCCTGGCGAGAAGCTGGAAGCTGACGAGAGAAGCAGGAGACGAGGATTTCCTGAAGCTGGAGAGCTTCCGAACATGCCCTTAGTTACGGAGAATGCATCATCAGTGACTCTAGGAACAAACTTTCTTGCTCCACTTTCGAGGCTTTGATTTGCCTACAAGTCTGGCTCAGAACAACTAGTAAGTTTTCTTTCGTTATTCATGAGAATTGATAACCACAATTAATCTTATATTTTATTTGTTTTGTGTTTTGCGACGAGAAATATACAAAGGCACATCATAAGAGCCAGAGCGAAAAGATCAAGGTGTATGCGATGCCCCATGATATAATACTAGAGGTTATTCACGAACATTTTAATTTATTGGTCCTATACAAAATAGTAGTATTCTAACACATGAGAAAATACACACTGCTACTTACTGTCGTCTATTTGTGAGAATCACAACTCAGTTGACTTAATTGAAGAGACAAGCTTCAAGTTCGAACAGTGGATGTCCTTAAAACAACATGGTACAATCTTGATTTTCCTTACTATGAAGAGATGACATCAGAATTGACATGCATTTTTTACTTTTGTAGAGGATGGACCCAACCCAAAAATTAGAGGGGCCCAAATGAGTGGATCACAAAATATTTGGCTAACCGGACCCAACTAGCAATTTTTTTTGGCTCTAAGAGCATCTCTAGCAGACCCCGTAAAAGTTAGAACCGGAAAACGCATTTACAGTTCGCTGCAGATCAGATTTGTGGAGCAAATTCATGCGCTACAGATCAAACCCCATATATGAAATTGTGATTTTTTAAAAATATTCACGGGAGAAACTTGCAACGACATTCATCATACACAGTTGATCATCATACTACATCATAGGGATCTACGGGCTATGCAGTGTACCTGAGCCTAGGCTACCAATATCGACGGGTCCAGCGGCGACGACGCGGAGAGGAGCCGGAGGAGCTCAGTCCTCGTTGGAGTCGAGGTTGATCCAGACCTTGGCCTGCTCAGCCTTCATGACGCGCATGTCCGCCTCCTTGGACGCGTGTGCATGCGACGCCCTGCTCGAGGAAGATCTCCTCGATCTCGAGCTCGCGACGGCGGCGCGCGTCGGCCTCCTCCTCCTTCCTCGCCGAGCGCTCCATGATGGCCCGCTCGAGGTGGTCCTCCTGCCCCGGGGGAGGTAGTCTTCAGGGCTGATGACGCCTCGACGCGGCAGGTCCGTGTCGGCCTCGAGCTTCTTCGGCTCTCTCTTGACCGGAGTGAGCCGCGAGCTCGAGGCCCCCGCGGACGAGCTCCCCGCAGCAGAGGAGCCGGAGGAGGTGCGGCGCCAGACCGCGAGCTCACGCTCGTACTCGTCGAGCTCGCAGTGTTCGAAAGCCGGCGATGGCCGGCTCCCATAGTTGAGCCACTCCCCCCCGCTTGCGTGCGGCGTCGGAGATGCGGCGGCGGCGGCGGCGCTCCACGTCATCTCCACCACTTCCGCAGTCGTCCATGGGCCGAGAAGGGTCGCTAGGGCTTTTTGTAGGCTCGCCGGCGGCGAGAAACCGGGGCGGAGGGGGAGGGGAATCACGGTGGAGCGGCAACAGAGGCGGATAGGGTTTGACCCGTATCCGAGCGGTGAAACCGCATAAATAGCGGTGGAGAGAGGGTCTTTTTCCAGGCCACGGTAAACATTTTACGGGCTGGCCCGGGATACGGAGTTTGTTCTGGCAAGAAAAACAGGCTGAACCCGTATACTCGCCAAAATTATACGGGTTCGGCCCTTTTTACAGGTCCGCTAGAGATGCTCTAAGGCATGAAAACTATAAATTGAGGCACCCACTCGGCCCAACGTGGGTCCGCCCCTGCTTTTGTATGTGTTTTTCTACAACCTGCAAAGTCTCATCTTTGTGTTTGTACTTATGTAGCTAAATTATCTAGGAGCATTTAACTATTTTTAAACGAATATTAGTTGAGAATGCACAATATCAAATTGTTCACCGGTTGCTGTTACAAAATCAATCAAGTTGAACATTTAGACTCGCCAGTTATAAACTAAACTAAAAATTATGATTTTGGTAGTGCCTCTCAAGAACTGATAATGTACTGACAATATAGATTTGCTGGATGCTTAACTGAATGCATCCTTGTTTTTTTGCAGGCAATCATAGGGTTTTATTCCAAGATGATAGAGGTACAACCTTCAACAACTAATTCACTGACACACGGTGGAGGTTGCCCAAGCCAACATGCCGTGCTATCTCCACACCGACCAAAATTCACTAAACGATCTGCAACCCTATTTTGTTCACGAGTAATCTTTACAGGAATAAAAGCCCTATCACCCAAGTAAAACTTAATGTCCTGAACCATATGGCCATAAGCTGATTTATTTAGAGATGCATCACAGAGAGTATTGAGAGCCGCCACACAATTTGATTGCACCATGATCGTGCTGTGTGAATGCTCAATCGCCAATTTAAGACCTTCCCGCATCGCATGTAATTCAGCCTCTAGTGCATCATTGCAGTGGAACAACTTGCGGAAGGCTGCGAAGATCACACCACCCTTATCATCTCTTAAGATCATACCCGAGCCTGCTAAACCGTCCGTGGCATTAAAGGATCCATCCACCGACAACGCTACCCATCCGACGCTCGGTTTTGGCCACGGTTTGCGGGGGGCGACAACCTGTCCTTCATGTATTTCCCCAGGTGTTCCAAGACAAACAGGAGATTTGCCTTTGATAATTTCATCCACCCCCAAAGAGATTTGGTTGAAGGTGTTGTAATAACTGATAAGGAAGGAACAAGACACTCCAGTGGTGGAATTGGCTTACCATGCACCTGTTCATTTCGTAGATACCAAGTCCTCCGTAAGACCATAATGATTCTGCTTCTAACTTCTTCATGTGAAACAGCAAGTAGGTGGAGTAACCATTCTTTGCTCGTAAACTTAACTTCCAGTCTGTTTGGGAGTGACCAATGGCCTTGCATTGCATCCCAAAGGGTAGCCGCATTAGGGCATGCAATCAAGGCATGAAATGAAGATTCCTGTTCCCGATCACACAATCTGCAGTAGACATTTGAATCAAGATGCCTTCTTCGTTTTTCTGTCTCAGTAGGTAGATTCCCCAAAGACACCTGCCATGCGAAGTTCTTCATCTTTGGCGGTATAGATGTGTTCCAGACTAGTTTCCAAAGTGATCTATCACTAGATGGACGCGAGCTCGATGCTCCTAGGCAGAAGTGTTCATAGCGATTAGTCATAGCAACATAATAGGCACTTTTTACAGTAAGGTTACCCGATTTCTCCCAGGGCCATGATATGAAGTCTTCCTGCAGCCGCAAGGAAGTTCTGATCTTCAGGATCGTTTCCACGTCCGCTTGACAGAAAAAACGCTGCAACAACTCCAACTTCCAATTACCACGACCATCCAGAAAATCACTAACTCGATTGAGACAACAGTTCCTCTTTGGCAGAATGGGAGTGTAGGGCAGACCACATGGAATCCAGGGGTCCCTCCAGACATGAATATTTGCACCATTGTCGACTCGCCATAGCATTCCTTTCTTGACTAGCTCTAGTCCATACTCGATTCCTTTCCAAATTGCCGAAGAATTGCTTGGGAAAACCATGTCCACCAGAGTGCCATTGGGAAAGTATTTGGCACGAAGGAGTCTTTCACACAAGGACTCTGGTGTCATCAAGAGACGCCAATCTTGCTTGGCAAGCAACGCTGATTATAGGCTCTCATATCACGGAAACCCAACCCACCTTTAGGCTTAGGCAGAATTAATTTATCCCACGCAACCCAAGCCATTTTTCTTTTACCATTTTCCACACCCCACCAATATTTTCTCATCATCTTTGTCAGGTCATCACATACTGAGAAAGGGAGTTTAAAAATACTCATAACATAAACTGGAATTTCTTGTGCAACCGACTTGATTAACACCTCTTTGCTTGCTTGCGAAGAGTACCTTTCACTCCAATCTAGTAACCTCTTACTCAAACTGGACTGCAAGGATTCGAAGCGTCCCTTGTGCATTCATCCTTCTGGGACCGGAAGACCCAGATATTTGGGTTCAAATTCTTGCTGCGTGACTCCTAAAATGAGTTTCACTTCATCAACAACCGGATTAGGATAACTATCAGCAAACATGATGGAGCACTTTGAGGGGTTAATAAGTTGACCCGTAGCTGAAGCATAAGTGTTCAGAACATCCTTAAAAATTGCCGCTTGATCCGTAGAATACCGGAAAAAGAGGAGGGAATCATCTGCAAACAACAAGTGTGAAATAGTCGGGGCGTCCCGACAAATTTTAATAGCTTCCAGGCCCCTTTCTTCACTACAAGAAATATGTCAACTAGTGACCTTCTGTCAGTGACCCTGGAAGAATTGGTCATAGATCTATGACCATTTCAGACCAATTGGTCAAAAGCTGTTCGGGGGGCTCCAAACCCTAAACTATAACGACCATTTTGGTCAGAAAGGTCGTAATTTCCTTACACGAAATGGTCATAAAGCAGATAGCACTGGTCTGCTGCCTTATTTCTAGCTGATCATGACCAATATAGATGGTCATAACCTTGTAAATTGTGGTGGGTTGCTATGACTAGGCGCCACCTCATCGGGCTTTGCCTATGTGTCATGTCCATGTGGCGTTTTGCCCTAGGTTGTGAAGCAACCTATATTTCTATCATTCCCAAAATTACCAAAAAATCTCATAAATTCTTTGGGTCATATCTTCGTCAAATATGTAAAAACCTTCCTTGCCTAGTTCAAAATATTCATTTTCCTATTCTGTTCGAACAATAGTTTGTGAAGGAAGTACCACTTTGGCATGTCCAAATAGTATCCATTTTCTCAAGTGCTTTCCTATGCCCAAATAACCATCCTCCACCAAATGCCAGCTCAATCCATTCATTATTTTGAGCCGAGCTTCAACATTCAGTATTTATGTCCGGTGTGGTAGTTTGCAAAGCAAGTACCACCTAGGCTCCTCCTTTTGAGCTGAAAATTTGTGAAGACGGTCTTCTTAGTAACTGATCATCCTCAGCCAAAACTCACGCCCATTAGCCATGTACATTTCCGTGCATCGCTAATCAAACACTTGGCTGCTAATTCATGTTTGAGCATCGATCGGTCTCCTCGTGAGAATCTTATGTTGTAATTTTCTTCCTAGCACCTACAGGGAGTGCCCAACCCACTAGACATGCCTAGGCTGCCCGAACACATGGCAACGCCACGGTCCACTGGTGACCATCGGGCGAGCATCTTGAGTTCTGGCGCTCTAGAGTTGGGGGCCTCGGCCACCGCCCAAACCTCGACGTATCGCCACCAAACCATGTATTTATGATTAAATAGCTACTTATGTAACTATGAATGATTTTTGGAAAAAATAAATAGTAAACTATGAGGCAGATGCAGTTCAAATTTGACATGCTTCCTACTGAATCGGCGGGAATTTGTCTTTTTCACCAGAGGTGGATCAAAACTTTTGACACCCAACCATTTTGTCAATTGTGCATTAAATATGGCCTGGTATTTTAGAAAATTGATTTGGTCCAATTTTGCAACAAATATATGGTAGGTCCTTCACAAAAAAAAACTCATTTCGGGCACTCGGAAAATGGAAAATGTATTTTCCGTGCAAAGAAAATGAAAACTCCCTTAGGCAACATTGTTTAGAATTCCAAGATGCACCCTTGTGCACAATATGAGATCATTTGAACAAACTATGCCATGAATGTGGCCATAAGATTGATCATTTGGCTTGAAAACCCTGAATCTTCATGCATGATAGCTCATTTTTTAGAACACTTTTTTTAAAATAATTGCCGTATTTCAAGTTTATTATTTTTCCTGGTAACTTGGCCACATATAATGACACAATGCGAAGGTTTTGTAATTTTTTGATTTTTTTTGAATTTTTCATGCCCGTTTCAAAATGCGGTCAAAACGGCGGGAATGACCGTTCCTAGCTAGTGGTTGAATATTGGAATTTTTTTGGTGTTTCTACGATTAAATAGATACTTATGTAGCTAGAAATGATTTTTGAAAAAAATAAAGATCAAACTATGAGGCAGCCACAGTTCAAATTTGACCCGCTTCCAGCTGAATCGGCGGAAATTTATCTTTTTCACCAGAGGTTTATAAAAACTTTTGAAACCCAACCATTTGGTAAATTGTGCATTAAATATGGCCTAGTATTTTATAAAATTGATTTGGTCCAATTTTGCAATAAATATATTGTAGGTCCTTCACAAAATAAACTCATTTCGGGCACTCGAAAAATGGAAAATGAATTTTCCGTGCAAAGAAAATGAAAACTCCCTTAGGCAACATTGTTTGCCATTCCAATATGCACCCTTGTGCACAATATGAGATCATTTGAACAAACTATACCATGAATGTGGCCATAAGATTGATCATCTGGCTTGAAAGGCATTGATCTCCACACATGATAGCTCGTTTCTGAGAACACTTTTTAAAAATAATTGCCGTATTTCAAGTTTATTATTTTTCTTGGTAACTTGGTCACATATAATGACACAATGCGAAGGTTTTGCAATTTTTTGATTTTTTTTGAATTTTTTATGCCCGTTTCAAAATGCGATCAAAACGGCGGGAATGACCGTTCCTAGCTAGTGGTTGAATCTTGGATTTTTTTGGTGTTTCTCTGATTAAATAGATACTTATGCACCTAGAAATGATTTTTGGAAAAAATAAAGAGCAAACTATGAGGCAGCCACAGTTCAAATTTGACCCGCTTCTAGCTGAATCGACGGAAATTTGTCTTTTTCACCAGAGGTGTATAAAAACTTTTGACACCCAACCATTTTGTCAATTGTGCATTAAATATGGTCTAGTATTTTATAAAAATTGATTTGGTCCAATTTTGCAATAAATATTTGGTAGGTCCTTCACAAAAAAACCCTCATTTGGGGCACTTGGAAAATGGAAAATGAATTTTCCGTGCAAAGAAAATGAAAACTCCCTTAGGCAACATTGTTTGGAATTCCAAGATGCACCCTTATGCACAATATGAGATCATTTGAACAGACTATGCCCTGAATGTGGCCATAAGATTGAGCATTTGGGTTGAAAGCCATGCATCTTCACACTTGATAGCTCGTTTATGAGAACACTTTTTTAAAATAATTGCCGTATTACAAGTTTATAATTTTTGCTGGTAACTTGGCCACATATAACGACACAATGAGAAGGTTTTACAATTTTTTGATTTTTTTTGAATTTTTTAAGCCCGTTTCAAAATGCGGTCAAAACGGCGGGAATGACCGTTCCTAGCTAGTGGTTGAATCTTGGAATTTTTTTTGTGTTTCTATGATTAAATAGATACTTATGTACCTATAAATGATTTTTGAAAAAAATAAAGAGCAAACTACGAGGCAGCTGCAGTTCAAATTTGACCCGCTTCCAGCTGAATCGGCGGAGATTTGTCTTTTTCACTAGAGGTGGATCAAAACTTTTTACACCCAACCATTTGGTCAATTGTGCATTAAATATGTCCTAGTATTTTAGAAAATTGATTTGATACAATTTTGCAACAAATATATGGTAGGTCCTTCACAAAAAAACTCATTTTGGGCATTCGAAAAAATGGAAAATGAATTTTTCGTCCAAAGAAAATGAAAACTTCCTTAGGCAACATTTGGTCAACTGAACATTAAATATGACCTAAGATTTTATAAAATTGATGTGGCCCAAATTTGCAACAAATATTTGCTAGGTTCTTCATTAAAAAATCATTTTGGGCACTCGAAAAATAATTCTCTTACAGAAAACTTATTTCTGAGAACACTTTTTTATGATATTTGCATTATTCAAAGTTTGTTATTCTTACTGAAAAGTAGGTCACACTTGGTGACACAATGCAAAGTTTTTTCATTTCTATTTGTTTTTATAAATTTTCTAGGCCGTCAAATAGCAGACATGTTTTAACATCTTATTTTCAATCGATTATGACCAATTTAAATGGTCTTAAAATCATCAAAGGGGTACTGCGTTTGATTGGTCCAAAACCATCTCACGCGGATCATGGATTAGCACCGTCGGATGCGCCCGGATCCAACGGCAGCCCACCCCCCCTCGTCGCTCTCGCCCCCTCCCTCTCATCCTCATCCACCCACGAAAACCCTAGCTCACTTATCCCCATCGCCGCTGCCGCTCCCGCTCCCTTTTCCCCCGCCGCCGCCTGTCTCACTCCTCCTCCCTCGTCCTCGTCTCGTTGCCGCCGCCACCTCCTCCCTGTCCCCGGCCTCCTTTCCTCCCCGTCCTCGGTGCGCGATCCCCTCTCCCCTCTCCTTCCCTCCCGATCCCACCCACCGAACCGATCCCAATCCAGTCCAGATCGAGAGAGAGCGAGCCCCCTCCCGCAATTCCCACCGCCGCCACCCACACCCACCACCGCCGACCTTGTCTCCGCCCCGGACCCTCTCCCCTAGCCTTCACCCCCCAGATCCACCAGTCCAGGCACGGCCATGGCATCGCGGTCGGCTTTCTTGCCGGCGCGCGCGTGCGTGCTTCATGCCGGCCACGGGCCTCCGGCAATCATGACGACGACGACGTCAACGGGATCATAGGGTCTCCGGTGGCTCGTTCCCCTCGCGCAACTGCTCCCCTCCTTCTCTCCATGCCGAAACCCTAGATCGACGCCATGGCCACCTCGCAGGTGGCGCGTGCAGGTGAGATCTGGTATGGACTCCCCCTTTCTTCTCCTCCTCCTTCTAGATTTCTGCAGCTTGCTCGAATCTCATTGCGTTTGTGCAGTTTTTTTTGCAGATCGTCTGGTCAAGGAGGACGCCATGGACAAGCCCGATGCCATGGCAACCTCGCACGCAACACAGGAGGAAGCCAGACATGACGACAACCGCCAGCCTTTCAGATCTCGACGACTTCCACCCACGATGGAGGACTGGGGTGAGCTCCTCCCCTCCCCCTATCTCTCTCCCTCCCGTGCCTCATTCCCCTTCTTCGTCCTTTGTTTTTGCACCGTGATCTGCGTGTACGAAGCCTGGCTAGTGATCAACGTTTAATAAACAACCAGAGACGCCGACAATAATTCCAGCAGTTTGCTTTTGAGATGTGAGCTAGTACTAGTGCTACTTGTCTAGTAAATTACTTGTGTGGAAATGATTAGTGTTCAACTACTAGGATGAACATACCAAATTCCCACACAACTACTGCAATCATCAACCAGATGCTGATATGGCTGTAAGTGGTGGATTTGCTGCCTACGCCCCACTAAGGGTGTCTCACTTTACGTGAAAGATTCCCAGGTTTAGGTGATTGATTCCCAGGTTCAGTCAACTGGCTAGCCTGGAGCAGCTTGGTGTTGTACATGATGGTGTTAACTGTGAAAATGCCAAGTGTGAGAAAATTAGAAATTCTGCTCCTTACGTTTATAAATTCTACATATGGTTTCTCATCACTTGGTGTATATATAGCATGTTTTGGGCAATGAATTATTCAGCGTTCTATGTTAAAGCTTTCAACCTTGAAATCACATATTTGTTTGGGCATGTGCTATATGTACCATTTTAGAAGTAGTCCACATATTTCTGTCGTGCTATAGTCTTTTTTAAACTTCTTATGAGATTGAAGTATTCGTTCTGATTTCTAGTTTGCTGATTGTTGTAGACAGATGTATGAAACCTCTTAACTGTGGATGACAACTACTTGAGAAGGACCATCATCACCCATCAAGTATGCCATTGAGGCAATTCACCAGTCCCTCCAGCACCAACTATCTATTTTCTCTAGTATGTTTAGGTTTTTCATGCTGTTGTGGTAGCCCCATTACTGTTGCGTTGAATCTCATGCCATCGCTGGTGCGCCTGTGGTTTTGTTTGTGTTGTGATCTTTATCTGTGTAGGTTGTGTTTGATGATATGCTTAGATTATGATCATAAGCATGGTGGTTTGATGATGCTGAGGCCAGCTGTTAAACCATGATATAGTTGCTGGAACTGAGCTTAATATTCATGTGTGTATGTGTGTGTGTGTCGAGTAAAGTTGTGGTTTGTGCTGCTCGTTTGTAACGTGACGAAACAAAGAATGTCCTTTACTCCTTTTTTGAATGGAATGTTCATAATATATTGGCTCCAGTTTGTCTAATTTTTATCAGCTGATTCATGTAACAGGGAGTCCGTGGAAGGCCCAGTCCTGACTCTCCAGTGAATCCGGCATTTGATCGCTATTGAAGGAGCTACATGTAGAAGAAGAAAACACTTGTAGAGCTTGTAACTGATTCCCACAGTTGTAGAGCTTGTATCAACTAAGCTTGTATTACGTGTAACTTGTAGAACTTGTAAATGCTACAACTTGTAGGACGTGTCATTTGTAGAGCTTGTAAATGAGCTTTTATATGCTACAGCTTGTAGGACGTGCATTTGTAGAGCTTGTATTGAATCTGGCTATTGTTATTTGAAGTATCATGTGTGTTTTTTGCTTGCCAATTTAACTACTGGTTATTTTCTTATTGTCAAATTGAAATATGAAGAATCTGGGCCTAATAGCTAGGACCCACTTATCAGAACCTGACAAGTGGGACCTGTTTGACTAGTGGACCCATTTTATAAAAAAAACTAAAACTGTTGTACAAAAAGGCCATGACCCATGAAATAAAAAGGCCGAATTGTTGGTCTTGGCCCATGAAGTCTGACCAAAAATTGACAGGAAAATTATATATAGAAAGGCTGAATTAATGGGCTCGGCCCATATAAACACCCAATTGGACCGGGCCGATTCTTGTGCCACATCAGATTGCCACGTCGGATGCCTACATGGCCTGGGGAGGCTGCTAGTTTACGACCGCCAGCTTTTGACCTTCTGTTTTTGGTCAAAAAAAGGTCGCAAATGAAAAACAATGACCTTTCAGTGACCAATAGTCAAGGTCACAAGTTGACATATTTCTTGTAGTGCTTGTACGGCATCATGTAACAGAGTGGACAACGCGTCAGCAACAAAAAGGAATGAAAGGTGATAACGGGTCACCTTGACGTAGACCGCGAGACAGTGAGAATTGTTCCAACAATTTGCCATTAAACTTCACAGAGAACCTTACCGAGCGAACACATTCCATAACATGAGTAACCCATTGGGGAGAAAAACCCCACTTCAACAAAGCACGTTCCAAAAAGACACAGTCCACACGATCGTATGCCTTTGAGAGGTCCAGCTTGTAGGCACAAAAATCATTATCTCCAGGGGAGGTTTGGATATTGTGAATGCATTCGAAGGCAATAATGGAATTTTCGAAATGAGCCTACCCGGAATGAAAGCACTTTGATTGTCAGAAATAAGATCTGTAAGTAGTGGAAGAAGGCAATTAACCATGCATTTTGAGACTATCTTGTATATCACATTGCATAAGGAAATGGGACGGAAATTCTTTAAAGAAGAAGGGTGCTGAACTTTGGGGATTAGCATGATGGAGGTATCATTTACCCCATTTGGCATATGCCCAGTCACAAAAAATTGTCTTACCGCCTCTATAATTTCACCTTAAAACTCCCCAATTTCGTTGGTAGAACCGGGCAGGAAAACCATCTGGACCGGGTGCCTTCTGTAAGGGCTTATTTATCCCTTAGTAGTTTTGGTGATTGATGATAATGCTTTTGCGGACTAATCGTGTGCATTGAGCATTTCAGATATATCATGTCTAGGCACAAGACGATTTGGTGCCCCTTGAAGATTATTGAAGACGACGTTTGTCGGCGTCCTGGGAACAGGGGTCCCCAGACTTGCCTGCATGCGGCCCACGGCGTGGCTCCGCAAGAGCCCTGTACGGCCCATCTTCCCCAGTAAACACTCGAGACCCTTGCGAGGGACCAAGCCTCGCGAGGGGGACGATGCAAGACCTCCTCGGGGGCGGCCTCACCAGGCTGGCTCGCGAGGGGTGGAGAGATCAAGGCAAGGGGCACCTCACGAGGTTCCTGTGACGCAAGCCATGATGACCGGGGCCAGGCGGGCGCCAGCGCGCACAGTGTCCTTGTTTCCTCTTTGGTGCTAAAGAGGCAAGCGCTGGCGAGGAGTCCCAAGGCATCAGGCAAAGGTTTCCATATCAGTGCAACGAGACCAAGACCAGCAGGACGGCGGGACAGAGGTCATCATGGATCCCAGGACGGCGTCACCACCAGAGCCTTTGGCAGGCGAAGACCACCTTTAGTCAGGATAACTTGTACTAGTTGTCTCCCTTCAAATTTGGCTGTTGTGGCATCCCTTCCCGCCAGCATTTGGGAAGAGGACTAGGGCCTATATAAATAGGTCTAGCCACCACAGTAGGAGGCAACTGATCCGAGGCCATTCAGATCATCCTCATCCACACAACCTCACCAAGCACAAGAGCACCGCTCCTCAGGAGGCTGTTCTTTCCTTGTAACTGTTCATCCTCAGCCCAAGAGGCAATCCACCACACCACACTGGAGTAGGGTATTACACCACATCGGTGGCCCGAACCAGTATAAACCTTGTGTACCTTTGTTCTGCTAGTTCGACGCGCTGAGCCTTGAGATCACAGTGAGGGTGAGTGCAAGGGGGAGAAGAGATCTTCGTGTGCACCCCAGTGTTTGAACCTCAAGGGTTTTGCCGGAACCCGAAATCCGACATTTGGCGCGCCGAAGCCTTCCTTCCGTTGATCCACGCTCCGCCATCACCGCGCCTTGCCCCCATGGCCGGCGTTGCTCTTCCAGCTATGATGACGGATGCCCATGGCGGGGCCGGGGGGCTCCAGGCCTTAGCCCCCGCCTTGCGGCGGGTGCAGTGGCCACCCAAGTTCAAGCCAGAGATGTCGCCACGTTACGACGGCGCGGCGGACCCGTCGGCCTTCCTGCTGGCGTATGAAGAGGCCATCCTAAAGGCTGGGGGCGACGACAAGGTCATGGCCAACTAGCTTCCCATGGCCCTCACTGGTGCACCGCGCGCCTGGCTGCTCAACCTCCCAGGATCTACGGTGGCATCTTGGGAGGAGCTACGCAGCCTCTTTTTTGCGCGCTTCGCGGCGGCGCCTCTCGCTGTCGCGGCCATCCTCGGCGGCTCGCAAGCGCCGCCCTCGGGCCGTCACACCAAGTTGTTCCTTCACCAGATCGGTGCCACTTCCGCGCGGCAGAGAGCTCCCGCGGGTTGGGCAGCGCCTAAGGCCGCCCTGACCTTCGACTCGGGGGATCACCCAGTCACCACCGTCGGCTCGGGCGTGCTCCCGATGCTTTGCACGCTCACCATCTGCAGCGTAGCTGTCACCAAGACCCTCATCGACGGTGGAGCCGGCCTCAACATGCTCTGTGTGGAGTCTTTTAGCCTCCTTCACGTGCCGCTCGAGCGGCTCCGCCCTAGCAAGCCCTTCTCCGGGGTTGGCGGCGGCTCCGCCAGCCCCCTGGGGCAGATCCGTCTTCCGGTGACCTTCGGCACCCGCGACAACTATCGCACTGAGCTGATCGACTTCGACATCGCCCGTATTGGCCTCCCGTACAACGCCATCCTAGGGTACCAAGCTCTGGCTCAGTTTATGGCGGCAACCCATCCGGCCTACAACCTCATGAAGATGCCCAGGAGCAAGGACGTCCTCACCGTAGTCGGAGATACCAAGGAAGCTCTGGTAGTGCTCAGGCTTGCACTCAAAACCGCCGTGGCAGCACGACCGGCCGACGAGGTCACCTCCGGAGTTAAGGAGGCCGCACCAGCTAAGAAGAAGCAGTTGTTCACTCAAGATCGGGGAGAAACCAAGCATGTACCGGTCGAGGAAGATGGGTCCTCTGGAGCCACCTTCACCATAGGTGCCAACCTCCACCCGGATCAAGAGAAGGCATTGGTGAAGTTCTTGCGCGCAAATAAGGAAGTATTCACATGGGAACCCAAACAACTGGTAGGGGTCCCAAGAGGGGTGATCGAGCATCACTTGAGGGTGTGCCCCAATGTGCGCCCTGTGAAGCAGAAAGCGCGGCGACAGTCCACGGAGAAGCAGTCCTTCATCATCCAGGGAACCCGCAAGCTGGAGGCGGCAGGTGTCATTCGCGAGGTTCGGTACCCTGAGTGGCTGGCGAAACCCGTCGTCATGCCAAAGAAAGGTGGGAAGGAGCACATGTGTGTCAGCTTCACCAACCTCAACAAGGCCTGTCCCCAAGATCCGTTCCCACTTCCACGCATCGACCAGATTGTTGACTCCACCACCAAGTGCGACCTGCTATGCTTCTGGATGCGTTCTCGGGCTATCATCAGATCAAGATGGCGGTAGAGGATGTGGAGAAGACGGCCTTCCTAACCCCGTGCGGGGTGTACTGCTACACTTGCATGCCATTCGGGTTGCACAACGCAGGCGCGACCTTCCAACGGCTGATGCACATTGCCCTGGGTCAGCAGCTCAGGAGGAACGCTGAAGCCTACGTCGACGACATTGTGGTAAAGTCTCGGGAGGCGAGAACTTTTATTAGGGACCTGGAGGAGACCTTCGCGAGCCCGCGCCAGGTGGACTTGTGGCTCAACCCGGAGAAGTGCGTGTATGGTGTCCCTTCCGGCAAGCTGCTGGGCTTCCTCGTGTCCCACAGGGGGGATCGAGGCCAACCTAGAGAAGGTCAAGGCGATCGAAGACATGAGCCCACTGCAAACCCTCAAGGAGATGTCGAACCTTGCCGGCTGCGTGACTTTGCTAGGGCGCTTCATCTCCAAGCTGGGAGAGCGGGCCCTACCATTCTTCAAGCTGATGAAGAAGAAGGACCCATTTGAGTGGACCCCGGAGGCTGACCAAGCGTTTCAAGACCTCAAGAGATACCTGACCAGCCCTCCGGTGATGGTGGCGCCCCGTCCTCTCGAGCCCCTGGTGCTCTACCTTGCCGCCACTCCTTACTCTGCCAGCGCATCTCTGGTGGCGGTTCGGGAAGAGCGCCGGGCCAAGGATACGTCGCGCCGAGCTACGCCCCCAGCAGGGGCGACACAAGACCCGGAGTGCACAGCAAGGGCTGCAGCAACGCCAACGAATGACCAGGCTCAGCAAGACGACGTCCTTGGGCCTGCAGAGGCCCCAATGAGCGACCGGTCTCTAGGGGTTCCACCGCTTCCGGGGGCGCCTCAACCTCCGACAGACATAGGCCCCGTCGACGCGCCCGCCCACGTCAAAAACCCATGTATTTCGTCAGCACGGTACTGCGGGATGCAAGGGCACGGTACCCCATGCCTCAGAAGCTCTTGCTCGCACTCTTGGTAGCCTCGCGTAAGCTACAACACTACTTTCAAGGTCATCCAATCAAGGTCGTCTCGGCCTACCCGCTGGAGAGGGTACTCAGAAGCCCCAACGCTGCTGGAAGGGTCACCGAATGGAACATCGAGCTGCAGGCATTCCAGCTGGAGTTCAGCACAACCAGGGTCATCAAGGGAGCCGCGCTCGCTGATTTCGTGGCAGAATGGACGGATGCCCTGGGGCTTGAAGCAGGCGAGGATCGATCCCTCTCGCCGGGAAGTGAAGCGCCGGACGGCTGGGTTATGTATTTCAATATCGCGTTTGCACACCAGGGCGCGGGGGAGTGATGCTCATCTCGCCCACTCAGGACAAGCTCTACTACGCCGTGCAACTCTGCTTCCAGCAGGGCGAGAAGGTCTCCAACAACATTGCGGAGTACGAAGGCCTCATAGCTGGCCTTAAGGCTGCGATGGCCCTAGGGGTGAAGCGCCTCACCATCAGGGGTGACTCGCAGCTCCTCGTCAACTTCTACAATAAGGTGTACGAGCCAAGGGACGAGCACATGGAGGCATACCTCAAGGAGGTACGCAAAATGGAAAACCAGTTCCTGGGTCTAGAATTGCAGCACGTGCCCCGTGGCATCAACAAGGAGGCCGACGACATCGCCAAAAGAGCATCCAAGCGACTACCCCAAGAGCCTGGCATCTTCGAGGAGCGGCTCTTCAAGCCGTCGGCAGCACCTCCGCTTTCGAGGCCGGCGCCGCCTCGGGAGGAGCTCCCCCAACCACTTGGCCGTTTGCAGTCTGGGGGCTTGATATCTTAGGCCCGTTCCCTCGAGCACTTGGGGGCTACCGCTACCTCTACGTTGCCATCGACAAGTTCACCAAATGGGCGGAGGTAGAAGCCGTCCGCACCATCCCGGCCGGATCTGCGGTCAAGTTCATCAAGGGTCTCGTGAGCCGGTTCGGGGTCCCTAATTGCATCATCACCGACAACGGCTTGCAGTTTACTAGCAATCTCTTCAAGACATATTGTGCTAACCTTGGAACGCAGATCTGCTATGCTTCGGTGGCACACCCTAGGAGCAATGGTCAGGCCAAACGCGCCAACGCGGAGGTCCTAAGAGGCCTCAAGACCAGGACATTCAAGAAGAAGCTCGAGGCTTGTGGCAGGGGCTGGCACGATGAGCTCTATTCTGTGTTGTGGTCCATCCGCACTGCCGCCACCAAGCCAGCAGGCGAGACTCCGTTCTTCCTCGTCTACGGAGCAAAAGCGGTTCTCCCTCACGAGGTCAGCATCACTCCGCGCGGGTCCTGGCATTTGATGAGCCTCAACAGGACGCCATGCGGGGGATGGACCTCGTGCTGCGGGAGGAATGCTACCGTGAAGCCATGCTTCGAGCGGCAAGATACCAACAGGCGCTGCGGCGGTATCACTGTCGCAGCGTCCGCTCCAGGACGCTCGAGTTGAGTGACCTCGTCCTAAGGCCGGTGCTCTCCAGGGAAGGGCTGCATAAGCTTTCACCCATGTGGGAGGGCCTGTTTAAGGTCGCCCGTCCCGAACTGGCGCCGTGCGCTTGAGAGCGCAGGGGCGGGTCCCCATCCAGAACGCCTGGAACATCCAGCACCTCCGGAAGTTCTACCCATGAAGCAAGGCCCGACGCCTGTGAAGCAAGGCCCAGTGCCTGTGAAGGTCTCCGCTCGTGACACTATCACGTAATAATGAGTGGGGCTGTACACGCCCCGCAGTCTCAAGAGTGCCGCCCACGGGCTTCGGGGGCTCCCTCCCACGTCCTAGTGGCAGCACTTAGCTCCGCGCTGGTGAGAAGACTAGACTAGGTGCCGGATGCGGCTTTTCATTTGCTTTCCGTAATTGGCTTGCCCCTCTTTAATGAAAATTTGCTTTCTGGTGTTCCTTGCCGGCTTGGTTCCATCGCCTTTTGCCTCTGTTTCTGCCCTCGGTTCCTTGTTTTGACATCGCGTGCCTCGCGAGGGGACTGGACAGGTGCCCTCGTGAGCGTTTTTCTTGTTCTTCGCGAGGCACCCTCGCTCGAGCTCGCAAGTTGGCGCACCTATCTCAATCCATGACCTTCGGGTACCACGATGCGAAGCGCTGGGTCGTGGCCGGCTGCGCCTGCGACCAGGGCTTGAAAGAATAAGAGTTTCCTAACGAATTTTTGCAGTTCCTAGACGCCTCCCAAGCAAAGGAGGCCTCGCCAGGTGATATGTCTCCATCATATCTATAATTTTTGATTGTTCCATGCCAATATTCTTCAACTTTCATATACTTTTGGCAACTTTTTATATTATTTTTGGGACTAACATATTGATCCAGTGCCCAGTGCCAGTTCTTGTTTGTTGCATGTTTTATGTTTCGCAGAAACCCCATATCAAACGGAGTCCAAACGAGATAAAAACGGAGGGAGAATTATTTTAGAATATTTATGATTTTTGGGAAGTAAAATCAACGCGAGACGGTGCCCGAGGTGGCCACGAGGGTGGCCCACGCCACCACTCCAGGTGGGCGCGCCCCCACCCTCATGGGCCCCTCGTAAGGCGATTGGCGCTCTTCTTTGGCCGCAAGAAAGCTAATTTTTGGAAAAAGATCTGGGCGAAGGTTTCAATCCAATCGGAGTTACGGATCTCCGGATATAAAGGAAACGGTGCCAGGGCAGAATAGGAGAACGCATAAACAAAGAGAGACAGAGATAGATCCAATCTCGGAGGGGCTCTCGCCCCTCCCACGCCATGGGAGCCAAGGACCAGAGGGGAAACCCTTCTCCCATCTAGGGAGAAGGTCAAGGAAGAAGAAGAAGGTGGGCTCTCCCCCCTCGCTTCCGGAGGCGCCGGAACACCGTCGGGGGCCATCACCGCGATCTACACCAACACCTTCGCCATCTTCACCAACATCTCCATCACCTCCCCTCCTCTATCTACAGCGGTCCACTCTCCCGCAATCCGCTGTACCCTCTACTTGAACATGGTGCTTTATGCTTCATATTATTATCCAATGATGTGTTGCCATCCTATGATGTTTGAGTAGATTTTCGTTGTCCTATTGGTGGTTGATGAATTGCTATGATTGATTTAATTTTCTTGTGGTTATGTTGCTGTCCTTTGGTGCCCATCATATGAGCGCGTGCGTGGATCACACCATAGGGTTAGTTGTATGTTGATAGGACTATGTATTGGAGGGCAAGAGTGATGAAGCTTCTACCTAGCATAGAAATTGATGCATCTTGGATTGAAGGGGGACCAATATATCTTAATGCTATGGTTGGGATTTACCTTAATGAACGTTAGTAGTTGCGGATGCTTGCTAATAGTTCCAATCATAAGTGCATAGAATTCCAAGTCAGGGATGACATGCTAGCAGTGGCCTCTCCCACATAAAACTTGCTATCGGTCTAGTAAAGTAGTCAATTGCTTAGGGACATTTCCACAACTCCTACCACCACTTTTCCACACTCGCTATATTTACTTTATTGTTTCTTTATCTAAACAGCCCCTATTTTTATTTACGTGTTCTTTATTATCTTGCAAACCTATCCACAACACCTACAAAGTACTTCTAGTTTCATATTTGTTCTAGGTAAAGCGAACGGCAAGCGTGCGTAGAGTTGTATCAGTGGTCGATAGAACTTGAGGGAATATTTGTTCTACCTTTAGCTCCTCGTTGGGTTTGACACTCTTACTTATCTAAACAGGCTACAATTGATCCCGTATAGTTGCGGGTTGTCAAGACCTTTTTCTGGCGCCGTTGCTGGGGAGTCATAGCGTGGGGTCAATATTCTCGTGTGTGCTTATTTGCTTTATCACTAAGTAATTTTTATTTTATGTTCTTAGTTGTTTTCTATCTTTAGTTATGGGTAGGAAACGCAAAATACCAAAAAAATTAGTTGTACCTACTACACCAATGGTTGAAGAACCACTCAAAATCTATCACACTTCTGAAGCTTTTTACTTGGATCATCTTCGATCCCTTTATGCTCGTGCTGAAACCCCAACTAGCTTAGTTGACGGCAAATCTTTAGATGAGCATGCTTGTTATGTGTGACACTGTATATCTGAAAAAGGGAAAGTTTTACTGGATCAAATTCATTGTTTGCAATGCTATGCTTGGACTTTATGTGAAATATATGATGTTACTTGTTGTTCTGAAAACCCTAAGAAACACCTTCCCTACCAATGTGAGTTTATTGATAATGGAATCGTATCTTCGTATGCTAAGGGTGTTTATAATTACTATGATGTTCAACAAATTGAAGAATTTGTTGCTTTTAAGGGTTCTTATGAAATTGCTTCTTTGATTGAAAAGTATGATGCTACTCTTTACAAATCTGAAAAATTTGCCATACTTGAATATTTCTATGATAATTATGCTTCTAATGCCTATGTTAAACCATATATTGAGGACTTCTCCGCTGTCCAAGAAGAGACTAATATTTTGCAGGAGTTTATGGAAGAAGAAATTGATGAAACAGTGAGCTCATTGGATGAGAAAGACGATGAGGAGAGCGAAGAACAAAAGGAGGAAGAGCAGATTAGCTACCCATGCCCACCTTCTAATGAGAGTAACTCTTCAACTCAGACATTGTTTAATTCCCCTTCATGCTGACCGAAGGATGATTGCTATGATGATTGTTATGATCCCGTTGTTTCTCTTGAAATATCCCTTTTTGATGATGCTTGCTATGCTTGTGGCCATGATGCCAATATGAATTATGCTTATGGAGATGAACTTGCTATAGTTCCTTATGTTAAACATGAAATTGTTGCTATTGCACCCACGCATGGTAGTCCTATTATCCTTTTGAATTCTCCAAACTACACTATATCGAAGAAGTTTGTGCTTATTAAGGATTACATTGATGGGTTGCCTTTTACCGTTGCACATGATGATTTTGATAGATATAATATGCATGTGCTTGCTGCTCCTACTTGCAATTATTATGAGATAGGAACTATATCTCCGCCTCTTTATGTTTCCAATATGATAAAATTGCAAGAAACTGTTTATACTATGCATTGGCCTTTACTTGGTGTGCATGAATTGTTCTTTTATGACATGCCGATGCATAGGAAGAGAGTTAGACTTCGTTATTGCTTGATATATGCTACTTTGTGCTCACTACTAAATTACAAATCATTGTTAATTAAAATTGGCTTTGATATACCTTGGGATCCGGGTGGATTCATTACTTGAGCACTATATGCCTAGCTTAATGGCTTTAAAGAAAGTGCTGCCAGGGAGACAACCCGGAAGTTTTAGAGATTCATTTATTTCTGTTGTGTGATTTTATAAAGTTTAGAAATAAAAATAATGTGCTAAGGTTTGCCTTTAGGATGTTTACAATGCTTGTTGCTTTGTACGGTGTAGGACAGAAACTTTGGCTGTAGTGCACGATTTTAAATTTTTAACTGGAACGTCAAATGGTTCTGATTCTTTTTGAACTGTCTTGCTATACAATTTTTTTTATTTTTCCTAATTTTTGTAGAATTTTTGGGGTACCAGAAGTATGGTGAATGTTCAGATTGCTACAGACTGTTCTGTTTTTGACAGATTCTGTTTTTGATGCATAGTTTGCTTGTTTTGATGAAACTATCAATTTCTATCAGTGGATTAAGCCATGGAAAAGCTATATTATAGTAGACACAATGCAAAAACAAAATATGAATTGGTTTGCAACAGTACTAGAGTAGTGATTTGCTTTATTATACTAACGGATCTTACCGAGTTTTCTGTTGAAGTTTTGTGTGGATGAAGTGTTTGATCGAGGAGGTCTCGATATGAGGAAAAGGAAGAGAGGCAAGAGCTCAAGCTTGGGGATGCCCAAGGAACCCCAAGTAAATATTCAGGGAGACTCAAGCATCTAAGCTTGGGGATGCCCCGGAAGGCATCCCCTCTTTCTTTAACAAGTATCGGTATGTTTTCGTATTCGTTTCGTTCATTGCGATATGTGCAAGTCTTGGAGCATCTTTTGCATTTAGTTTCATTTTTCTTTTATGCACCATGCTGGTATGAGATAGTCCTTGGTTGATTTATAGAATTCTCATTGCACTTCACTTAAATCTTTTGAGTATGGCTTTATAGAATGCTTCATGTGCTTCACTTATATCATTTGAAGTTTGGATTGCCTGTTTCTCTTCACATAGAAAACCGCCATTTGTAGAATGCTCTTTTGCTTCACTTATATTTGTTAGAGCGTGGGCTTATCTTTTGTAGAAAGAATTAAACTCTCTTGCTTCACTTATATCTATTTAGAGAGATGACAGGAATTGGTCATTCACATGGTTAGTCATAAAATCCTACATAAACTTGTAGATCGCTGAATATGATATGTTTGATTCCTTGCAATAGTTTTGCGATATAAAGATGGTGATATTAGAGTCATGCTAGTGGGTAGTTGTGGATTGTAGAAATACTTGTGTTGGAGTTTGTGATTCCCGTAGCATGCACGTATGGTGAACCGTTATGTAACGAAGTTGGAGCATGAGGTATTTATTGATTGTCTTCCTTATGAGTGGCGGTCGGGGACGAGCGATGGTCTTTTCCTACCAATCTATCCTCCTAGGAGCATGCGTAGTAGTACTTTGCTTTGAGGGCTAATAAAATTTTGCAATAAGTATGTGAGTTCTTTATGACTAATGTGGGTCCATGGATTATACGCACTCTCACCCTTCCATCATTACTAGCCTCTTCGGTACCGTGCATTGCCCTTTATCACCTCGAGAGTTGGTGCAAACTTCGTCGGTGCATCCAAACCCCGTGATACGATACGCTCTATCACACATAAGCCTCCTTATATCTTCATCAAAACATCCACCATACCTACCTATCATGGCATTTCCATAGTCATTCCGAGATATATTGCCATGCAACTTTCATCATCATCATATACATGACTTGAGCATTTATTTTCATATTGCTTTGCATGATCGTAAGATAGCTAGCATGATGTTTTCATGGCTTGTCCATTTTTTGATGTCATTGCTACGCTAGATCATTGCACATCCTGGTACACCGCCGGAGGCATTCATATAGAGTCATATCTTTGTTCTAGTATCGAGTTGTAATATCGAGTTGTAAGTAAATAGAAGTGTGATGATCATCATTAATAGAGAATTGTCCCAAAAAAGAGAAAAAAAAGGAAAAAAGAAAAAAAGAGAGGCCAATGAAGCCTAAATAAAAAAATGGGGCCAAAGAAGCCCGCAAAAATATATAAAAAGGGACAATGCTACTATCCTCTTTTTCCACACTTGTGCTTCAAAGTAGCACCATCTTCTTCATATAGAGAGTCTCTTATGTTGTCACTTTCATATACTAGTGGAAATTTTTCATTATAGAACTTGGCTTGTATATTCCAACGATGGGCTTCCTCAAAATGCCCTAGGTCTTCGTGAGCAAGCAAGTTGGATGCACACCCACTTATTTTCTTTTGTTGAGCTTTCATATACTTATAGCTCTAGTGCATCGGTTGCATGGCAATTCGTACTCCTCGCATTGACATCAATTGATGGGCATCTCCATAGCCCGTTGATTAGCCGCGTCGATGTGAGACTTTCTTCTTTTTTGTCTTCTCCACATAACCCCCATCATCATATTCTATTCCACCTATAGTTCTATGTCCATGGCTTGCGCTCATGTATTGCGTGAGGGTTGAAAAAGCTGAAGCGCGTTAAAAAGTATGAACCAATTGCTTGGCTTGTCATCTGGGTTGTGCATGATGTGAATATTTTGTGTGGTGAAGATGGAGCATAGCCAGACTATATGATTTTGTAGGGATAACTTTCTTTGGCCATGTTATTCTGAAAAGACATGATTGCTTTATTAGTAGGCTTGAAGTATTATTGTTTTTATGTCAAATGATAGACTATTGCATTGAATCACTCGTGTCTTAATATACATGCCATGATTAGATATATGATCAAGATTATGCTAGGTAGCATTCCACATAAAAATATCTTTTTTATCATTTACCTACTCGAGGACGAGCAGGAATTAAGCTTGGGGATACTGATACGTCTCCGTCGTATCTATAATTTTTGATTGTTCCATGCCAATATTCTTCAACTTTCATATACTTTTGGCAACATTTTATATTATTTTTGGGACTAACATATTGATCCAGTGCCCAGTGCCAGTTCCTATTTGTTGCATGTTTTATGTTTCGCAGAAACCCCATATCAAACGGAGTCCAAACGGGATAAAAACGGACGGAGAATTATTTTGGAATATTTATGATTTTTGGGAAGTAAAATCAACGCGAGACGGTGCCCGAGGTGGCCACGAGGGTGGCCCACGCCACCACTCCAGGTGGGCGCGCCCCCCACCCTCGTGGGCCCCTCGTAAGGCAGTTGGCGCTCTTTTTTGGCCGCAAGAAAGCTAATTTTTGGAAAAAGATCTGGGCGACAGTTTCAATCCAATCGGAGTTACGGATCTCCGGATATAAAGGAAACGGTGCCAGGGCAGAATAGGAGAACGCAGAAACAGATAGAGACAGAGAGATAGATCCAATCTCGGAGGGGCTCTCGCCCGTCCCACGCCATGGGAGCCAAGGACCAGAGGGGAAACCCTTCTCCCATCTAGGGAGAAGGTCAAGGAAGAAGAAGAAGAATAAGGTGGGCTCTCTCCCCCTCGCTTCCGGTGGCGCCGAAACGCCACCGGGGGCCATCATAATCACCGCGATCTACACCAACACCTTTGCCATCTTCACCAACATCTCCATCACCTTCCCGCCTTTATCTACAGCGGTCCACTCTCCCGCAACCCGCTGTACCCTCTAATTGAACATGGTGCTTTATGCTTCATATTATTATCCAATGATGTGTTGCCATCCTATGATGTCTGAGTAGATTTTCGTTTTCCTATTGGTGGTTGATGAATTTCTATGATTGATTTAATTTGCTTGTGGTTATGTTGCTATCCTTTGGTGCCCATCATATGAGCGCGCGCGTGGATCACACCATAGGGTTAGTTGTATGTTGATAGGACTATATATTGGAGGGCAAGAGTGACAGAAGCTTCTACCTAGCATAGAAATTGATGCATACGGGATTGAAGGGGGACCAATATATCTTAATGCTATGGTTGGGTTTTACCTTAATGAACATTAGTAGTTGCGGATGCTTGCTAATAGTTCCAATCATAAGTGCATAGAATTCCAAGTCAGGGATGACATGCTAGCAGTGGCCTCTCCCACATAAAACTTGCTATCTATCTAGTAAAGTAGTCAATTGCTTAGGGACAATTCCACAACTCCTACCACCAGTTATCCACACTTGCTATATTTATTTTATTGTTTATTTATCTAAACAGCCCCTACTTTTTATTTACGTGTTCTTTATTATCTTGCAAACCTATCCACAACACCTATAAAGTACTTCTAGTTTCATACTTGTTCTAGGTAAAGCGAACGTCAAGCGTGCGTAGAGTTGTATCTGTGGTCGATAGAACTTGAGGGAATATTTGTTCTACCTTTAGCTCCTCGTTGGGTTCGACGCTCTTACTTATCGAAAGAGGCTACAGTTGATCCCGTATACGTGCAGGTTATCACCAGGCACTGGGAAATGCACGCCTCACGAGGCGGAAACTACTTCGAGCACGCCAAGCTAAGTTATTTCTATGCGCCTACTTAAAACGCCGATGCTGCAATGCGACACAGGAATGATAAACATAGCATAGCAACTTGGAAATCATGGTTCGTCGCACGCCCCTGCGGGGTCCCATACTTGTCTCTCTCTTAATGCAGGAAGAAAAGGAAGAACGAAACAAAAGTGGCGCGTGCCCCCGCAGCAGTTCGCGAGGATGGGCCCATGGCGCTCTCCTGGGCTCAGCCAGACCCCTCCTCGCGCTTCACTGGAGCGCGGCGACGAGACGACCCGCTGCCACCCTCGAAATGGGCATGGCAGCGTGGCAGCTGGTAGTAGCCACCGCTGCTGGAGCTGTCGCCGGAAGAAGAGCCGCCGTAGTTGGACGAGCCATGGCCGACGCCAAGGACAAGCCCACCTTCACCCTTGCCGCAGCCGTCGCCGAGGCTGAGCACCTCACCGCCGTTGTTGTCCTTAGGGCAGCACCCGACGCGGGGACCATCTTCCCCGAACACCCTCACATAGAGGGTCGTGTTGCCATCGTACTTGAAGTGGAGGGTGCACCGCTGGCCCAGGCCGCGCACGCGGGCAAACATCTGCCAGCCGCGGGCCAGGGCTGCGTTGCCCGCAACACAGACCTCGACCGTGACCCATGAAGCCTTGCTGCAGCAGCCGCCCGCTTGGAGCCAGAGACCACATGGACCCGTGGCTGGCAGCTCACCGGCAAAGAAGCGCGGGAGCTGAAGCCAGGTGCCGGCCGGGTTCTCTGACCACACGACGAACTCCGGCTGCACCTCCGCCAAGTGGAAGCATGGTCGGGGAGGCCGTGCGACCATAGCGCGCCGCCTTTCATCGAGGGAGCTGTCACGACCTGGGCGACTCTCACCGCGCAAAGGGGTGCCGCTGCGGCCGCGAGGGGCCACGGCGGGGGCCGCGGTGTGCTTGCGGGGACGGTCGCGCCCCCTCTTAGGCGGCGGTGACCCGGGCCCCTCCTAGCGGGCCTTCCCCTTTTCTGCGGTCGAGAACCTCTTTGCAGGTGCCATGGGTGTCGCTGCTAGCGATGAAGCAAGGGAGAATAAGCGAGCGGAGCAGGGAGGGATGAGCGACGGGGGCTCTGCCCCCTCCTCATTCATAGTGGGAGAAGGCCAACCGGCGATCCCCACGATCACAGGTAATGATGATTTTTCTCTGCATGCAGCAGCGACTCGTCAAGTCGGGCAGTTGCCGAGGTGGCGTGGGGAAGAGGAGACACCCACGTCCCATCAATCGCCACACGTCAACCGAGGCCGCAGGCTGTTGGGGACCGTGGTGCTCCGCACTTGCCTTTTGGCTTCGCCTCGAAGCCAAGTCCGAGCGCGCCTTGGGCCCGGGGGCTACTGTCGGCGTCCTGGGAACGGGGGTCCCCAGACTTGCCTGCCTGTGGCCCATAGCGTGGCTCCTCCAGCGGCCCTGCACGACCCATCTTCCCCAGCAAACACTCAAGACCCTCGCGAGGGGCCAAACCTCATGAGGGGGACGATGCAAGACCTCCTCGGGGGCGGCCTCACTAGGCTGGCTTGCGAGGGGCGGAGAGATCAAGGCAAGGGGCACCTCGCGAGGTTCCTGTGACGCAAGCCATGACAACCGGGCCAAAGCGGCGCCAAGACGCACAAAGGTCCTCGTTTCCTCTTTGGTGCTAAAGAGGCAAGCTCAGGCGAGGAGTCCCGAGGCATCAGGCAAAGGTTTCCATATCAGTGCAACGAGACAAAGACCAGCAGGACGGCAGGATGGAGGTCACCGTGGAGCCCAGGACGGCGTCACCACCAGAGCCTTTGGCAGGAGAAGAATTTAGTCAGGATAACTTGTACTAGTTGTCTCCCTTCAAATTTGTCCGTTGTGGCATCCCTTCCCACTAGCATTTGGGAAGAGGACCAGGGCCTCTATAAATAGGGCTAGCCACCACAGTAAGAGGCAACTGATCCGAGGCCATTCAGATCATCCTCATCCACAAAACCTCACCAAGCACAAGAGCACCTCTCCTCAGGAGGTTGTTCTTCCCTTGTAACTATTCATCCTCAGCCCAAGAGGCAATCCACCACACCACACTGGAGTAGGGTATTACACCACATCGGTGGCCCAAACCAGTATAAACCTTGTGTCCCTTTGTTCTACGAGTTTGACACGCCGAGCCTTGAGATCGCTGTTAGGGTGAGTGCAAGGGGGGAGAAGAGATCTTCGTGCGCACCCCAGTGTTCGAACCTCAAGGGTTTTGCCGGAACCCGAAATCCGACAACATTTATCTATGTTTCTTTTCGGTGGATTTGAGTCGTAGGAAAGCCGTACTATTAAGAGGGGGTCCGTGTTGGAATGGTTTGGGTGGAATCAACACGTACACGTCTGTTCCTTTTTGCACCATCTTTCCTTTGGCTCTTTGGAGCATCCTCCGTCTCCTCGTGTCTCTGCAAAATGAAGGACTCCTAGTGTTGCTGAATTGGGGCATGCGGTAGTACTGCTCCTCGGAGTGGTAGTACCGCAGGCCCTTGCGGTAGTACCGGCCACCGGCGCGGTAGTACTGCAGGCGCTCACGGTAGTACCGCTTCATGGGAGCGGTAGTATTGTGGGCTCTGGCCAGGCACAACAGCATGAGCGGAAGTAGGGGCAGATGTAATTTTTTACATCCGCGCCCTACGCGGTAGTACCGCTCCAGGCTTGCGGTAGTACCGTGTCAGATTTTTGCATAGATCAAAACTCAGTGGAAGTAGTCACGGATGTATTTTTATATGTGCGTGCCTTTCCAGCCTAGTCCATTCCTGCCTTGCGGTAGTACCGCAAGGGGGCGCGGTAGCACCGCGCTAGCGGTTCTACCGCTCCCTGTCTTAGCGCATCAGGACCGGCTTTAGCCCCTGCCGTGCCAGCGGTAGTACCGCAGCTCTTCGCGGTGGTACCGCGGGCCCTAGCGGTAGTACGGCTTGTATGGTGCGGTAGTACCGCATGTCGTAGGCTGAGTTGGTGGATAACGGTTGGATTTGTTCTTTCACTATAAAAGGGGAGTCTTCTTCTCCGAGTTGACCACCTCTTCCATCCCGAAGCTCCATTGTTTCTCTAAGCTCCATTTTCGCCCGATCTCTCTCCCTAGCCAATCAAACTAGTTGATTCTCTAGGGATTGGTTGAGAAGGCCCCGATCTACACTTCCACCAAGAGAAATTTGATTCCCCCCACTAATCCCTTGCGGATCTTGTTACTCTTGGGTGTTTGAGCACCCTAGATGATTGAGGTCACCGTGGAGCCATATTCCATTGTGGTGAAGCTTCGTGGTGTCATTGGGAGCCTCCAATTAAGTTGTGGAGATTGCCCCAACCTTGTTTGTAAAGGTTCGGTCGCTGCCTCCAAGGGCACCAATAGTGGAATCACGGCATTTTGCATTGTGTGAGGGCGTGAGGAGAATATGGTGGCCCTAGTGGCTTCTTGGGGAGCATTGTGCCTCCACACCGCTCCAACGGAGACGTACTTCCCCTCAAAAGGAAGGAACTTTGGTAACACATCCTCGTCTTCACCGGCTCAACTCTGGGTTATCTCGTACCTTTACTTGTGCAAGCTTATATTATGTTGTATCCCTTGCTTGCTTATGTGCTTGTTGTTGTTGCATCATATAGGTTGCTCACCTAGTTGCATATCTAGACAACCTACATTGATGCAAAGTTTAAATTGGTAAAGAAAAGCTAAAAATTGTTAGTTGCCTATTCACCCCCCCTCTAGTCAACTATATCGATCCTTTCAATTGGTATCAGAGCCTTGTCTCTTTATTAAGGACTTTGCCATCTGAAGAGTATGGTTGACTCCATAAACGGTGAGGAGGAGCACCCCGGTGTGATTCCCTACGGCCGATGGGGGAACCTCGGTCTCACGCGAGGAGTTCAATGTGGCTTTGTACATGCTACCTCTTGAGCATGTGTTGGTTATCCCTTGAAGACGAAAGGGTGATGCAGCAAAGTAGCGTAAGTATTTCCGTTAGTTTTTGAGAACCAAGGTATCAATCCAGTAGGAGACTACACGCAAATCGCCTAGTACCTGCACAAACAATCAAGAACCTTGCAACCAACGCGATAAAGGGGTTGTCAATCCCTTCACGGCCACTTGCAAAAGTGAGATCTGATAAAGATAATAAGATAAATATTTTTGGTATTTTTGTTGTATAGATTGGAAAATAAATATTGCAAAATAAATAGTAAACTAGAATTATAGATCAGAAACTTATATGAGGTAAAATAGACCCGGGGGCCATAGGTTTCACTAGTGGCTTCTCTCAAGATAGCATATACTATGGTGGGTGAACAAGCCGAGCAATTTATAGAAAAGCGCATAGTTATGAGAATATCTAGGCATGATCATGAACATAGGCATCACGTCCGTGTCAAGTAGACCGAAACGATTCTGCATCTACTACTATTACTCCACACATCGACCGCTATCCAGCATGATAGAGTATTAAGTTCATAAGAACAGAGTAATGCATTAAGCAAGATGACATGATGTAGATGGATAAGCTCAAGCAATATGATATAAACCCCATCTTTTTATCCTCGATGGCAACAATACAATATGTGTCGGTTCCCTTTCTGTCACTGAGATCAAGCACCGCAAGATTGAACCCAAAGCTAAGCACTTCTCCCATTGCAAGAAAGATCAATCTAGTAGGCCAAACTAAACTGATAATTCGAAGATACTTGCAAAGATATTAAATCATGCATATAAGAATTCAGAGAAGAACCAAATATTGTTCATAAATAATCTTGATCATAAACCACGATTCATCGGATCTTGGCAAACACACCACAAAAAGTATTACATCGAATAGCTCTCCAAGAACATCAAGGAGAACTTTGTATTGAGAACCAATGAGAGAGAAGAAGCCATCTAGATAATAACTATGGACCCGAAGGTCTGTGGTAAACTACTCACACATCATCGGAGAGGCTATGGTGTTGATGTAGAAGACCTCCGTGATCGAATCCCCTCCGCAGATCGCGGAAAAGGCTAAGATGGGATCTCAGTGCATGAAGGTTGCGGCGGTGGAAAAGTGGTTTCGTGGCTCTCTGGATGTTTTCAGGGTATAAGAGTATATATAGGCGAAAGAAGTAGGTCGGTGGAGCTATGAGGGGCCCATGAGGGTGGGGGCGCGCCTACCCCCTGGGCGCGCCCTCCTGCCTCGTGGCCGCCTCGTTGCTTCCTTGACCTCCACTCCAAGTCTCCTGGATTGCGTTTGTTCCAAAAAAGATCCTCGTGAAGGTTTCGTTCCGTTTGGATTCCCTTTGATATTCCTTTTCTACGAAACACTGAAGTAGGAAAAAAAAGAGCAATTTGCACTGGGCCTTCCGTTAATAAGTTAGTCCCAAAAATAATATAAAAGAGTATATTAAAGCCCATTAAACATCCAAAATAGGTAATATAATAGCATGGAACAATTAAAAATTATAGATACGTTGGAGACGTATCTGGACACATTGAAAACCTCCATGACGGCCGAGGTCAAAGGCATGCTTAAGAACTTTCTTGATGGTCTTAAATTATCCACCGCACTGTTGGAAGTGGTCGATCCCACTAACAAGGTGAAGGATGCTAACTCCGACAAGGGGGAAGCTACTAATGACAAAGTTCCTTTATCTAGTGGTAGAAGTGGAAATGGCATCTTTGCCCATGTGGAACCTCTGTTTACTTATGGTGGACCGATTCATTCCACCCATTTGAATCATGTCGGTTCTACCCCTAAGATTGTGAAGAATGAGGATTTTGATGCTTAGGTATATCGCTTTAAGCGTCATTCAAACCATGTTAATACTAATCTTTGGAGAATCATTGAAGAAGGTTTCTATCTGCATGATCGAAGCAACTTCAGCCCTAGAGAAGCCGCGGATAACCAATTCAACGAGAATGCTCTCTTCATCATCCAAGATGCTATTCCATCGGAAGACATTGCGCATCTCCGTCCTTTCACCATGGCCAAGGAAGCATGGCACCATGTGGTCTCCATCTACAAGGGAAGCGCAAGCATTCAACGCTCCAACTATGAAGTGGTACAAGATGAAGCCGATGAGTTTGCAATGAATGAAGATGAAGAACCTCGTGTGCTTTACCGGAGATTAACCACTCTCCGGTCTCACTCCGAGATCATGGGAGCAAGGATACGAATGACAATTGGATCAAGCGCAAGTTTCTCAAGGCTATGATGCCTTACCACAAGGCCATGTCCTCCTTCATCCGTTAAAGGCCGGACTTCCACACCTTGTCCTCAAGTGAAGTGTTGGATGAGTTTGTGGCGATGAGGATCTTGGACAAGACCGCCGACAATGCGGTGTTGCATTCTCAAAGAGCAAAGAAGCCCAACCTTACTTTGAAGGCCAAGGCAAGTGTGGAAGAAGAGGACGAAGAGGAAGAAGAGGAGAGCAACCCCGAAGATACAAAGTATGATTATCATGACCACATGGCTCTCGCTTCACGACAATTTTGGAGCAAGAAGAACATAAGGCCCAACTTCAACAAGAGTGGCTCAAGTGGCACGAAGGGCAAGCAACATGCGAGAACTTGCTATAATTGTGTCAATGTGAGCCACTTTGTTGCGGAGTGCCCATATGAGAACAGAGAAGACAATGGTGGCAAGCTCATCCGGAAAGACAAGGCCAAGTCCTTCCCCAACAAGAGCAAATTCATCAAGAAGACGCCTCCCAAGGGGTTGGTGGCACAAGAAGAGTACAATGAGGAGGATGATGATGAAGACGGTGAGTCGGTTGCCATGGCCTCCGTTGCCATTGCGACAAATCCTCGGGGGCCACTCTTTAACTCACCCAATGAGAACATCACCGCCAAGTGCCTCATGGCTAAAGCCACCAACAAGGTAACCCCCAACATCAAAACCACCATCATTACTAATCCTTCTTTGATGGATTGCATTGATGAAAATGAGGGGTCTAATGAGGAGGTAAATGAATTTGAGTCATTCATGAGTAAGCTTAAGGGTAAATCCAAGAAGCACTTTGTCGCTCTCTTGGAACAACTTGGTGAAGCCAATGACATGATCGAGGCTCACGAATAAACCATCTCTAAGATGGAGGGGCATAGTTGTGACTATGCCGATGAGATATCGGATCTCTGTAATGCGCTTGAGGAAGAGCACGGCCATCGTTTGGCTCTTGAGGAGTCACACAACGATGACCATGCTAAATTGAAGAAAGATCTTGATCATGCTCTTGTTGTATCTCATGTGCTAAATTCCGAGAAGGCCAAACTTGGGGTTGATCTTGCTAGACTCAAGGAGGAGATTGATATACTTGACAAGGCTCACAAGGTCTTGAAGGGTACTCATGCTAATCTTAAAGAGTCTCATGATCAACTCCAAGTGAAGCTAACCAAGGAGAAAGCCACTTTTCCTCACATGGTTTTAATGACAATGCAAATTCTACTAACCCTTGTTGTGATCATGTGCATCTTGTTGAGGAGAATGCAAAGTTTAAGGAGCAACTTGAGAAAGGCCTTGTGTCGTGCATACAAGGTGAGAAGAACCTCAACGACCTTTTGAGCAATCAAAAGGAAGTTGTGGGCACGGAAGGGATTGGGTTTGCACCCAAGTCCAAGAACATGAAGAAGAATGGCAAGGCCAAACGACCTCCTCCTCTCAAGCAAACTTTTGTGAAGGAGGGAGAGGGTGCTTCTAAGGAGAAGAAGAACAATGTGAAGGGTGGCGGTGTCAAGAAGGGCAATGCCACCCCTTCCAACAAAGCCGACGACTTTAACCCTTCTTATGTGTTATGCCGTGCTAGTGATGGACATGTTTATGCTAAATTTGTTGGTTCTCCTTATGAGTACATTGAATGTTCTATTTGGGTTCCTAAGACCTTTGTTACTAACATCAAAGGACCCATTACAAAATGGGTACCTAAAACCAAGCATTGATCTCTTGTAGGTGTTTGCTTCAGGTGGGGGATCAAGGTTGCTCGATAGTGGAGCCACAAATCATATGACCGGAAGCAAGGACTTGGTGGTGGACGTGCACAAGATTCCATCTATGCCCACCAATGTCGAGTGGGGTGATGCCTCATCTTCTAATGTATTGGGACTCACCATTTCTCATGATCTCACAATCAAGAAGGTCATGCTTGTTGAGTCCCTTGCATACAATTTACTTTCCGTTCGTCAACTTCCACTCATGGGCTTTGCCACTTTCTTTGATATTGATATCATGGCCCTCTTGTGGAGCAAGACTCTTAAAGTAGCCTTTGTTGGGCATGTCGAGAACGGTCTCTATGTGATTAACTTTTCAGAGCGACCCACTAAGACTGCGACATGCCTAATGGCTAAAGTTGACGTGGGATGGCTTTGGCATCGCTGTTTAGCCCATTTCAATATGAGATCTTTGCAAAGTCTTCTCAAGGGGGACATGTCCGTGGACTAACAAATGTTAGTTTTGCTAAAGATTGTGCTTGCAGTGCTTGTATCGAAGGAAAGCTACATGAGAAGGCTCACCCTCCCACGACTATCATTTACTCGAAGAGGCCTTTGGAGCTCCTTCACTTGGATCTCTTTGGGCCTCCATCGTTTGATAGTCTTGGGGGAAGAAAGTATTGCTTGGTGATTGTGGATGATTATTCAAGATACACTTGGGTATACTTCTTCAAGAGGAAGAGTGAGACCCAACAAACCGTCATTGATTTTGCAAATGAAGATCAACGCCAACACAATGCAAAGATCTTGACAATAAGAAGTGACAATGGCACCGAGTTCAAGAACTACACCTTGGATGAGTTCCTTAGTGACGAGGGGATCAAGCATCAATATTCGGCGCCTTACACCCCTCAAAAAATGGTGTAGTGGAGAGGAAGAACCAGACGTTGATGGATGCGGCAAGGACCATGATGGCAGAGTTCAAGTCTCCATACAACTTTTGGGCCAAAGCAATCAACACCGCGTGTCATGCATCCAATCGGCTCTATCTCTGCAAAGGCTTGAACAAGAATCCATATGAGATACTCACCGGTAACAAGCCCAACCTCAAGTACTTCCGGGTGTTCGGGTGCAAGTGTTTCATTCTGAAGAAAGGTGTACGTTTGTCTATATTCGAGGCTAGAGCTTATGAGGGCATATTTGTTGGTTATGCTACAAACTCTCATGCTTACCATGTCCTCAATAAGTCCACGGGACTTATTGAGGAGACGTGTAACGTGGAGTTTAATGAGAATAACGGCTCCCAAGTGGAGCAAAGTGGTACTTGTGATGTAGGTGATGAAATTCCTCCCCAAGCCATAGGTGTTGGTTTTATCCTACCCATTGAGGAACCCCTTGTGGCTGAAGGAGAAGGACAATGTTCCACTCAAGTGGAACCATCACCAACTCAAGACCCACACGCTTTCGAAGAACAAAGTGAAGGCCGTCATCCTCATGAACAAGACCAAGGGCAAGATCAACCTCAAGATGGCGTTGAACCTCCAAGTGATGCCCAAGGTCAAGTTCTCTCCTCCGAGCAAGTTCAAGATCAAAAACAAGCTCATGACGACGCTCAAGATGATCAAGTTTTCGCTCCTCAACTCACTCCTGAGGAGGAATTGGAGCGTCGTGCCACCAAGATTGCTTCCAAGCTCTCTACAAAGGGTCATCTCATGACGAATGTGCTTGGAAGCATTAGAAAGGGGGTAAGCACTCATAGACAATTAGCAAACTATTGTGAACATACGCGTTTGTCTCTTGTGTTGAACCCCAAAAGGTCTGTGAGGCGCTCGAAGATCCGGTTTGGCTTAATGCCATGAATGAAGAACTCAACAACTTCGAGTACAACAAGATGTGGAGATTGGTGCCAAGGCCAACGGAGAATCATAATGTCATTGGAACCAAGTGGATATTCAAGAACAAGCAAGATGCTCATGGGATTATGGTTCGCAACAAGTCGAGATTGGTGGCACAAGGCTACTCCCAAGTCGAGGGTATCGACTACGGTGAAACCTTTGCTCCCGTTGCTCGCCTTGAATCCATTCGTTTGTTGATTGCTTATGCATCTCATCATAACTTTAAGTTGCAACAAATGGATGTGAAGAGTGCTTTTCTTAATGGTCCTATTAATGAGTTGGTGTATGTCAAACAACCCCCCGGGTTCGAGGATCCCTATTTCCCCGATCATGTGTACCAACTCGATAAGGCACTCTATGGCCTTAAACAAGCCCCACGTGCGTGGTACGACCACCTTACCGAGTTGTTGCAAGATCGTGGGTTTGAAATTGGGAAAATTGACCCCACTCTTTTTACTAAGAAGGTCAAAGGGGAGTTGTTTGTGTGCCAACTATATGTTGATGATATTATGTTTGGTTCCCCTAACAAAGCTTTCAATGAATAATTTGCCGCTCTCATGACCTCGAAGTTCAAGATGTCCTCGATGGGAGAGTTGACGTTCTTTATCGGGTTCGAGATCAAGCAAGGAAAAGAAGGAACCTTCCTCAACCAAGCCAAATACACTCAAGACATGCTCAAGACATTCAAGCTAAGTGATGTCAAGCCGGCTTCCACTCCAATGCCCATCAAATTCCAAATTGACATAGATCCCAATGGTAAAGCGGTGGATCAAAAGGTATATCACTCCATGATTGGCTCCTTGCTTTACCTTTGTGCATCTAGATCGCATATCATGTTGAGTGTGGGAATTTGTGCACGATTTCAAGCCGCACCTAAGGACAGCCACTTTGTGGCGGTCAAGCGAATCTTTCGATATTTGGCTCATACCCCAACCTTTGGCTTATGGTACCCAAGAGGAGCAAATTTCAACCTTGTAGGTTATTCGGACTCAGATTGGGCGGGAGAAAAAGTGGATAGGAAGTCCACTTCCGGAGGGTGCCAATTTCTTGGTTGCTCTTTGGTGAGAGAAGCAAAGTTGTGTGTCTCTCTCGTCCACCGAAGCGGAGTATGTGGCAGCCGGTAGTTGTTGTGCACAACTTCTATGGATGAGGCAAACTTTAAAGGATTACGGTGTCATGTGTGACAAAGTGCCTCTTTGGTGTGACAATGAAAGTGCCATCAAGATTTCTCTCAACCCGGTGCAACACTTCAAGACAAAGCATACTGAGATTCGGTATCACTTCATCTGGGATCATATTAGGAGAGGGGAGACTGAGCTCAACTATGTCAACACTCATGATAACCTTGCAGATATCTTCACGAAGCCCTTGGATGAAGCAAGATTTCGCGAGTTAAGGCATGAGCTAAATATCATTGATGCGAGCAATGTGGCTTGAACCCTTGCACACCCCACCATACTCAACTTGTTATCTTGTTTAGATGTAGGCATGGACATAGGGGGAGTGTTGTTCTCTCAATGAACTCTCCCTCCCCCCATTATGCATAAATTGATCAACTCTTTAACATTAGCCATTTTGATGGTACTTGTGCTTCAAAGACGAGTTTTGGTCATGGGCCCAAGGATAATTCTTCGCGGTGCCGTACCAATTGACTCAAACATAGGTGGCTCTGGTCACCGCCCTCTCTTTGGAGAGGTTGTGTCACGTGTTTGGTCCTTGTTGTCTCTTGCCTTTCTTTCTTCGTGTCGTGCTTGTGTATGAGTTAGCTCGTGTGCTAGCTCTTTGGTGTGTCCGTTTGTGTGAAGGTTGTATTGCAAAGGCTGTTTTCCTTTCTTGGTTGGGAAACTTGCATTTTCTTGGGTCTACGGTACTACCGTGGCTTGCCACAGTACTACCGCGAGGGGTGCCTGATGGTGTCCTGGACTAGGGGGTACTCACCACGTCATCTCCCGATCTGTTAGATTGGGCCGAGGACCCCCGTGGCCGTATACTCATGGGTCAGTCCGGACAGCTGCCACATACAAGGAAGATTCCACAAGACTTAGCGATCAAGACAAGGACTCCTCCCCACTGGCGTATTCGGCTAGGACTCTTGTTATCCTAGGCCTCTGGTGCATTATATAAACTGAGGCCGGGCTAGTCGATAGAGATAGACAACAATCGTACCATAGGCTAGCTTCTAGGGTTTAGCCTCCATGATCTCGTGGTAGATCAACTCTTGTACTACTCATATCATCAAGATAAATCAAGCGAGGAAGTAGGGTATTACCTCCATAAAGAGGGCACGAACACAGGTAAACATCGTGTCCTTGCCTCCTGTTACCATCCACCTTAGCGCGCTGATTCGGGACCCCTATCCGAGATCCACGGTTTGACACCGACATTGGTGCTTTCAGAGAGTTCCGATGTGTGTTCGGCAAAAGGTCGATGGCTCGCCTGCAGATCAACTGCGACTTCTGCATCTTCGTCACCAGCTCGACTGGTCACCTTGGTTCGACCAAGGACTGCGCCCTACCTCCGATCGTCATGTTCGGATGAGGGCCTTCATTAACATCAACTCAGATCTCTATCAAGATCATGGAGGTATCATCCAGGGAGCCCGGGGGCTCAACGTCAACATTGCCCTCGGGCGACCGTACTGTTTTTCTGGACAGCGGACTTGTGTCCGCCGCCACCGCCTCCTCAAGTGTCGTTTTAACGATTGCTTTGGTGGAATTGTGCGGAATTGAATCTATAACAACCCTGGAAAATTTCGTCGAATTCCGATGGAGGAATCTCTGGCAATCCACGATATATCGGAGCCATGTCAAATCTGGACGGGAATCTGGACGAGTTTAGGGCGTGGTGTCCAGCTTCTAGTTCGGACATCCTTTGGAAGATCCAGCCGTTGATCGGCTGCAGAATTCCTATATCTACCACCCCTCAAAATTTCAGCTCGATCCGACCGTCCGAACTCCAGGAACCTTCCGATTAGTTCATCACTTTTCGGATCTGTTTTCTGCGCGAAAACGAATCCGACTCGAGTTCGTCTTTTTTATGAACAGGATTTCGGACATCCTTTTTGAAGGAAGTTTTGTATGGGGTACTGTGTTTTGTTCCCGAACACATCCCACTAACTTTAAAATCCTTTGAACATGATCTTCAACATCATGCTGGTGTCAAACCAGTCCGGCAATATTGCTCCACGGCTGCCGACCTGCGCTAGACATGTCGTCACTTTGTTGAGCCGAGCTCAACTTCTTCGGATCATCATCTCGGCAAGCCGAACAAGAGTTCGTCATCGCAAAGGATAAATCATCACCAACATCGCCCCCCACGGATTACGGGCGGGCACACCGGCATCGTTCGCGGTCACTTTATCAAGCGGCATTGACCACGTCACGACCTGCATCGGCGGGGCCGCCTTTATTGCTCCTTCAAGCGGTGTCCATCATGCCGACCTACTTCGACTCATCGGCTGACATCGAGGCTTCGACATCTCGGCTGGACCGGGGGATTCATCATCTCTTCATCAACCTACTCCGGAGACTTCGGCGTCACTAGCCAACCAGCTCCGTCACGTTAGCTGGACCGAGGGCTTTGCCTCGGCAAGCCAACCTTTGCCAGCATCGCCATGTCATCGCTTTATTGCCCATCAGGCAATGGTTGTGCGGATCGAGCCCCAATTTTGGGAATCACCTTTCTTCGGATTGCTACAACAAATAAACCATGTGTTATTAATCCTAGCAATTTTTGCTTGTTAAATTTATTTTTCTTAAAGAATTGTTACTCCGGTTTGTTCCATCGCCTATATACAGGTCTATCAAATGGCGGCTACACTAACGACGGTCGCATGGTGGTTCGGTCAGTTTCCATACATAGTCCAGCGAACGCCGCATCCGGAACTCGGACCGACCTGTGAATTCAGGCTTTGCCACGCCTTTACTGCATCACGCCGACGCCCCGCATCGACATTGACTTTGGCGCCAGGCCATATTTCTTTTATTACTCACTTTGCATAAATTATTTACTATGCAACATTTTTTAGTTATTATTATTACTATTACCCCCGGTTTGCACTATTTTTTGTGCACAGGAAAATGATCCAGCCGGACTATATCCTTTGGCATCACCTCGGCTGGACGGGGGGCTTCGTCAACACTTCATTACCCCATGCCGGGGACTTCGGCATCACTCTGCCGGCCTGCATTGACCGTGCTATGTCACCACTTCGGAGTGCCGAGCTCTTTGCTCTGCCACCTCGGGACCGGCTTGGGGGATGGAACCTTGTCCCACATCAAGCTCGGACCGCGTCATCAATACCGAACACATTAACCAGCTAAGTGGCCTTCATGCTCAAAGTTTTAAATTTTTTACTTGTGTTCGGTTCAATCAAGCATTATACTTTTTTGGAAAAAAGTTGCTTGTAAAAATTTCCTTGTCCAAACTTTGTTTGTGACGGACAAATTCAAATACCCAGTTCACTTGGGGACTTCTTTCATGAAACCTTTCCTCTTGCATATGATTATACTTATGCGGCTTCGTTCCTTGTTAGTGTATTCGCCACAATATGCACCATATTGACTTAAGCGATTTGCAAGCTGGGTTGCCTTGCTCACATGTTTACCCCTCGTTTCCGATTGTTCGGCTAGGGGTAAAGGGAGCACCTCTGCGATGTCTGTCGGGTCACCCGAGCGGACCTCGGGCTGGGTGAAGCGGAAAGCTAAGCGCTCTTACTATTTTCAATAATGGTCGGCACACAGCGGAACTCACGAGTACAAAAATCTATTGCACAAGTCTCATATTAACAATGAGCACCAAGAAAGGTATCGGTGGGGTACTATTTTCTTGAAGATGCTTCTTACACTTTATCGGTAATATAGCATAAGTTCCTGGCGCACTTTATGCATTCTTGCCTTATGACCTGATTGCTGGTTATCGGAAACACCGTCGATATTCTCGACAATTGGAGTACATAACACTTTTCGGTCTTTGACCGAAGAGGGAAAGCCGACGGTCGGTTAAGACGCGTTTAAAATTCGGGTGAACATAGATATGATATAAGTACTTCGGTCCATACAATCATTCTTTTACGCAAGTCACTCGGGGGCTCTTAAATTTATGTGAGCTATTTTATAGTAAGTGTTCTTCTTATTAGTCATTGCAAAGTCTTTTTCTATCACTCCTTTCTCGATGCAAGTGTGTGGTCAATAGCCGGATAGCCTTGCTTGTCTCTAAATCCGCTCGAGTGCAGTTTGCTGAACTAGCCTCGGAGAAGCACTCCGCTTACGGGATAAGGAGGTTGAAGCCATAGGCTGACCCGCTTGAAGTCTTGAGATAGGATGTGTCATGTTAAAGCACGACAGAAGCACCTTTTTTTTAAGAGTCCAATTTTCGGATTGGCACCGAACACTTGATCTAGTTCGGACATTAAACTTTTGAATAAGTTTTTTGGCTTTTCGAGCCTGTGGCACTTTTAAACTATTTGTGTGTTTCCAGCATTAGTCTCGCAGGCAACGCCGGACACCTTTAGGGATTCGACAAAAACATTCTCGGATATTGCTATATATGCATCGGTTTGAATTGTGTCTTGGTCAATAGTTGGGTTGCCTGGCTCCTGTGCTTGCCTCCTACGTTCCGCTTTGTTCGGCTAGGCGTGCAAAGAGAGAACCACTGTGATTGTGCTTCCAACTCGCATGGTTAAGCACCTCAGTGGAGAAAGCCGAAAACTGACTGTCACAATAGGCGTAAACTGGTCAGCGATCCGATGAATATGTTGAATGACGGGCCGTTCATAACATTGGCTGAAGTGTTTACGGCTTCACCTCGGATGTCGCCGAACACTAACTCGGGGCTCATAGCTAGCTTCCCCGGTTTAAGGCTCCTATGATTAAGCGAAAGTTATAAAGCACGCATATCTGATTGCCTCGTTTCCGCTAACACAACCGCCTTCGGGCACCGAGACGTCGGGTAAGGGTTGCTTTGTTAATGTGGAAACACCCTGTGTAGTATCTACCAAGGGGTAGAAGCCGACGATGGGCCACTTTCAACTGATAACAGGTCACAATGAAGTCAAAATAATGATGTAAAGTAGTTGGATACATAGAATCATTTCACATAATCTGTGATTTTACTCTGGATATCGATCCTTAATTCGGCCACCCGTGCCCACATTAAGGCTCGGGGGCTACTGGGCTTTGCGCTCATTATCTATAAATACTAAAGGGGCACATCAATCCCCTGATCTAGTGTTGCCACCCGACCAGTGTCTCGGGGGCTACTGCATTGCTTATTCAATGCAGAGAATTCAAAGTGCTCAATGTTCGGCTTGACCGAACTATGCGCATGCATGTCTTCGGACAATAATAGGTACCATATGGACCTATCCGGTGTCAAGCTAGTATATTGTGGCGACTTCTCACGACCCTTGAGGGAGTCCTGGATTAGGGGGTGTCCGGATGGCCAGACTATGGCCTTTGGCCAGACTCTTGGACTATGAAGATACAAGATTGAAGAATTCATCCCGTGTCCGGATGGGACTTTCCTTGGCGTGGAAGGCAATCTTGGCGATACGGATGTCGGATTTCAGGTTCCAGCAGACCCTTAAGGTTCGAACTCTGGGGTGCACGCGGAGATCCACCCCTCCACCATCTCGTACCTCGCTGAATCGCAAGGACCTAAACTACCAGAAAGAACAACACAAGAGACGCAAGATTTATACTAGTTCGGGCCACCGTTGTGGTGTAATACCCTACTCTAGTTTGTGGTGTGGTGGATTGCCTCTTGGGCTGATGAAGAACAGTCAGGGAAGAACAGCCTCGCGAGTGCATTTCTTGGTTGGTGTGATGAACTGCTTTCGGTGGTGTCCGTCGCTCTAGCTTGAGGATCGGGTCTCTATCTCTCTGGATTCCCAATGTCCCATCCCTCTACTATGGTGGCTAGCTCTACTTATATAGGCGGAGGCCTGGGCCTCTTCCCAAATATTGAGCGGGAAGGGCGCCAACAATTGGCCATTTGAAGGGGCAGCGGTACACTTATCTGACTAAAGTTGGTCCTCGCTTTGCCAAAGGCTCTGGTGATGGCCTTTCTTTGGGCTCCATGATGACTCCCTTCCATCCGTTGGGGCTGGTCTTGGTCTTGTTGCACGAAGCGGATGCCTTTGCTTGATGCTCTCGCTGCGCTTGCTCCTTTGCACCAAAGAGGAAAGGAGGGGCTTGCTGCAGTGGCGCCAGGCACCCTTGGTCATCATGGCTTGCGTCATGGGCACCTCGCGAGTACCCTGCCTTGAACTCTCCGCCTCCTCATGAGCCAGCTGTGAGGCGCGCTGAGAAGCTCTGGTCGTCCGCCCAGCAATCTGGCCCCTCGCAAGGTCTTGAGCTTGTGTTGATGAAGATGGGCTGTCCTAGGCCTCCTTTGAGCCACGCCGCAGGCAGCGCGAGCGAGCAAGTCTGGGGACCCCGTTCCCGAAGCGCCCGGATAGCCCGGGCCTGGCGCGCCCGAACAGCGGCGAGCGAGGCGAAAGGGCAAGTATGAGCGTCGAGGGCCCTAACAGCTGCGGCCTTAGGCGCCAGCGTGGCGGTTGATTGGATGTGGGAGCCTCTGCAACAGCGTGGGTTGATAATAGGCGGCATCTTCCTTGCCTCCTTTGCTTTCTCGATTCTGTTCGAGATCCCTTTCTTGCGCCTCTCCCCTGCTTCCAAGACCTTGAGATCCCTCCGCCTTCATGCCCTAGCAGTCATGGCTCCTCGCCAAACCCGGCGGAGCTGGTACTCTCTGCCTTGGACCCACCGAATGTGTCGTGGCGAGCCTTGCCACAATCGCCCGGTTGGCGGGCGCATGGCGTCAATGGGCAGCGGTGTTCAAGGCCGGCTCCTCCACCCCACGAGGTCGGGGAGTACCTTCTACCGTTCTTCGTGGCGCCATCATTGCTTTGATGCAGTGCCTCCCTTCTCTGAGTTCTTCTTTTTAGTCGCCGTCACTACAACATCCAAGCTCTGCACCTCCATCCCAACTCCGTCCTCCTTACGGCAATCTTAAGCTTACTATTGTGAGGCCCATGTTGGGGTGAAGCCCTCGGTGGCCTTGCTGCGCCACTACTTCTTCCTCAGAGCCTCCGTGGTTCCGCCTCCCGCGTCTGTGAGCTTAAATCGCTTATCTGAGGAGCCATCGCCATTCAAACCACAGGGAAGCGGATTGAGGGCTTCGAGGAGCAAGTGGGTCTTGGTGGATCTTGGCGGATCCACCCTCGGTGATCACGCCCACGGAGACCCTTGAGAGTTCCTGTTGGTCGAGAGAAGCTTGGGATCCCAGTGGCTAGTCTTTGGAGAAGATGGATGCAGATCTGAAGCCGGCCCGGCGGCGCGAAGCTGACGGTGCATCGCTCTTGAGGAGTTCTGGAGCACCAAATGGCCCGCCGCGATGCTACGCTTCGATGTGGAGGCCTCACCCGAGCCCGTGGCCACAGGCGGCGAGATCTGGCGACAGTCCTCCGGTCCTTGGTTGAAGCGATGTGGCGAGGCCGGGCGCCCGTGCCCCTGTTCCTTGCGAGATTGGGAGGCGGGTTGTGGGGTCCATGCCCGCCTTCAATGGGGGCGGGCTCGTGCCCGCGGAGGCTCAGGAGGACTGGTGGACATGTCCTCTTGAGCTCGGCGAAGAGGTGGAGGGAAGAAGAGCCGGAGAGGGGTTGATTGGCGAGTCTAGGGCTCCCTTCTGCGGCGCAGGCCCAGCGTTCTCCGCCTCCCGAGTAGCGATGGCGAGGATGAGGATGGCGGGGGGCGAAGCTTGCCCGATCGAAGAAGGACGGACTGGGCTGGTCCCCAGAGTCCGCCCGGCCCAGGCGATCGGCCGACGTGCCTCCTGCTCCTGGTCCCCTTGAAGTTGATCCTGCAGCCGGCTCTCGGGCTTCAAGTATGGCGGAGGCTGCTCGAATCCACCAGCTGACGACACATAAGTGCACCTTCCCGTCTTGATTATTGCCTGTTGGCGAGATCGATGTCCATGTTCTTTGGCCAGGCGGCGCCCGTGCATGAAGAAAGTGAAGGGGCTCTGAGGCCCCATCCGTGTGAGTGCCGCTGCCGAAAGGAAGATGATCCTGGCCTTGAGCCCCTCCCCGGGCGTCCTCGCGAGGCTGTTGAGCCAGTGAAACGAGCTCAGCCCCTTGACCCGACGACTCGAGGTGGCCTTCTGGCGCTACCTCCACCGTTGCCGTGGCGCCCGCTGGTTCCGCCTCAAAACACAGTTGCTACACCGCCACCATCTCCTCCTACTCTGCCTTAGCTGTCGTCTCTTGACTCCTCCCTTTATCTGGATCGTGCCGCCGCTGGTGAACCGCTGCGGCGAGGATCTTCAGGCGCCAGTCCTCGCTTGGTGGTGGTAGCTTGGGCTGGCGTCTGGCTGGATCGCGCCGGCAACCCGATTCGGGGGCGCTGGTCCAGGCCTCAGCGGCTTGAGGCGAGGAGAAGCGAGGCTGTTCCGAGGCGAAGGTAGCCCGCGATGCTGCCACAGGGAGGCAGCCGGGACCCAAGGTCGTTGTGAGGCAGCTGGAGGCGGTGAAGGGCTGAGAACCAGCTTGCCGAGGCCCGCCTCCGCCGAAGCAGGAGGAAAGCATGAAGGCTCATGGTGGCCGTCAAGGACCAGGAGGCCAAGCTGAAGAAGCGTCGTGATCGCCTAAGCGCTGGAGCCGAGGCTGGAGGCGAGGAAGGCCGAGCTGGGCGTAAGCGTGGGTTCTTGCCGAAGATGCGTGGCCTTCATGGATATGGAGGTGAAGGCCGTGCCTTCTTGAGGAGCTTTATGATATGACTGGAGAGCCCAGCGGCGGCGCAGAGGACGACCCGCCAAGCTGCTTCCCTTCCGATTCGTGCTCTTGAAGATGTCTCCCTTGGTCTTGGCCCCTCGGTGAGGCCGGCGCGTGTCTTGTCTTCTGCGGCAGCGGCGGATCCTCACCCACATCTATCTTAGCGATCCCAGCGTCGACATGGACAGCCTGCTAGAGCCGACAGCGGCGAGCATGCAGCTGCCACTGCCGAGGCTGTGAAGGGTCTTGGAGGCTCTGTTAGGGAAGTTCCGGGCCTTGACACCAAGCGAGGCGGCGCTGCCGACCTGCTGCTTCCTGGCGAGCCCCTCCAGCGCTGCTCCACCGCCGACAAGTGACTCCGTTGTGGCTCTGTCACCTTTTAATTCCTGCCGTGTATCATGCCTCGGGGCGTTTAAACTGCGTTTGGTATTGCGATAACAGTGTGGACTGTAATATTTGCTTTTGAATTCCTTGAAATTTGTGCTTCCTACTTGCTTATGTTCTCGCCGCGAGAGCCGGCCTTGCGCCTCTCTCGGCCGCCGTTAGCCCGATCGGAAACAGGGGCGGGACCAAGGGTGAGGGCTACGTGACAAGTTAGGCTCTGAGTCGCGATGCTCGGGAGTCCCCTTAAGCGCCTGAACAGCAAGTAGGGAGGTGAGGCAGGCGGACCCACCGTTCTCGTCTGTAGAGCCCGGCCCGCGCATACCTCAACCGCCGTTAGCCTTCCGGAACTAAGGGGTGAGGGCTCGTGACTAGTTAGGCTCTGAGTCGCGATGCTCGAGAGTCCCCTTGGCAGCTCAAGCGGCATGCGTACCTTGGCTCCGCTCGGGGAGTGGCGTGCGATGAACCAGGCCGAGGGGCTGGCTGGAGTGGCGTCGTCAGGCGTGACCAGGCGCAGCCCGTGCCCAGCCCCTCGCGGCGCTCAGGGGCGTTGCAGCGAGCCGGACAGAGCTCTGGCTCCACAGAGTTGATCTGGCCGGAGGCCACCTCGATTGTTTATAACTAGCCTTGGAGCATAAGCGCTTCGCATGCGTATGGGCATAGCCGCTCCTCGGCGATGTCGTCGGCCAGCGGAGCATGGTGCTTCCTTTGGAGCGTGGGAGGGCTCCCCTCGGGAGGAGCCAGGCGTGATCTGACCCTGCGACACGTGGTGGCACGGTAGGGCTGGGCGAGGTGTGTCTGGGCACCCGTGAGCAGTAGCGGGACTCACGAGCCCTACCTCAAAGGCGGTTTGCGCCTGGCTCTGAGCCTTATCTTGAGTGTGTTCTTGCAAATTTGGCGGATGCGGTGCTCTCGTCTTGGTCCGGCTCTCGGGCTGGTCTCGGCCGTCGGCGGCAAGCCAGGTCGCGATGCCATGGACAAGACCGGAGGGTGAGGGCGGAGGCGGTAGGAGCCACAGTCACGATGCTCGAGCACCCCCTTTAACGCACAAGCTAGGTTAGATGGCGCAACTCGTCCTTGGGTCCCGGCTCTCGGGCTGGTCTCGGCCGTCGGCAAGCCAGTCACGATGCCATGGACAAGACCAGAGGGTGAGGGCCGAGGCGGTAGGAGCCACGGTCGCGATGCTCGGCACCCCCCTTTTAGCATAAGCTGGGGTCGAACGCAGCAACTCTCGTCCTCGGGTCCGGCTCTCGGGCTGGTCTCGGCCGTCAGCGGCAAGCCAGGTCGCGATGCCATGGGCAAGACCGGGGTGAGGGCGGAGAGCGATGGGAGCCCTGAGTCGCGATGCTCGGGCACCCCCCTTTAGCAGCGCAAGCTGTGTTAGATGGCGAAACTCTACATCCTCGGGTCCCGGCTTTGGGCTGGTCTCGGCCGTCGGCAAGCCAGTCCGCGATGCCATGGACAAGACCGGAGGTGAGGGCGGAGAGCGGTAGGAGCCACAGTCGCGATGCTCGAGCACCCCCTTTAACGTGCAAGATTCGCCACCCGGGAAAAGGCACAAATAACAAGCATGGTGGGCGAGCATAATCCCTAAGGAGGAAGTAGGAAGGATACATGCAGCTGGGACTGGCCCGGCGGCTTGGGGATGATGCAGCCAGGCGCCCCCAACAGGATAAGCTAAGGACATGAAATAAAGGGATACATGCATGAGGGGCGGACCCACGCGGCTGGGAATAATCTGACCTGAAGGCGCTCCAGTAGAAAATAAAACTTAAAGATGTCACTGGTGGTGTTGGGGATGAAGGGTTGTTGATGTAGCAGACTCGGTGGGCTGCGGGGCCGATCCTCACGAGCCCCGGGCCCTTGGGCCTCGGGAGGCTCGGGCGCGCTGGCGGCTCCTCATGGGCCATATCCATCTCAGCCGGGGCTGCGGCGTGCACGATCTCTTGAGCCTTGGGATGGTCCTCATGAGGCGGCTGTGCGCAGCGGCCGCGTTTAGAGCCATAAGGCATGCTTACGTGGGCTGTGGGGTGGACCCTCATAGCGTCCCACTCGCGAGGGCTAGGCGCTCTTGAGATGCGGCTCGGTTGAGCCTGGTATGTCGATCTTGAGCCGCAGCCCACCATCCTCGCTGGATGGGGGCCACAGCGGGTGGCGGCGGCTGCCCCTCATGACCCTTGACTCCTGTAGCTCTGAATGGCCTTCGATGAACTCTTGAGGTTCATCCTCCTGGTCTTGCTCACCTTGCGGGAAGCGTGCTTGAAACACGCCTTCACGTGGTGCCCAAGCGCCTCCCTCGAGACCTTGCGAGGTCGGTGGCCCTCGGGGAGAGCCCCGAGCCACTGAGGAGGGCGAGGCGCGCTTTCCTATCACGATGGAAGGAGGCTCCCCCGGCCAGGTCACGGACCACGAGGGGCTGTCTCTTGAAGAGTCGGGCTGGTCGATGTCTTCTTCTTCTTGGAGTGCGGCCTCGGGAGGCCTCCTGCTGCTTGTAGTGCAGGTCTTCCAGGTGATCACGGCTGAAAAGCTCGCTCGGGGGAGCACCGCATCTCTCTCTTCACGAGGCACCGTGATGGCGCCGCTTCTGGCATCTTGAGGATGTTGTAGCCATGGTGGGTTCTGACCATGAATTTGTGTGCGCTGGGTACCGAGGATGGCGTTATCTGGCAATGACGAATGTGGGCGGCGTCGAAGTCGATGAGCTCGGTGTGGTAGTTTTCACGGGCCCGAAGGTGACGGAAGGCGGACCTGCCCGATCGGGACCGTGGAGCCGTCGGTGACTCCGTAGAAAGGCTTGGTTGGCTGAAGATGGTATAAGCACTTGAAGATTGTTGAATGTTTCCACAGACGGGGCGTTGAGCCCTTCTCCGCCCGTCGATGAGGTCTTGGTGACCAGCCGTTCGCGATGATTGGGGAGCAAAGCATCGGAAGAACTCCGGTGTGGCTGCGCGCCAGAGCTGATCCGGCTGAGCTGAGCGTGATGGCGCCGCCCGACCACAGAGGCGCGTGGACTCGAGCTTGGGGAGGACTGCATTCGCCGGCGGGCGAACTGCGAAGATCTTGGCGAGAGGTGGGGCTTGAGCTCCACCCGGGATCTGACGATCGCCGCGCTTCACAAGCCCCAGCCCCTCGTCGATGGCGGTCTTGATTCTCCTTGGTGGCGGCGGCGGAGGAGAGAGCCTGCGTTCCCTTGCGGGCGATCATCCGAGGCTGATCCCTCCGGCCCCCTTTGCGAGTGGGTCTTGCGGCGGTCCTCGCGAGGTTGGTCGCGCCACCCTGCTGCGCGGGCGCGGTCTTCCAGCGTCCTGCATTCCTTCCTCCTCCTCGGCCGTAGCCCGGTCGCTGCGCTTTCGGGCGTCTGCCGACCCTTCCTTCAGCGCGGCCGGAGCTCTTGACATTCATTGGTGTTGTGGGTGTGGAGGTGGTGGTACCGCGATACCGGCTGCCCTTGGAGGACTCGGGCTGATCTGCCTCGCTTGGTGTGCGGTTGGGCTGCGAGCACGGCAGCCCACTTGCAAGCTTCCGTGCTTGGCCTTGGACTTCTTCTCTTGAGATCTGCGGCGGGCAGCTCGAGGAGGAGGCGCCCTCCTCAGCCTGGCGCGCTTGGTTGCCAAGTTGAACAGCTCGAGGAGGTGCACAGATCTTCATGCATCGCCAGGCTCCTCCTTCATCTTGGCGTCGCGCCTGCGCCGTCGGAGAAAGCGAGATGATGGCCTCCTCCGTCACCACAGGGATCTTGGTAGCGCGTTGTTGAAGCGCTGGATGTACTTTTGCGGGGTTTCCCACGGCTGCTGCTGATTCGGCGCGTGTGCCTCACGGCCAGTGGCGGTCGCGAGTACCTTGGAAGTTGGCGATGAAGCGGAGTGCGCATCTCGGCCGGGGAAGAGATCGTGCACAGGGCGGTCGAGGAGCAGTGCGGGCTCCGTCCTTGGCGCCATGGGAAACCAGTTCGCCATGACCTTTTCATCCCGTTGGCAGCCTCGATGCCCAGCTCGTGAAACTGGAGGAACTCCGTAAGTCGGCGGTGCCGTCGTGGCGAGGCAGGTGCAGCTTGAACTTGGCGGGCCCGCGACGCTGCGCCTTCGGAGGTGAAAGCGCGGCAGCCCGCCCGTGGCAGCAGGGGGCCTCGGACGGCGAAGAGCTTGGTCTTGCGAGGCCTCCACATGCCTTGGTGCCGGGCAACGCGAAGTCTTGGCGTGCTGGGCGGGGAGGCGCTCGGCGGCTTCTTCGGCGAGAACTTCTTGGCAGCTCTGCTCTTGCTGCGGCGCGCTGGCGGAGCAGGTTCATACGACCCACGCGCCTTGCGGCGAGCGCCGTCTTGAGAGGAGGTGGCTGGCGCCCGGGGCTTCATCGCCAGCGAAGCGAGTGCGGTGCAGCGATCACGAATGGCGAAGTGCGCCTCCCGCGCGTGACGAGCTTGGCGGCAGCGGTCGAGCCATTCTTCGTGAAGCGTCGTCGGCAGAAGCGATAGCGCGAGCTCGTTAGCTGCGATGGCGCCTTCGGGCCTCCATGGCGCGCGAAGCGCGCGACAAAGAACCAGCGAGGGTGGCGAAAGCGTGGGGGTGCGGCCGTCCCGCCTCATGGGCCGAGTCTTTGGGGCGGCGCTTGTTGCTCGTTCCCCACGAAGCGGTGGCGGCGTTGATGGCGGCGATGAGAGCAGCGAGGGCGCCCGCCGGCAGGGAGCCGTCTGGGCGACATGGGAGGCGAAGCGGCTCGGCGCTCAGCAGCGAGCCCGGCAGCGTCGAACATAGTTGCGGTGGTCGGGGAAAACGAAGCGACGAAAGCGATTCGGTGCACCTACAGCGCGCCAAATGTCGGTTCGGGTTCAGCAGACCCTTAAGGTTCGAACTACAGGGGCACGGAGATCCAACCCTCCACCGTCTCGTACCTCGCCCGAATCGCAAGGACCTAAACTACGGAAAGAACAACACAAGAGGCAAGATTTATACTAGTTCGGGCCATCGTTGTGGTGTAATACCCTACTCTAGTTTGTGGTGTGGTGGATTGCCTCTTGAGCTGATGAAGAACAGATGAGGGAAGAACAGCCTCGCGAGTGCATTCTTGGTTGGTGTGATGAACGCTCGGTGGTGTCCGTCGCTCTAGCTTGAGGATCGGGTCTCTATCTCTCTCTGGATTCCCAATGTCCCATCCCTCTACTATGGTGGCTAGCTCTACTTATATAGGCGGAGGCCTGGGCCTCTTCCCAAATATTGGCGGGAAGAGGCGCCAACAATTGGCCATTTTGAAGGGGAGCAGTGGGTACACTTATCTGACTAAAGTTGGTCCTCGCTTTGCCAAAGGCTCGGTGATGGCCTTTCTTTGGGCTCCACGATGACTCCCTTCCGGCCGTTGGGGCTGGTCTTGGTCTTGTTGCACGAAGCGGATGCCTTTGCTTGATGCTCTCGCTGCGCTTGCTCCCTTTGCACCAAAGAGGAAAGGAGGGCGCCAGCTGCAGGCTGGCGCCATCGGCGCCCTTGGTAAATCATGGCTTGCGTCATGGGCACCTCACGAGGTACCCTGCCTTGAACTCTCCGCCTCCTCATGAGCCAGCCCTACGAGGCGCGCTGAGAAGCTCTGGTCGTCCGCCCATGAATCTCAGCCCCTCGCGAGGTCTTGAGCTTGTGTTGATGAAGATGGACTGTCTGGGCCTCCTTTGAGCCACGCCAAGAGCTACTGGGCGAGCAAGTCTGGGGACCCCGTTCCCGAGCGCCGACAACGGATATGTAGATCTCCTCCCATTTGTAACCGACTCTATGTAACCCTAACCCTCTCCGGTGTCTATATAAACCGGAGGATTTTAATCCGTGGGACAAACAACAATCATACCATAGGCTAGCTTCTAGGGTTTAGCCTCTCACGATCTCGTGGTAGATCTACTCTTGTACTACCCATATCATCAATATTAATCAAGCGGGAGTAGGGTTTTACCTCCATCTAGAGGGCGAACACAGGTAAAACATCGTGTCCCTTGTCTCCTGTTACCATCCGCCTAGGCGCTTGATTGGGACCCCCTACCCGAGATCCGCGGTTTGACACCTACATTGGTGCTTTCATTGGGAGTTCCTCTGTGTCATCACCTTTAGGCCCGATGGCTCCTCCGATCATCAACAATGGCGCGTCCGGTGAGACTTTTCTCCCGGACAGATCTTCGTATTCGGTGGCTTTGCATGCGGGCAATTAAGCAGCCATCTGGAGCAGATCAGCTTCGCCCCAGCCATCGAGTCAGATTTGGAGTTTGAACTACGGCCGGCGTTCGCGGAGACTTGATCTTGACGGGTTGAGCCACAGCCAAGCGCGCCGCCTTTATCACGATGGGCATGACCTAGCTCTGCCGCGAGCGGTGCCACAGAGCCGCACTAGTGTCGCTCCGACCCTTAGCTCGGGCCGATCGCATGTCGAGGGCGGGTGGCTGGACACCGCCTCGGGGTTGCAATCTCTGGCGTCGAGCGAACACCATACCTGTCCTTCCTTGGCTTCGTGACTCGAGTGCGGACTCCTCTCCGGACTCCGAAGCTTCAGCGCCCTTAATCGAATCCGATTAGGCACCGATCATGGAGTTCACCGCCGCGGACATCTTTCGGCTTTTCGCCTTTCGGTGACATTCGAATTCACTAAAGTCTCTCTCTTTATCGGAGAGCCACTGGCGGACTATGGTCAACAAGGTTGGGATGCGGACGACGAAGGAATTCAAAGCCCACCCCACCCGCTTCGTAGCCCGCGTCGATGATTTAACCGACATGCTCGACCCGACTCGAAGACATCGGCGGTATGGGCGCCGATGCAGAGGCGACCAGAACCAGCACCTATAGAGCGCTGGAAGGCCACCTCATCGTATGACATATACATGGTGGACACCCCAAAAGAAGGAGCGGCGATGGAACAGCGGGATGACCCCTCAAGAAACAGCCTAAGTGCCGGCATCGGTGGCGCCGCTCTAAATCCGCCATAGCAAAAGCGTTGATTCCGCACGGGAGATAATAACACCGGACGGTGCGAAGACAATCCCCTCGGCGAGATTCGCACGGGAGGATGGAAGCCAGCCCTCATGAGAGGCGGCGGGACGAGAGGTAGAGGGCGATAATTACATGCCTCCCTCCGAAGGCGAGGCAAGCCTCGGCGGCGATGAATTTATCATGCACAGGGATCCCGTCGAACAAGGCGTTTCAAACGCGGGCTTATAGCCACGGCGAGCAGCCTCAAGCTCGTTTGAGCTACGCCGTGATATAGCCCAATCTGAGGCGCCGCACACCCACTATGCTTCACGGATGAAGTAATGGATCATCAAATCCCGAGGGTTTCAAACCCGTAAACATCGAATCATCACGATGGCACAACAGATCGGCGGTATGGATCAAGGATTATCTCCTTCATATCCACATGGCTCATGACGATGATCTACATGCCATCAAATACCTCCACTCAAGCTTAAGGACCAGCTCGGCATTGGCTTAACAGCTTGCCGCCAGAATCAATTGGTTGTTGGGAGGACACGGAAGCGCATTCCTCGACAACTTCCGGGGCACCTATAATGCGACCACCGGACGCCGATGACCTAAGCCACATAATTCAGCAGCGGAGGAATCGGCCGGGCAATTCTGACACGGTTCCTAACAAGAAAAATCAAATAGTCATTTGTCCGGACGCGAGGCCCTTGCAGCCTTCAAGCATAACATCCGTGACGAGTGGCTTGCCCGGCACCTAGGACAAGAAAAGCCAAAATCCATGGCAGCCCTCCGACACCCATGACCCGCTTTTGCGGAGAAGACAGCTAGCTGGCTTCGTAGTAATAACATGACCAAGAGCCACGTAATTCAGATACCAAGGACAGCATGGGCGGGTCACGTCGCAACAAGCAAAAGCGCCGCGTGCTGGCGACAATCTTTGAGGATCTGGCGATTAATGCGGATTCAGAGCTCTAAACCGGTCGTGGAAAAAGCCATTCAAAAGAAATACTCGGGCCCGTCCAATTTGGACCGAATACTCGATCGCTCATGCGGATACGGCACCCCGAAAAACCAGCCAACCACACCAACAGGATTGTTGGGTGTTCAAGTAAGCGAGGCAAGTTAAGCGCCGAAAACAATGACAAGGGCTGCATAGCGATGGCGAGGAGGAGCCTCGACCACCGAACAATAGGGGACGAAGGTTTCCCCCACAAGTGCGGACGCTGAACATGATATCGCAACCCACATCCCCAAAAGGGAGCGGAAGCATGCACTCGAGGGGCGTATATGCGTTGGAGCCGTCGCCCCAAAGTTCAACCCATGGTCCTCCTGCCCGATCACTTTTGATCGAAGGACCACCCACTAGCATCCGCCATGGCGGATTCGCCGCGATGGTTCTAGACCCAATCATTGGCCAGTTCACCTCACTAGAGTCCTTATGGGCCGGCGGCGGCAACTGAACACCTTTATCGAGGATCGGTCACGAAAAATGGGCATAGATCCCTCAAGTTAAACCCACAAAGACAACCTTTAAAGGCGTCATACCAGGTGTAGAGGCCAAGCTGTACGAGCTCGATTACACTTGAGGTGGTCTTGGATCCCGGATAAATTCGAAGTGAGGAGTTAATCTTGACATAGTCCCGTTCATGATGGCTATCACGCCTTTGCTCGGACGAACCGCATTGCAAAGTTCAATGTGGTGCCGCTTTCGCATACCTCAAGCTCAAGATGCGAGGCCCTTGAGGAGTCATTACGGTCAATGGAAACACGAGCGCTCTCTCGAGCGGAGGAGCATCTGGCGACCCTGCGGCGGAAGTACAAAGTAGCCTCTCAAGGCAATTCTCGATCCAGCCATTAAATGACGGACACCGTCAAAGCGCGCCGGAGTAACCTACAACAAGACCGTCAGCGCGTTCGAACGCAGCGTAGCAATGCAGCCCCAACCCCAGCCCTCGCGAAATTGCGAAACCAGTACTACTGGCGTACATAACTATGATCTGGAAATACCATGGGCATAGGGGAAGGGGCACGACCACAGCACGCCCAAAATGCGGCTCAATCGCACAAGGGCTCCGATTTTGTCATTCTTTTTTTCTTACTTTCGGGACTCCACTTTCCGGAAGGCACATGCAGCGACATAATTGCGAACACACGATGCAACAGCCGGGAGGCAGAAGGCTCGTCGAGTGTCGGTGGTCTCTATAACGAGCAGTATACTTGTTTCACATATCATCCCATGGCTCGCCTCGAGAGGACATGTCAAATAGTCACATCTCTTGCTTATCGCACTATTTGTATCGTTCTGCTTTTACCGCAGACTTTCCGAATAAACAATACATAGATTTTGTCTATTATTGCATTCCCTTTTTATATAAAAACATGTTCGGTTATGACATTATGCAACCGTACACTTTAGTGCGGCCAATACACACAGGGTTAACGTGCCCCAGAATATGGTGTGAAAGTCGAACACTCTCATGAGTCTGGCACCCGAACTTATAGCATTATATGCATCGCTTCCAAATCATGTCTTGGGTCAATAGTTGGGTTTGCCCGGCTCCCATGTTGGTACCTTACGTTCCGTTATATCAGCTAAGGTAGCACTGGGAGAACCACTGCGATTGTGCCCCGGTTGAGCTGGGCTAAGCACCTCGGTGGAGAAAGCTAAAACTGACCGTCATGATAGAGCGAGAGCTGGTCGTTGTTCGAGAGGTTTTCAAGTCCCTAAAGACTTATGCCGCTTAGGCGAGTCGGCTTTGTCGACCTAGGCGTGGATAGCGCCCCAAACTCGATCTTGAATACTAGGGCTTTGCGAAATTTAAAATTATAGAATTCTATGGCTAAGTGAGAGTGTTCAAGCATTATAGTCTGATTGCCTTGTTACGTTGTGTTGGCGCCTCCTCGAAGGACCCAATAATGGGAAAAAAGCGCTCAAGTTTATCCGAACACCCGGCACTTTCGCGGCATGGGGGCGAAGCCGACGACCCGCCATCTCTCAATTTTGATAAACGGTCGCACAAAAGGTAATATTTTAAATTCAAAAGCGTTGCTTAGCGCATATGAACAAGTTTTCAGCGTACAAGATCACAAAATGCGAGTTTATTCAAAAATTGCATCTTTGGAGCACTCATCCTCTATACGGCGGGCACCCTTCAGGACGCCCTCATAATACATCTCGGGCTTGCGATGCTCCTTGCCCGGCGGTGGTCCGTCTGTCACAAGCTTCTCGGCGTCCATCTTGCCCCAATGCACTTTAGCATGGGCAAGGGCCCTCTGAGCACCTTGATGCATACGGGCGCTTGATGACTTCAAGCCTTGGACGAGCATCCACCGGCCGCCTTACCAGCCCGAAGTAGATCCTGGCATGGCTTCCCTAGGCCACGAGCGGACTATGAGACCCTTCATAGCCTGTTCGGCCACCTTATGGAGTTCGACCAGCTGCTTCATTTGGTCGCTCAAAACACCGGTGTCCGGCCTCGACATCTTGAGACCAGAACACCTTCTCGTCGAGCTCCCTCTTATTTCGGTAGAATCGCGCGACATCGGACACACTCGGGAAGATCTGCGAACGCTCTGGAGAGCTTCGGATTCGGGTAAATAACAAGTAATTCACTTTCGCGTGCTTGCTTTGCATAAAGAATGCCTTACCGCGCTATCTTCTTCATCGCCTCAATTTCTGGAGGGCTTTTGGGCTTGACCTTGGCAGATTGGCGCTCTCAAGCGCCAAGGCGAGCTCGGACTCTTGAGTCTTTGAGTCAAGCTCAAACTCTCGTGTTTTCCACGAGCACAGAGCTCTTGCTGCATCGCCGCCACCCGCCTCCTGCTTCTCTCGCTCGGTGCGCTCCACGGCCGCATTGTTTTGGCCTTGGACAGCACTTCCTTGAGTCGCCACCTCGGTTGTGGCCCTGCAATACTCACATTAGTCCTGTCATTTTTGCAACCACATCTTTTTATACACTTACATAAGGTATTACTTACCTTCCTTGTCCTCGAGCTGCTTCTTGGCAAGGCCGAGCTCATTCTCGGACCGCTCGAGGCTCTGCTTCAATGCATCGACCTCCATGATCGGTCTGGCGGTCGGCAAGACACGCCTGCATTCCCATATTGACATACTTATGTTAGACTCCTGCGTATATCTTTTTGATCCTCGGTTCGGCTTTTCTTTTGAACACCAAACTGAGCATCGAGAACTCTTGTCTATCGGTAATATTTTTACATATCTTAAATACATACCTCAAAGCTTTGTTAGAAGGCTGGCACGACCTTGATCAGCCCGCTCTTGGCGGACTGAACCTACAGGATCACCACACTCATAATAGTGCGGTGCTCCTGCGTCGATGGGCGCCGTTAAGCACCTCCAAGATTATCCGGTGCCTCCGGTTGGGCGGAGGTCACCGGCGTCGTAAACTTGCCCTTCTTAGTAGGGCGCTGCGGATGCGGAACCATTGAAGGTCCGGTGCGATGTCCGCCCAGGCAGACTTAGAGCCCTTTGCGGTTTTATCCCCTTTTCGCCTGGAGTTCGGGAGGTCGCCTTGCGGCGCCTCCAGGACCACCTCCTCCTGGCTTGGCCCCTTTTGGGACGCCACCTCGGCGTCATCTGCAGCGCGAGGAGAGGAGGCGGTCGGAAGTGAAGTGCTGTTCACATCCGACGAACCCAGGGAACCACTCGACGAAGCGTCGAGCCCAGCCTTGGGCAGACTGCACGATTATATTCGGCGTCAGAAGGTACTGTGCAATAAAGGAACGCCATGAGTTATTCTGGTATCCGGATACTTACGATCTTGCCAAGGGCTTGGCCCTGGATGGCCACTCCTCTTCACCGCCGTCGGCGTTGGTGGAGTAGTCCGGAGGAAGAGTCCTTCCCTTCTTGGACCCTCCCCCCCCCCCCCAGTTGGGGCGGCCTTCCTTTTCATTCCTCCCCCCGCTGGAGGGGGAGAGGCTTCTTCTTCCTCCTCCTCGTCTTCATGGGAGGAGTCTGCCTCGGAGTCGTCGGACGATGAGTCCGACACCACTGGCGCGGGAACTCCTTGAGTTCCGTGGCCTTCTTCTTAGCCTTCTTCTCGGCACCACGTAGGTGCGGAACCAACAGCCCGTCAAGCGGGCGTCCGGCTGGAGTCTTCGGCAAGGGAACCGACGGTCAATCTGCCGGGACGTCCTCGCCAATCTGTCAAAAGGTAAGGGAGTTTAGATCCCGCATAGAGTCAAACTATGAAAAACAAGTGTCCTGTAAAGGGAAAAATAGCTTACCGCGTTGGCTTGATGCTGCGCGCTGAATCCGCGATCCTCGATAGCGGATACGGGAGCCTCGGCGCCCTTGAACAGCACCTTCCAGGCATCTTCGTACGTAGTATCGAAGATCCTGCTCAGGGTTTGGTGTTGTGCCGGATCAAACTCCCACAAGTTGAAAGCTCGTTGTTGGCACGGGAGGATCCGGCGGATGAGCATGACCTGGACTATGTTGACGAGTTTGAGCTTCTTGCTCACCAGGTTTTGGACGTAGGTTTGGAGTCCGGACAGCTCCTTCAAATCACCCCACGACAAGCCCGTCTCTTTCCAGGAGGTGAGCCGTGTAGGGAAGCCAGATCGGAATTCGGGGGCCGCTGCCCATTCAGGGTCACGCGGCTCGGTGATGTAGAACCACCCCGATTGCCACCCCTTTATGGTCTCCACGAAGGAGCCCTCGAGCCATGTAACATTGGGCATCTTTCCCACCATGGCGCCTCCGCACTCCGCTTGGCGGCCGCCCACAACCTTCGGTTTGACATTGAAAGTCTTCAGCCATAAACCAAAGTGAGGTTGGATGCAGAGGAAGGCCTCGCACACGACGATGAACGTCAAGATATTGAGGATGAAGTTCGGGGCCAGATCATGGAAATCCAGGCCGTAGTAGAACATGAGTCCCTGGACAAATGGGTGAAGTGGGAAACCTAGTCCACGGAGGAAGTGGGTGAGGAACACCACCCTCTCATGGGGCACAGGGGTGGGGCGAGCTGCCCCTTGTCGGGGAAGCCGGTCTTGCGATGTCATTGGACAAGTGTCGGCCTTCCTCGCTTTTAGTGTGCCCCTCCGTGGCGGAGGAGACCATCCACTTGCCTCCCGCTCCGGACATGGCTGGAGAAGGTTGAGGTGGGAAGTGCGGACTTGGGCGCTGGAGCTCGAGTCTTGTGAAAATGGATAAGCAAAGGAGGAAGAAGGCATAGATGGAAAAGGTGGATCCTTATCCCTTATATGGGCGGGACGACTATGTGCCCCCACCAGCCTGGTAAAACTCGCTTATCTCCCAAGCGTCGTAAATTAATGGCGCGGTTGGGTTACCCACCCGTATTGATGAGAATCCGGAATAAGGGGACACGATCTACTGCTTCAACAAGGCGTGCCAAGAAACCGCCTCGCTAAGTCTTGTTGAGGTGGGACGGTAAAAATCATTCAATAAAGGCTTGGCCGTGGTGTCACTTATTCGAAATCGTCAAGATTGGATTTGTGTAAATATTATTCTCTCTACGGTGGTATGTGGAAATTATTTTGCGAGCGGACACTATCCTTGTGTTGAAATCTTCTATGAAGTATTTGGAGGAGGAACACGCCTTGCAATGCCGAAGACAATCTGCTACGCGGACTAAATCGTCATTGAAGCCTGGTTCGAGACTCTTGAGGAGTCTGGATTAGGGGTGTCCGGATGGCGGACTATGACCTTTGGCGGACTCTTGGACTATGAAGATACAAGATTGAAGACTTCGTCCGTGTCCGGATGGGACTTTCCTTGGCGTGGAAGGCAAGCTTGGCGTCTGGATATGTAGATCTCCTCCCATTTGTAACCGACTCTATGTAACCCTAACCCTCTCCGGTGTCTATATAAACCGGAGGGTTTGATCCGTGGGGCGAACAACAATCATACCATAGGCTAGCTTCTAGGGTTTAGCCTCTCGATCTCGTGGTAGATCTACTCTTGTACTACCCATATCATCAATATTAATCAAGCGGGGTAGGGTTTTACCTCCATCGAGAGGGCCCGAACCTGGGTAAAAACATTGTGTCCCTTGTCTCCTGTTACCATCCGCCTAGACGCACAATTCGGGACCCCCTACCCGAGATCCGCCGGTTTTGACACCGACAACCCTCTTTCAGGGGCCCGTTCGCCGATCACTATTATCTCTAATATATTACACTACGTTTTTATTTCTATGTATGCTGCCGAGCTAGGAGTTGATCCTCGGGCCGATTTACGCACATCGACACGAGTCTCGAGGGCTCTTGGGAACAGCGGTTTATATGCTTTCCTTCAGTGCGTCTCGGGTTTTAGGCGATACACACCTTGAGGATCTTGGCTATATATCTCGGTAGAGGATAAAGCGCACCGATTAAAATTCCCAAAAATCAGCCAGCGGTCGGGTGGTGCACCACCTCGGAGGCAGTCCGGCATAAAGCTTCGGCGCCAATAGCTAGCTCCATAAAGGGCATTTCCGGCATTAAGCTCGGCTACACTCCTTCAACTTTTTGTACCAAGATGATCTATGACATCTTGATATAGTCGGCGTTGGAGCTCGGATACAGTCCGGCGGAGCTTGAGACCTGATCCGGCGCTGGAGCTTGGACACATCCGGCGTTGGAGCTCGGATCTGATCCGGTCTTGGAGCTTGGACACAGATCCGGCCTGGAGCTTGACCTGATCCGGCGTTGGAGCTTCGGATACATTTCGGCGTTGGGCTCGGAAGCAGTCCGGCATTGGTGCTCGGCTGCAAAGGATACCTCGAATGCAGTCGGCGTTGGAGCTCGAGACGCAGAGGACCTGCCTCCGGGAACAACTTCAAACCCGAGGCGTGGCATAAAAATAACAAGGCATTGATAAAGGCGGAAACTTAAAGGGCTCATCGGATACCCAACGTGTAAAATCTTCGGATACACTTGGCGATCCTCAAGATCAAAGATGAGAAGATTTGTTGAACCAGTTTTCAAGACCGGCGACCAAGATGAAGAACAGTTCGGAAGAATCGAGGAGCATCCCTAACGAAGACCGGTTCGGGGGCTCTTGACGGTGTCTGGACTAGGGGTACTCACCACGTCATCTCTGATCTGTTAGATTGGGCGAGGACCCCGTGGCCGTATACTCATGGGCCAGTCCGGACAGGTGCCGCATACAAGGAAGATTCCACAAGACTTGGCGATCAAGACAAGGACTCCTCCCCACCGGTGTATTCGGCTAGGACTCTTGTTATCCTAGGCCTTTGGTGCATTATATAAACCGAGGCCAGGCTAGTCGATAGAGATAGACAACAATCATACCATAGGCTAGCTTCTAGGGTTTAGCCTCCACGATCTCGTGGTAGATCAACTCTTGTACTACTCATATCATCAAGATCAATCAAGCAGGAAGTAGGGTATTACCTCCATAGAGAGGGCCCGAACCTGGGTAAACATCATGTCCCTTGCCTCCTGTTACCATCCACCTTAGACGCACAGTTCGGGACCCCCTACCCGAGATCCGCCGGTTTTGACACCGACAGTGCCCACGGTACTACCGTAACCAGCTCGGCAGTAATTTTTTACTGCCGCTGGATGAGCGGTACTACCGTCCGTTGTGCGGTACTTCCGCCCGGGCGGTACTACCGCGATGACCCACGGTACTACCGCATAGTCGCGAGCGCGTGGGGGTTAAGAGTGGGCAGGGGGAGTTCCAACTCCCCCATACCCATTCAACTCCTTTTCCCCATGTCGTCTCTCTCTCTCTCCTGCCCAAGAATGGTGCCGAAGGACCTCGCCGGATCTCCGTCTCCGGCCGCTCTCCTCGCATTCCGTCCGGTGGATCGTTCCCCACCATGCCCTCTTGCCATGGAACAAGGTTTCTCCCCAAATACCTCACTCTTTGCCTTGTTGTTTTGTCTCTAGGTTTTTGGGGAGATGCATGTTGTTCTTGAGACTTTTAGCCAAATCTTTGCAAAAGTAGGATGTAGGAGAGTAGTAATGCGTAGAGATGCTATTTGGTATGTTGCTACTTGGTAGTTTTGATCAACCGTAGTACCGCTCCATTGTCGCGGGTGTTCTCAGATCTGTTTTGTCTCAGGTCAGACCCTGCACGGTACTACCGCACCTCCCGTGCGGCACTACCGCTCTGACCGTTTTCGCCTCCTATGGTACTACCGCGTGTGTCGGGGGGATGACCCCCGCTTAGGCCCAAGACGGCGAACATGCTTCAAAAACATCAGGGCCAGCAACGCCCCTCAATCCGGCTCGCACTTGGCCGGGTTGCTCAACCCGGCCGGACTCCTCAACCCGGCCGGACTCCTCAACCCGGCCGCCCGGCCGGGTCCCTGTCCGGCTACTCCGGCCGGCCCGCTACGTGAAGTCAACTGCGACATCACATCCGACTCGACACCGACAAGATGGCCATATTGTTCACTCGTCTCACACAGCATCATCTACAGTGTACTTTGGCCCCGGGCATTGATTTATAAAATGCCCCAGGGATAAAACTTAGCCTAGCTCCCAAGCTACACACGGCTTGGGATGTAAGCTACACTAGCTTACATCCCAAGTACACACCCATGCCCACCTAGCTTACACCCAAAGCTAGCTCACACTACAAAGTCAACATCCATCCATCCATTCGACAGAGACATAAGACACTCACTCACGCACACAAGCTAGCTAGCAAGCAAGCTAGCTAGCCATCCATCCATTCGGCCACCAGGCCACTCACGCACACACTTGTGCATACACATGCTCATACGCATGAGGCTCTCTACTGCCTTCTGTAAAACAGCTCCAGGAGCAACTTTGTACTGCTCGACATGTGCACTGCATATATATTCAGACATGCAAGAGTAGGAGTATTATCTCTCCGGAGAGCTCCGAACCTGGGTAAATCATCGCATGCTATTTGCCCAATCCCGTCCCTTGGTCTCCAAAGCAGTCTTGCCCCCACCACAAGCCACCTCGTGGCATCTGTCGTCTCGCAAACCCGCCCGCGAGATAACCCCGACAGTTGGCGCCCACCTTGGGGGTACTATGATACAACAGCTGCCGCGGAACCGCGGTCCGGGCGAGACCATCTTCATCATCATCACTGCGGCGTCGCGCCGTCTCCAGTAGTGCTCGGGGGCTCGACATCGACCCGCCCCCGGGACCGCCACTCGGGACGGCGCGTCCTCGTCGTCGGCATCGCTTTCTTCGTCATCTCCGCCGCGACATCGCCACCGTCTCTTCGGCCGTGCTCGAGGGCTCGACATCAACTCGCCCCCGGGGCGGCTGCGCGGAGCGGCGCGCCCTCATCGTCGGCCTCGCCCTCTTGATCATCACGGCGGCGTCGCCGTCGTCTCTTCGGTAGCGCTCGGTGGCTCGACATCAACACGCCCCGGGGCGACCGTGCGGAGTGTCGCGTCCTCGCCCTTGGCTGCGGCTCCGTCCGCCTCCACCTTCCCTGGGCGCGCCGTTCGCCTCGTCGTCCGCTTCGCTCCCTTCTTCTTGAGCTTTGCCCCCATCTTCTGCTGATACTTGTCGCAACTCGTACACTGGCCAGATGCATGTCGGATAAAGCATGTATATTGGTCAGATACCAGCCATACACCATCCATACTGAACCCAGAATATAGCCAGGCACTGCTCGTACAAAAACATACCCCGAGCCTCCCCCCACCGTCCGCACCGCTTGTCATGTCGCCTGCTGGAGCCCAAGCTGCGCCGCGGCGCGCCCGAGGGCCTCCCCAGCAGTGCTCCTCCTCCACGCGCCGCCTCGTCGCCCCTGCCGTCTCCTCCCTTTGCCGAGTTACCACGGCCGGCTCCACCTGCCCCGTGCTGGCCGGGTCCAGCTCCCTCCTCGCGGGCGTCTCCTCCGCTGAACGGCTCCACCAGCAAGCCGGCCCCGAGCCTGGCCTCCTCTCGCCGCCCCGCTGACCTCCAGACCCCCTACCGAGTCGCGGCTTCTTCGGCCGCCTCCCGTCGCGCCTGCCGGCTCCCGCTCCGGCCACCTCCACGCTCGGCCGCTGATACGTCTCCAACGTATCTATACTTTTTGATTGCTCCATGCTACTTTATCTACTGTTTTGGACTATATTGGGCTTTATTTTCCAATTTTATATTACTTTTGGGACTAACCTATTAACCGGAGGCCCAGCCCAGAATTGCTATTTTTTGCCTATTTCAGTGTTTGAAGAAGCGGAATATCAAGCAGAGTCCAAGCGGAATGAAACCTTGAGGCGTGATTTTCCAACGAGCGTGATCCGGAGACTTGGACCCTACTCCAAGAAGTGCAGGCGGTCACGAGGGTGGAGCCCCCCGCGCTCTCCTACCTCGTGGGCCCCCGACGCTCCACCGATGTACTCCTTCCTCCTATATATACCTACGTATCCCCAAACGATCAGAACAGGAGCCAAAAACCTAATTCCACCGCCGCAACCTTTTGTATCCACGAGATCCCATCTTGGGGCCTGTTCCGGAACTCCTCCGGAGGGGGCATCCACCACGGAGGGCTTCTACATCATCACCATAGCCCCTCTGATGAAGTGTGAGTAGTTTACTTCAGACCTTCGGGTCCATAGCTAGTAGCTAGATAGCTTCTTCTCTCTTTCTGGATCTCAATACAATGTTCTCCCCCTCTCTCATGGAGGTCCATTCGATGTAATCTTCTTTTTGCGGTGTGTTTGTTGAGACCGATGAATTGTGGGTTTATGATCCAGTATTATCTATGGAAAATATTTGATTCTTCTTTGAATTCTTTTATGTATGATTGAGTTATCTTTGCAAGTCTCTTCGAATTATCCGTTCGGTTTGGCCAACTAGATTGGTAATTCTTGCAATGGGAGAAGTGCTTAGCTTTGGGTTCAATCTTGCGGTGTCCTTACCCAGTGATAGAAACGGTTGCAAGGCACGTATTGTATTGTTGCCGTCGAGGATAACAAGATGGGGTTTTTATCATATTGCATGAATCTATCCCTCTACATCATGTCATCTTGCTTAAGGCGTTACTCTGTTTTTAACTTAATACTCTAGATGCATCTTTGGATAGCGGTCGATGAGTGGAGTAATAGTAGTAGATGCGAGAATCGTTTGATCTACTTGTTTTGGACGTGATGCCTATATACATGATCATTGCCTAGATATACTCATAACTATGCTCAATTCATCAATTGCTCAACAGATAATTTGTTCACCCACCGTAGAATATCTATGCTCTTGAGAGAAGCCACTAGTGAAACCTATGGCCCCCGGGTCTATTCTCATCATATCAATCTCTATCACTTTATTTACTTGCTTTGTTTTTACTTTGCTTTTACTTTTTACTTTGCATCTATATATCAAAAAATACCAAAAATATTATTTATCATCTCTATCAGATCTCACTATCGTAAGTGACCGTGAAGGGATTGACAACCCCTAATCGCGTTGGTTGCGAGTTGCTATCGTTTTGTGTAGGTACGAGGGAGTTGTGCGTGGTCTCCTACTAGATAGATACCTTGGTTCTCAAAAACTGAGGGAAATACTTACGCTACTTTGCTGCATCATCCTCTCCTCTTCGGGGAAATCCAACGCAGTGCTCAAGAGGTAGAAAGAAGAATTTCTGGCGTAGTTGTCGGGGAGTCTACGCAAAAGTCAACATACCAAGTACCCATCACAATCCCTATCTCTCGCATTACATTATTTGCCATTTGCCTCTCGTTTTCCTCTCCCCAACTTCACCCTTGCCGTTTTATTCGCCCTCTCTTTACCGCTTGCTTCTTGTTTGCTTGTGTTACCATGTGCCCTATATTTGCTTGCATCTTTGCTTGCTAAAAGTCTATTGTTATGGATTCACTTAAAGTGTTCTACTTGGATCATCTTTGATCCTTATGTGCTTGTGCTGAATCCCCAACTAGACTAGTTGATGGGAAATCTTTAGATGAGCATGCTCATTTTGTGCGTCACCGTTTGTCTGAAAAAGGGAGACTCTTACGGTATCATATAAATAGTCTGCTATGCTATGCTTTGAATCTTTGTGAAATGTGTGATTTTACATGTTGCTCTAAGAGCCCTAAAAAAACACCTTCCCTACCTATGTGAGTTCAATGATAATGAAATCTTATCTTCTTATGCAAAAGGGTGTTTATAGTTACTATGATATCGAACAAATTGAAGAATTTGTCGTTTTTAAGGGTGCTCATGAAGTTGCTTCTTTGATTGAAAAGTATGATTTTACTCTCAAAAAATCTGAAAATTCTGTCATACTTAAATATTGCAATGAAAACCTTGCTCATAATGTCTATGTCCAAGAATTTATTGAAAGAATGACCGTTGCTTTGGAAGGAAATAATGATATGCATGAATCTATAGATAATGATGATTCCGATGATTTGATTGAAATATCCCTTGATGAACATGATGCTTGCTATTCTTGTGGCTATGATGCCAATATTTATGAAGATGAATTTGCTATAGTTCCTTATGTTAAACATGAGATCGTTGCTATTGCGCCCATGCTTGATAGTTCCTTCGACGAAAAGCATGGTTGCAATGATTTTACTATAAATCCCCTTGATGTCAATTATGCTAATAATATGCAAAACCCTAAGCTTGGGGATGCTAGTTTTGTTGTGTCCACTATTTGTTGCAATGATCATGATTGGGGTGATTTTTCTTATGATCTTGAAAATTTATTTAATCCCCATGATGGATATGAGATTGATAATGTTTTTTGCAATAATATTAAAAGTGGGTTTGGAGAGGTCATGGCTTTAGTTAATGTTAATCCCACTATTTTTGAAGAGTGTCAACTTTGCATGCATGTGGATCGTGTTAAGAATATGTTATGTGATAGCTATATTGTTGAATTTTCTTATGATCCTACATGTAATTATTATGAGAGAGGAAAATATGGTTATAGAAATTTTCATGTTACTAAATTACCTCTCATTTTGTTGAGATTGCTATTGTTCCTTTCCGCTTCCTTGCATATGCTAGCTTTTGCTTGCTACGATAATTTGTTTGCCTATAATATGCCTATGCATAGGAAGTATGTTAGACTTAAGTGTGTTTGTCACATGTTTTATGATGCTCTCTTTGTGCCTCAATTCTTGTCTTTCTTGGGAGCATCATTGAAATCTTAATGCCTAGCTAGGGGCGTTAAACGATAGCGCTTGTTGGGAGGCAACCCAATTTTATTTTTAGTTTTTTTGTTTTACTTCTGTTTAGGAATAAATAATCCATCTAGCCTATGTTTAGATGAGGTTTTATCTTTTAATTAGTGTTTGTGCCAAGTTAAACCTATTGGATCTTCTTGGATGATAGTTATTTGATCTTGCTGTAATTTCCAGAAACTTTGCGCTCAGTGCCCGAATTGTTAAAAATCACCAAACGTGATAAAATATTGATTCCAATTGCTTCTGATCAATAAACAAAATTTCCAGGTCTTCTAATTTTGGTAGAATTTTGTGAGTTCCAGAAGTTTGCGTTAGTTACAGATTGCTACAGACTGTTCTGTTTTTGACAGATTTTGTTTTTCATGTGTTGTTTGCTTATTTTGATGAATCTATGGCTAGTAAAATAGTTTATAATCCATAGAGAAGTTGGAATACAGAGGTTTAACACCAATATAAATAAAGAATGAGTTCATTACAGTACCTTGAAGTAGTCTTTTGTTTTCTTTCTCTAGCAGACTCACGAGATTTCTATTGAGTTTTGTGTTGTGAAGTTTTCAAGTTTTGGGTGAATTCTTTTGATGGATTATGGAACAAGGAGTGGCAGAGCCTAAGCTTGGGGATGCCCATGGCACCCCAAGATAATCAAGGACACCAAAATTCAAAGCTTGGGGATGCCCGAAAGGCATCCACTCTTTAAATCCACTTCCATCGGTAATTTACTTGGAGCTATATTTTTATTCACCACATGATATGTGTTTTGCTTGGGCGTCTTGTATTATTTGCGTCTTTGCTTGTTAGTTTACCACAATCATCCTTGCTGTACACACCTTTTGAGAGAGCCATACATGATTTGGAATTTGTTAGAATACTCTATGTGCTTCACTTATATCTTTTGAGCTTGATAGTTTTGCTCATAGTGCTTCACTTATATCTTTTGAGCGTGATAATTTTTGCTCTAGTGCTTCGCTTATATCTTTTAGAAACACGGTGGTGGATTTGTTTTAAAGAAACTATTGATCTCTCATGCTTCACTTAGATTATTTTGAGAGTCGTTAATAGCATGGTGATTTGCTTAATGTTAATATACTTAGTGTTCAAGATATGTGAAACTTTCTTTTTGAGTGAATTGAATACTAAGATAAGTTTGATGCTTGATAATTGTTTTGAGATATGGATGTGATAATATCAAAGTCGTGCTAGTTGATAATTGTGAATTTGATAAATACTTGTGTTGAAGTTTGCAAGTCCCGTAGCATGCACGTATGGTTAAAGTTGTGTAACAAATTTGAAACATGAAGTGTACTTGGCTTGTGCATCCTTATGAGTGGCGGTCGGGGACGAGCGATGGTCTTTTCCTACCAATCTATCCCCCTAGGAGCATGCGCGTAGTACTTGATTTTTTATGGCTTCTAAATTTTTGCAATAAGTATATGAGTTCTTTTGACTAATGTTGAGTCCATGGATTATACGCACTCTCACCTTTCCGCCTTTGCTAGCCTCTTCGGTACCGTGCATTGCCCTTTCTCACCTTGAGAGTTGGTGCAGACTTCGCCGGTGCATCCAAACCCCATGATACGATACGCTCTATCACACATAAACCTCCTTATATCTTCCTCAAAACAGCCACCATACCTACCTATCATGGCATTTCCATAGCCATTCAGAGATATATTGCCATGCAACTTCCATCATCATTATTATGACATACATTACTTTTTCATATTGCCATTGCATGATCATGTAGTTGACATCGTATTTGTGGCAAAGCCACCATGCATTATTTTCCATACATGTCACTCTTGATTCATTGCACCATCCCGGTACACCGCCGGAGGCATTCATATAGAGTCATATTTTGTTGTAAGTTTCGAGTTGTAATTGTTGAGTTGTAAGAAAAATAAAAGTGTGATGATCATCATTATTAGAGCATTGTCCCAAGTGAGGAAAGGATGATGGAGACTATGATTCCCCCATAAGTTGGGATGAGACTCCGGACGAAAAAAATAAAAAAAAGGGAAAAAAAGAAGAAAAAAAAGCAAGGCCAAAAAAAAGGAAGGCCCCAAAAAAATGAGAGAAAAAGAGAGAAGGGACAATGCTACTATCCTTTTACCACACTTCTGCTTCAAAGTAGCACCAAGATCTTCATGATAGAGAGTCTCTCATTTTGTCACTTTCATATACTAGTGGGCATTTTTCATTATAGAACTTGGCTTGTATATTCCAATGATGGGCTTCCTCAAAATGCCCTAGGTCTTCGTGAGCAAGCAAGTTGGATGCACACCCACTTAGTTTCTTTTGTAGAGCTTTCATATACTTATAGCTCTAGTGCATCCGTTGCATGGCAATCCCTACTCCTCATGTTGACATCAATTGATGGGCATCTCCATAGCCCGTTGATTAGCCTCGTCAATGTGAGACTTTCTCCATTTTTGTCTTCTCCACACAACCCCATCATCATATTCTATTCCACTCATAGTGCTATATCCATGGCTCGCGCTCATGTATTGCGTGAAGGTTGAAAACGTTTGAGATTATTCGAGTATGAAACAATTGCTTGGCTTGTCATCGGGGGTATAGAAGTTGGGAACATCTTTTTGTGACGAAAATGAAGCATAGCCTAACTATATGATTTTGTAGGGATGAACTTTCTTTTGCCATGTTATTTTGAGAAGACATGATTGATTTGATTAGTATGCTTGAAGTATTATTATTTTTGTGTCAATATGAACTTTTGTCTTAAATCTTTCGAATCTGAATATTCATATCACAAGTAAGAAGATTTATATTGAAATTATGCCAAAGTATCACTCCGCATCAAAAATTCTTTTTTTTTTATCATTTACCTACTCGAGGACGAGCAGGAATTAAGCTTGGGGATGCCTGAGACGTCTCCAACGTATCTATAATTTTTGATTGCTCCATGCTACTTTATCTACTATTTTGGACTATATTGGGCTTTATTTTCCACTTTTATATTACTTTTGGGACTAACCTATTAACCGTGGCCCAGCCGAATTGCTGTTTTTTGCCTATTTCATGTTTGAAGAAACGGAATATCAAACGGAGTCCAAACAGAATGAAACCTTCAGGAACGTGATTTTCCAACCGAACGTGATCCAGGATACTTGGACCCTACTCCAAGAAGTGCCAGAGGCGGTCACGGGGGTGGAGGGCGCGCCCCCTACCTCGTGGGCCCCCTGACGCTCCACCGATGTACTCCTTCCTCCTATATATACCTACGTATCCCCAAACGATCAGAACAGGAGCCAAAAACCTAATTCCACCGCCGCAACCTTCTGTGTCCATGAGATCCCATCTTGGGGCTTGTTCCGGAGCTCCGCCGGAGGGGGCATCCACCACGGAGGGCTTCTACATCATCACCATAGCCCCTCCGATGAAGTGTGAGTAGTTTACTTCAGACCTTCAGGTCCATAGCTAGTAGCTAGATGGCTTCTTCTCTCTTTTTGGATCTCAATACAATGTTCTCCCCTCTCTCGTGGAGATCTATTCGATGTAATCTTCTTTTTGTGGTGTGTTTGTTGAGACCGATGAATTGTGGGTTTATGATCCAGTATTATCTATGGAAAATATTTGATTCTTCTCTGAATTCTTTTTGTATGATTGAGTTATCTTTGCAAGTCTCTTGAATTATCCGTTTGGTTTGGCCAACTAGATTGGTAGTTCTTGCAATGGGAGAAGTGCTTAGCTTTGGGTTCAATCTTGCGGTGTCCTTACCCGATGTGATGAAAGGGTTGCAAGGCACGTATTGTATTGTTGCCATCGAGGATAACAAGATGGGGTTTTATCATATTGCATGAATTTATCCTCTACATCATGTCATCTTGCTTAAGGCGTTACTCTGTTTTTAACTTAATACTCTAGATGCATCTTTGGATAGCGATCGATGAGTGGAGTAATAGTAGTAGATGCAGAATCATTTCGATCTACTTGTTTCGGACGTGATGCCTATATACATGATCATTGCCTAGATATACTCATAACTATGCTCAATTCTGTCAATTGCTCAACAGTAATTTGTTCACCCACTGTAGAATATCTATGCTCTTGAGAGAAGCCACTAGTGAAACCTATGGCCCCGGGGTCTATTCTCATCATATCAATCTCTATCACTCTATTTACTTGCTTTGTTTTTACTTTGCTTTTACTTTTTACTTTCCATCTATCTATCAAAAAATACCAAAAATATTATTTATCATCTCTATCAGATCTCACTATCATAAGTGACCGTGAAGGGATTGACAACCCCTAATCGCGTTGGTTGCGAGTTGCTATCGTTTTGTGTAGGTACGAGGGACTTGTGCGTGGTCTCCTGCTGGATTGATACCTTGGTTCTCAAAAACTGAGGGAAATACTTACGCTACTTTGCTGCATCATCCTCTCCTCTTCGGGGAAATCCAACGCAGTGCTCAAGAGGTAGCAGCCGCGCCGCTCCGCCCAGTCCCATCGCTCCTCCGAGTCGCCGGCTCCTCCCCTCGCCGGCTCCGCCTCCGCTGAAGCGCCCTCCGCGCGACCCGGCTTCCTCCAAGCGTCCATGAGCTGGCCGGGCGGCTCGAGTCGCCTCGGCTGCCGGCTCCCACCCGGCTGCCTCCGTCCGCTCCGCGCCTCTCGCGCCCGACCATGCAGCGTCATCCCGCCGGGGCGCCCGCGCCAGCGGCTCCCGCGTCGACCGGCTGCCCCATCTTGTGTCCGGCTCCCGCGTCGACCCGCCGTGCCACGCCGGGTCCGGCTCCCGCTCCGCCCCTCGGCTGCCACGCCCCTCGCCGCCTCCGGCTCGGTGCCCTGCCCGCCGGCCTCGTCTTCAACCCGACCCGCCGCCCCCTCCCGCGCGTCCCAGCCGCCCGGCTGCTGCGGCATCCGGCCTCTGCTGCTGGCCGCTCCGCCCGATGACCCGGCCTGCCAGCTCCCCCGCAACCCGGACGTCGGCCTCTGGCGTGACCCGGCCGTTGGCCTCCGCCGCGTCCCGCTCCTGCCAGCTCCTCAGGCAGAAAATAAAGATACAAAAAAAAGATGTCGGCTGAAGATGTGTTCAGCTGCAGAAAGAAAAGAAAGAAAAAGGGATGCCCGCGTCACCATCTAGCCGCCCAGTCCGCCTGGCCGGCTGGGGGCCCGACCCGTTCGCCCGTCTGCCTCGACGCCGGCTGCGCCATGCGGGCCCAGCCATCAGTCCGCCTCGACGCCCGTTCGGTCGGACCCGACCGGCCGGGACCCCCCTTCGAGCACCCGGAGGCTCGAAGGCTACCCCCAGTGGGTGTGTCGGCGCGCTAGCGCCAAGCCGCGCCGGCTGTCATCGACAGCCTCCACCTCATCCGCGTCAAATCAATGTGAGCTCCTCACCCGCGTATATTTTTCACCACGCAAACCGGATAACCCCGAGCGACACTCGGGGACCACCTCCGCCTTTATCACAGTTGCACTAATGTTCGCCCCGACGCCGGCTAGTCTCGGCCCGGAGGCTGGCCGCTCGGCCCGATACGTTCGTTCCTGCAGACGGCTAGTAGCGCACACGGTACCGAAGGCCCACTCTCAGCCACAGACCGCAGCGCGGCTGTCCGGCAAGAGAGAGCAAAAGCTGGAGGTCACCCCACGCAAAAAACGTCCAGGAGAAGACGGCTTGGGCAACCCGGTCGTTTCCTTTATGAGTATCTACTCGGTCGAATCTGCTCCTGTAGTCCGAGTACTATACGCTCCACTCCGCGGCCACTCTTCGTAACAGCTAGAGGCCGGCTCCGAGCTATCTAGCTAACAAGAGGCAAAGTCAAAGAGCGGAGGGGACATGAAAAAGACTGAAGGGGGCTCGGACGAAGCCGAGTCGAAACCCTATGCATAAAACTTACAAATGCTAAAAGCAAACATTTCATATATCTGCGCGGACTAACTTTGTCTTTTGCACGATCATCGCTGTGGGGAACCACCTCCTCGCCCGGAGGCTCGGAGGCTACATGCGGGTTGCGGGCCCGACACCGGCCGCAACCGGCGTTTCCATCGCCGCTGTCCACATCATCAACAGCAAGACCCTCCGCGCAACTTTTCCAAGTTGCCCGGAGGCTCGGAGGCTACACCCAGTGGGTGCGCTCGAGCGCCCCCACTCAACCGGCGGAGTCCGCGTCCGCGCCCGGCAGGGCCCTGCGCCCCTCAGCCGGCGGACTCCGGGTCCGCGCCCGGTGCCCTCGACGTCGCCGTCGGATTCTTCAACAACAGCAAAGACCCTCCGCCCAACTTTTCCAAGTTGCCCGGAGGCTCGGAGGCTACACCCAGTGGGTGCGCTTGCGCGCCCCCACCGGGAACACGCCGTGCCTGTTGCACGCCCGTCGCCGGCTGCAACCGGCATCTACTGCTTCATCGACGCCCGCTAAAAACCCTCCGTGCAACTTTTCCAAATTGACCGGAGGCTCAGAGGCTACTGTCGGGGGGATGACCCCCGGGTAGGCCCAAGACGGTGAACACGCTTCAAAAACATCGGGGCCAGCAACGCCCCTCAATCCGGCTCGCACTTGGCTGGGTTGCTCAACCCGGCCAAGTCCGTCAACCCGGCCGGACTCCTCAACCCGGCCGCCCGGCCGGGTCCCTGTCCGGCTGCTCCGGCCGGCCCGCTACGTGAAGTTAGCCGCGACATCACATCCGACGCGACACCGACAAGACGGCCATACTGTTCACTCGTCTCACACAGCATCATCTACAGTGTACTTTGTCCCGGGCATTGATTTATAAAATGCCCCAGGGACAAAACTTAGCCTAGCTCCCAAGCTACACACGGCTTGGGATGTAAGGTACACTAGCTTACATCCCAAGCACACACCCATGCCCACCTAGCTTACACCCAAAGCTAGCTCACACTAGAAAGTCAACATCCATCCATCCATTCGACAGAGACATAAGACACTCACTCACGCACACAAGCTAGCTAGCTAGCTAGCCATCCATCCATTCGGCCACCAGGCCACTCACGCACACACTTGTGCATACACATGCTCATACACATGAGGCTCTCTACTGCCTTCTGTAAAACAGCTCCAGGAGCAACTTTGTACTGCTCGACATATGCACTGCATATATATTCAGACATGCAAGAGTAGAAGTATTATCTCTCCGGAGAGCTCCGAACCTGGGTAAATCACCGCATGCTGTTTTCCCAATCCCGTCCCTTCATCTCCAAAGCAGTCTTGCCCCCACCACAAGCCACCTCGTGGCATCTGTCGTCTCGCGAACCCGCCCGCGAGATAACCCCGACAGCGTGGGCCACGGAAGTAAAATTTTACTTCCGCTCCAGGCACGGTACTACCGTGCCATCCTGGCGCGGTACTACCGCGGCTGGAGCAGCAGTAAAATTTTAGTTCCACACATCGGTGCGGTACTACCGTTGTAGTCGAACCTTCCCTGTGGCAACAACCCAATGTCATTTCTACTTGTTTCATTTGCTTTGCTATGGTCTTTGCATTGATCCTTCTCGCTTCTCTTGCGTTTTCTTGTGTTGTGAGTCATAGGTGGTGGCTCCGGTTCCAATATCCGTTGGTCGAATCCCGTCTGCTACACGGGCTTGAAGCGCCTACGCAACCAAGATGAAGCTCCAGAGGGCTCCAATGCCCCCCAACAGAGAACCAAGACTACCGCCACCAAGACCAGGGAGCCATCAATGCGCATGGATGAGATGCCACTAGCTGAGTTTGTCACTCGAAGGAAGATCAACCCCTATGTGAATCCCCGTGCAAACTTTAGAGGGAATGATTTGTTCTGGACCAAGCAGCAGAATCTTATCTATCTGGATGTGATCAAGGCCAAGCAGAACATCTACGTGGACGTGCGTGTTGGGGAACGTAGTAATTTCAAAAAAAATTCCTACGCACACGCATGATCATGGGATGCATAGCAATGAGAGGGGAGAATGAGTCCACGTACCCTCGTAGACCGAAAGCGGAAGCGTTAGCACAACGCGGTTGATGTAGTCGTACGTCTTCACCATCCGACCGATCCAAGTACCGAACGTACGGCACCTCCGAGTTCAGCACACGTTCAGCTCGATGACGTCCCGCGAACTCCGATCCAGCAGAGCTTCACGTGAGATTTCCGTCAGCACGATGGCGTGTTGACGGTGATGATGTTGCTACCGACGCAGGGCTTCGCCTAAGCACCGCTACGATATGACCGAGGTGGAATATGGTGGAGGGGCCACCGCACACGGCTGGGAAAGATCAATAGATCAACTTGTGTGTTCTAGGGTGCCCCCCTGCCCCCGTAGATAAAGGAGCAAGGGGGAGGCCGGCCGGCCCCTGTAGGGCGCGCCAGGAGGAGTCCTCCTCCTAGTAGGAGTAGGACTCCCCTTTCCTACTCCTACTAGGAGGAGGAAAGGAAGGAGGAGAGGGAGAAGGAAGGAGAGGGAGGAAAAGGAGGAAAGGGGGGCCAACCCCTAGTCCAATTCGGTTTGGTCTAGGGGGGTTGCGCGCCCTGCCTCCTCTCTTCCACCACTTGGCCCATGAGGCCCATTACTTCTTCCTCGTATTCCCGTAACTCCCCGGTACCCCGAAAAATACCCGAATCACTCGAAACCTTTCCGATGTCCGAATGTAGTCGTCCAATATATCGATCTTTGCGTCTCGACCATTTCGAGACTCCTTGTCATGTCCCCGATCTCATCAGGGACTCCGAACTACCTTCGGTACATCAAAACACATAAACTCATAATACCGATCGTCACCGAACTTTAAGCGTGCGGACCCTACGGGTTCGAGAACTATGTAGACATGACCGAGACACATCTCCGGTCAATAACCAATAGCGGAACCTGGATGCTCATATTGGCTCCTACATATTCTACGAAGATCTTTATCGGTCAAACCGCATAACAACATACGTTGTTCCCTTTTTCATCGGTATGTTACTTGCCCGAGATTCGATCGTCGGTATCTCAATACCTAGTTCAATCTCGTTACGCAAGTCTTTTTACTTGTTCCGTAATACATAATCCATAACTAACTCATTAATTACAATGCTTGCAAGGCTTATAGTGATGTGCATTACCGAGTGGGCGGAGATACCTCTCCGATAATCGGAGTGACAAATCCTAATCTCGAAATCGCCAACTCAACAAGTACCTTCGAGACACCTGAGAGCACATTTATAATCACCCGATTCACGTTGTGACGTTTGGTAGCACACAAAGTGTTCCTCCGGTAAACGAGAGTTGCATAATCTCATAGTCATAGGAACATGTATAAGTCATGAAGAAAGCAATATCAACATACTAAACGATCAAGTGCTAAGCTAACGGAATGGGTCAAATCAATCACATCATTCTCATAATGATGTGATCCCGTTAATCAAAAGACAACTCATGTCTATGGTTAGGAAACATAACCATCTTTAATTAACGAGCTAGTCAAGTAGAGGCATACTAGTGACACTCTGTTTGTCTATGTATTCACACATGTATTATGTTTCCGGTTAATACAATTCTAGCATGAATAATAAACATTTATCATGAAAATAAGGAAATAAATAATAATTTTATTATTGCCTCTAGGGCATATTTCCTTCAGTCTCCCACTTGCACTAGAGTCAACAATCTAGATCACATCGCGATGTGATTTAACATCAATAGTTCACATTACCATGTGATTAACACCCATAGTTCACATCGTCATGTGACCAACACCCAAAGGGTTTACTAGAGTCAATAATCTAGTTCACATCGTTATGTGATTAACACCCAAAGAGTACTAAGGTGTGATCATGTTTTGCTTGTGAGAGAAGTTTAGTCAACGGGCCTGCCATATTCAGATCCGTATGTATTTTACAAATTTCTATGCCTACAATGCTCTACACGGAGCTACTTTAGCTAATTGCTCCCACTTTCAATATGTATCCAGATTAAGACATAGAGTCATCTGGATCAGTGCCAAAACGTGTATTGACGTAACCCATTACGACGAACCTTTTGTCACCTCCATAATCGAGAAACACATCCTTATTCCACTAATGATAATTTTGACCGCTGTTCAGTGATCTACTCCTAGATCACTATTGTACTCCCTTGCCAAAATCAGTGTAGGGTATACAATAGATCTGGTACACAGCATGGCATACTTTATAGAACCTATGGCTGAGGCATAGGGAATGATTTTCATTCTCTTTCTATCTTCTGCCATGGTCGGGCTTTGAGTCTTACTCAATTTCACACCTTGTAACACAGGCAAGAACTCTTTCTTTGATTGTTCCATTTTGAACTACTTCAAAATCTTGTCAAGGTATGTACTCATTGAAAAAACTTATCAAGCGTCTTGATCTATCTCTGTAGATCTTTGATGCTCAATATGTAAGCAGCTTCACCGAGGTCTTTCTTTGAAAAACTCCTTTCAAACACTCCTTTATGCTTTCCAGAAAATTCTACATCATTTCTGATCAACAATATGTCATTTACATATACTTATCAGAAAGGTTGTAGTGCTCCCACTCACTTTCTTGTAAATACAGGCTTCATCGCAAGTCTGTATAAAACTATATGCTTTAATCAACTCATCAAAGCGTATATTCCAACTCCGAGATGCTTGCACCAGTCCACAGATGGATCGCTGGAGCTTGCACATTTTGTTAGCACCTTTAGGATTGAAAAAACCTTCTGTTAGCATCATATACAACTCTTCTTTAATAAATCCATTAAGGATTGCAGTTTTGTTATCCATTCACCATATTTCATAAAATGCGGCAATTGCTAACATGATTCAGACAGACTTTAAGCATCGATACGACTGAGAAAATCTCATCGTAGTCAACACCTTGAACTTTGTCAAAAACCTTTTTCGACGAGTCTAACATGATTCTGGTAGCATCAACGTCCGTCTTCCTCTTGAAGATCCATTTATTTTCTATGGCTTGCCGATCATCGGGCAAGTCAACCAAAGTCCACACTTTGTTCTCATACACGGATCCCATCTCACATTTCATGGCCTCAAGCCATTTTGAGGAATCTGGGCTCATCATTGCTTCCTCATAGTTCGTAGGTTCATCATGGTCAAGTAACATGACCTCCAGAACAGGATTACCATACCACTCTGGTGCGGATCTCACTCTAGTTGACCTACGAGGTTCGGTAGTAACTTGATCTGAAGTTACATGATCATCATCATTAGCTTCCTCACTAATTGGTGTAGGAGTCACAGGAATAGATTTCTGTGATGAACTACTTTCCAATAAGGGAGCAGGTATAGTTACCTCATCAAGTTCTAGTTTCCTCCCACTCACTTCTTTCGAGAGAAACTCCTTCTCTAGAAAGGATCCATTCTTAGCAACGAATGTCTTGCCTTCGGATCTGTGATAGAAGGTGTACCCAACTGTCTCCTTTGGGTATCCTATGAAGACACATTTCTCCGATTTGGGTTTGAGCTTATCAGGATGAAACTTTTTCACATAAGCATCGCAGCCCCAAATTTTAAGAAACGACAACTTTGGTTTCTTGCCAAACCATAGTTCATATGGTGTCGTCTCAACGGATTTAGATGGTGCCCTTTTTAACGTGAATGCAGCTGTCTCTAATGCATAACCCCAAAACGATAGTGGTAAATCAGTAAGAGACATCATAGATTGCACTATATCCAATAAAGTACGGTTATGACGTTCGGACACGCCATTATGTTGTGGTGTTCCAGGTGGCATGAGTTTGTGAAACTATTCCACATTGTTTTAATTGAAGGCCAAACTCGTAACTCAAATATTTGCCTCTACGATCAGATCGTAGAAACTTTATTTTCTTGTTACGATGATTCTCTCCTTCACTCTGAAAATCTTTGAACTTTTCAAGTGTTTCAGACTTGTGTTTCATCAAGTAGATATACACATATCTGCTCAAATCATCTGTGAAGGTCGGAAAACAATGATACCCGCCATGAGCCTCAACACTCGTTGGACCGCATACATCGGTATGTATTATTTCCAACAAGTCTGTTGCACGCTCCATTGTTCCGGAGAACGGAGTCTTAGTCATCTTGCCCATGAGGCATGGTTCGCAAGCATCAACTGATTCATAATCAAGTGATACCAAAAGCCCATCAGCATGGATTTTCTTCATGCGCTTTACACCAATATGACCTAAACGGCAGTGCCACAAATAAGTTGCACTATCATGCATCTTTTGGCTTCAATATTATGAATATGTGTATCACTACGATCGAGATTCAATAAACCATTCACCTTGGGTGTATGACCATTGAAGGTTTTATTCATGTAAACAGAACAACAATTATTCTTTGACTTTAAATGAATAAATGTATTGAAATAAACATGATCAAATCATATTCATGCTTAACGCAAACACCAAATAACATTTATTTAGGTTCAACACTAATCCCGAAAGTATAGGGAGTGTGCGATGATGATCATATCAATCTTGGAACTACTTCCAACACACATCGTCACTTCACCCTTAACTAGTCTCTATTCATTCTGCAACTCCTGTTTCGAGTTACTACTCTTAGCAACTGAACTAGTATCAAATATTGAGGGGTTGCTATAAACACTAGTAAAGTACACATCAATAACATGTATATGAAATATACCTTTGTTCACTTTGCCATCCTTCTTATCCGCCAAATACTTGGGGCAGTTCCGCTTCCAGTGACCAGCCCCTTTGTAGTAGTAGCACTTAGTCTCAGGCTTAGGTCCAGACTTGGGCTTCTTCACTTGAGCAGCAACTTGCTTGCCGTTCTTCTTGAAGTTCCCCTTCTTCCCTTTTCTCTTTTCTTGAAACTAGTGGTCTTGTCAACCATCAACACTTGATGCTTTTCTTGATTTCTGCCTTCGTCGATTTCAGCATCACGAAGAGCTTGGGAATCGTTTCCGTTATCCCTTGCATATTATAGTTCATCACGAAGTTCTAGTAACTTGGTGATAGTGACTAGAGAATTCTGTCAATCACTATCTTATCTGGAAGATTAACTCCCACTTGATTCAAGTGATTGTAGTACTCAGACATTCTGAGCACATGCTCATTAGCTGAGCAATTCTCCTCCATCTTGTAGGCAAAGTACTTGTCAAAGGTCTCATACCTTTCAACATGGGCATGAGTCTGAAATACTAATTTCAAGTCTTGGAACATCTCATATGCTCCGTGGCGTTTCAAAAAACATCTTTGAAGCCCTGATTCTAAGCCGTAAAGCATGGTGCACTAAACTATCAAGTAGTCATCATATCGAACTTGCAAAACATTCATAACATCTGCATTTGCTCATGCAATAGGTCTGTCACCTAGCGGTGCATCAAGGACATAATTCTTCTGTGCAGCAATGAGGATAATCCTCAGATCACGGATCCAATCCACATCATTGCTACTAACATCTTTCAACTTAGTTTTCTCTAGGAACATATCAAAAATAAAACAGGGGAGCTAAACACGAGCTATTGATCTACAACATAGATATGCTAATACTATCAGGACTAAGTTCATGATAAATTTAAGTTTAGTTAATCATATTACTTAAGAACTCCCACTTAGATAGACATCTCTCTAATCATCTAAGTGATCACGTGATCCAAATCAACTAAACCATGTCCGATCATCACGTGAGATGGATTAGTTTTCGATGATGAATATCACTATCTTGATCATATCTACTATATGATTCACACTCGACCTTTCTGTCTCAGTGTTTCGAGGGCATATCTGCATATGCTAGGCTCGTCAAGTTTAACCTGAGTATTCCGCGTGTGCAAAACTGGCTTGCACCCGTTGTATTTGAACGTAGAGCCTATCACACCCGATCATCACGTGGTGTCTCAGCACGAAGAACTTTCGCAACGGTGCATACTTAGGGAGAACACTTATACCTTGAAATTTAGTGAGAGATCATCTTATAATGCTACCGTCGATCTAAGCAAAATAAGATGCAAAAAGAAGATAAACATCACATGCAATCAATATAAGTGATATGATATGGCCATCATCATCTTGTGCTTGTGATCTCCATCTCTGAAGCACCGTCATGATCACCATCGTCACTGGCGCGACACCTTGATCTCCATCGTAGCATCATTGTCATCTCGCCAACTATTGCTTTTACGACTATCGCTACCGCTTAGTGATCAAGTAAAGCAGTTACAGGGCGATTGCATTGCATACAATAAAGCGACAACCATATGGCTCCTGCCAGTTGCCGATAACTCGGTTACAAAACATGATCATCTCATACAATAAAATATAGCATCATGTCTTGACCATATCACATCACAACATGCCCTGCAAAAACAAGTTAGACATCCTCTACTTTGTAGTTGCAAGTTTTACGTGGCTGCTACGGGCTGAGCAAGAACCGTTCTTGCCTACGCATCAAAACCACAACGATAGTTTGTCAAGTTAGTGTTGTTTTAACCTTCTCAAGGACCAGGCATAGCCACACTCGGTTCAACTAAAGTTGGAGAAACTGACACTCGCCAGCCACCTATGTGCAAAGCACGTCGGTAGAACCAGTCTCGCGTAAGCGTACGCGTAATGTCGGTCCGGGCCGCTTCATCCAACAATACCGCCGAACCAAAGTATGACATGCTGGTAAGCAGTATGACTTATATCGCCCACAACTCACTTGTGTTCTACTCGTGCATATAACATCTACGCATAAAACCTGGCTCGGATACCACTATTGGGTAACGTAGTAATTTCAAAAAAAAATCATACGCACACGCATGATCATGGTGATGCATACCAAGGAGAGGGGAGAGTGTGTCCACGTACCCTCGTAGACCGAAAGCGGAAGCGTTAGCACAACGCGGTTGATGTAGTCGTACATCTTCACCATCCGACCGATCCAAGTACCGAACGTACGGCACCTCCGAGTTCAGCACACGTTCAGCTCGATGACGTCCCGCGAACTCCGATCCAGCAGAGATTCACGGGAGAGTTCCATCAGCATGACGGCGTGATGACGGTGATGATGTTTCTACCAACGCAGGGCTTCGCCTAAGCACTGCTACGATATGACCGAGATGTAATATGATGGAGGGGGGCACCGCACACGGCTGGGAAAGATCAACAGATCAACTTGTGTGTTCTAGGGTGCCCCCTACCCCCGTATATAAAGGAGCAAGGGGGGAGGCCGGCCGACCCCTGTAGGGCGTGCCAGGAGGAGGAGTCCTCCTCCTAGTAGGAGTAGGACTCCCCTTTCCTAATCCTACTAGGAGGAGGAAAGGAAGGAGGAGAGGGAGAAGGAAGGAGAGGTAGGAAAAGGAGGAAAGGAGGGACGGCCCCTAGTCCAATTTGGTTTGGGCTAGGGGGGCCGCGCGCCCTGCCTCCTCTCTTCCACCACTTGGCCCATGAGGCCCATTACTTCTTCCCCGTATTCCCGTAACTCCCCAGTACCCCGAAAAATAATCACTCGGAACCTTTCCGATGTCCGAATATAGTCGTCCAATATATCGATCTTTACGCCTTGACCATTTCGAGACTCCTCTTCATGTCCCCGATCTCATCTGGGACTCCTAACTACCTTCGGTACATCAAAACACATAAACTCATAATACCGATCGTCACCGAACTTTAAGCGTGCGGACCCTACGGGTTCGAGAACTATGTAGACATGACCGAGACACGTCTCCGGTCAATAACCAATAGCGGAACTTGGATGCTCATATTGGCTCCTACATATTCCATGAAGCTCTTTATTGGTCAAACTGCATAACAACATACGTTGTTCCCTTTGTCATCGGTATGTTACTTGCCCGAGATTCGATTGTCTGTATCTCAATACCTAGTTCAATCTCATTATCGGCAAGTCTCTTTACTCGTTCCTTAATACATCATCCCGCAACTAAGTCATTAGTTACAATGTTTGCAAGGCCTATAGTGATGTGCATTACCGAGTGGGCCCAAAGATACCTCTTAGACAATCGGAGTGACAAATCCTAATCTCAAAATACGCCAACTCAACAAGTACCTTCGGAGACACCTGTAGAGCACCTTTATAATCACCCGCCACGCCAGTGATGTTTGGTAGCACACAAAGTGTTCCTCCGTAAACGGAGTTGCATAATCTCATAGTCATAGGAACACGTATAAGTCATGAAGAAAGCAATAGCAACATACTAAACGATCAAGTGCTAAGCTAACGGAATGGGTCAAGTCAATCACATCATTATCATAATGATGTGATCCCATTAATCAAAAGACAACTCATGTCTATGGTTAGGAAACATAACCATCTTTAATTAACGAGCTAGTCAAGTAGAGGCATACTAGTGACACTCTGTTTGTCTATGTATTCACACATGCATTATGTTTCTGGTTAATACAATTCTAGCATGAATAATAAAAATTTATCATGAAAATAAGGAGATAAATAATAACTTTATTATTGCCTCTAGGGCATATTTCCTTCATTGCACTGGATTGACATGAATCATATGAGGCAGGATAAGCACGGTGTCTATTTTGGTGAGGCTTTGGACCTGGTGGAGCAGTTTGGCATTAAGGGCTTGATCACTTTCCACCTGGACTTTGACCCTGAGATTGTGGCTCAGTTCTTTGCTTTGGTCCACTTCCATACTGATGAGGAACGGACCATGACATGGATGACCAATGGACAACAGATGACTGCTAAGTGGAAGAAGTTCATGGATTTGTTACAGGTTCGTGATGAGGGGCTTGAGAAGCCCGTTGGTGTTCGCCCTAATGCCAACCCTGAGTCCGCCAGCAAGAACAAGCTTCAGCAATACAATGTTGAGAAGAATCTTCCCAGTGGCAAGAAGGCATGGGTGCTGAACCCATTCCTTGACATCATGCATCAGATCTTCCGCAACTCCCTCTTTCCGCGCATTGGTGACAAGGACAAGGTGCATGCCTATCTCGTGGATATGATGCTCATTTGTGAGGAGGCGCGTCTTGCTCAGACGGAACCACTTGATGTCTCACATATCATGTGGTGTGAGCTCCGGTTTGTGGTGTTCAACCGTAAGGTTCCCATCTATGGACCTTACTTGTTTCTCTTGATCACGAGGAATTGGGAGAAGCTCTATCCCAGTGATGAGTTTGTTGTCCCTGACTGGATTCGTCACGACCCCATCAAGCTCCGTATCAAGCCTCAGTGGGCTAACACCACTACCCGTGCTGAGGCAGAGGCTGCTTAAATGGATGTGGATAAGGATGAGATTGAGGAGGAGGAAGTGAATGAGGGCAGCTCTGCTGGGTATGCTCCTCCCTCTACTGAGCCCTCATGGGCTAAGAAGCTGAAGGCCAAGATGAAGGCATTGTTTTGTATGCAATCCAAGGGGCAGTACAGGACCCATGTTGCTTCCAAGGAGAGTCACCGACGCGACAAGAGGATCTTGAGGACGTTTGGTGAGGAGATATCCAGCGGGTCCGAGAAGCACATCACGCCAGAGGCAGAATAGATGACGAAGCAGGGCTAAGAGTGGACCGAGTCTGAGGAGGAGCCCATCCCTGTTGCCGAGACCGACGAGGAGCGTGACAAGTGATTGCCCCAGCTTGAGATACCACCTGTGTCGTAGATGTCCTCTCTGCCTTTTTGATGTCTCGATGCCAACGAGGGAGAAAGTGTAGGATTTTCAAGTCTTGGGTCGTGTGTCGTCTCGTTTTGTCGCTTTGCTTTTGTTCTGTTGAATGGTTTTGTTTGGTTTGTGCTCGTGAGTCGTTTTTATTTTCATATGGTGTAAGACATATGCTCTCTAGCATATCTTATTGTCTTTCATGCTTAGTAGCCCGTGAGCTTATGCTATATTGTGCCAGTTACTTTATGCTCATATTTATTATCTTGCCTCCCTGTTAGTATTAGTTATTTCATTGCAAGATTTGCCTCGTCTATAAAATATAGGGGGAGTGTTGATCCTAGTATGTGTGTCGTGCAGTCCAAAGCATTTCTCTAGAGTGCACACATCTAGGGGGAGCCCATCTATATTTCATAGATGTTGGGTTTGCCTATGTTCTATTTTATATCCCTATGTGCAAATCATGTATTGTCATCAATCCACCAAAAAGGGGGAGATTGTAAGGGCATATTTATCCCTTAGTAGTTTTGGTGATTGATGACTATGCTTTTGCGGACTAATCGTGTGCATTGAGCATTTCAGATATATCATGTCTAGGCACAAGACGATTTGGTGCCCCTCGAAGATTATTGAAGACGACGTTTCTCTACGTTTCATTTCGGTGGATTTGAGTCGTAGGAAAGCCGTACTATTAAGAGGGGTCCGCGTTGGAAAGGTTTGGGTGGAATCAACACGCACACGTCGGTTCCTTTTTGCACCACCTTTCCTTTGGCTCTTTGGAGCATCCTCCGTCTCCTCGTGTCTCTGCAAAATGAAGGACTCCTAGTGTTGCTGAACTGGGGCATGCGGTAGTACTGCTCCTCGGAGCGGTAGTACCGCAGGCCCTTGCGGTAGTACCGGCCACCGTCGCGGTAGTACCGCAGGCGCTCACGGTAGTACCGCTCCGTGGGAGCGGTAGTACCATGGGCTCTGGCCATGCACATCAGCATGAGCGGAAGTAGGGGTGGATGTAATTTTTTACATCCGCGCCCTACGCGGTAGTACCGCTCCAGGCTTGCTGTAGTATCATGTCGAATTTTTGCATAGATCAAAACTCAGCGGAAGTAGTCACAGATGTATTTTATATGTCCGTGCCTCCCAGCCTAGTCCATTCTCGCCTTGCGGTAGTACCGCAAGGGCGTGTAGTACTGCTGCGCCAAATGTTCTACCGCCTCCCGCCTTAGCGCATCAGATCGGCTTTAGCCCTGCCGTGCCCGTGTATACCGCAGCTCTTCGCGGTAGTACCGCGGGCCCTTGTGGTAGTACTGCTTGTATGGTGCGGTAGTACTGCGTGTCGCAGGCTGAGTTGGTGGATAACGGTTGGATTTGTTCTTTCACTATAAAAGGGGAGTCTTCTTCTCCGAGTTGACCACCTCTTCCATCCCGAAGCTCCATTGTTGCTCTAAGCTCCATTTTCGCCCGATCTCTCTCCCTAGCCAATCAAACTTGTTGATTCTCTAGGGATTGGTTGAGAAGGCCCCGATCTATACTTCCACCAAGAGAAATTTGATTCCCCCCACTAATCCCTTGCGGATCTTGTTACTCTTGGGTGTTTGAGCACCCTAGACGGTTGAGGTCACCGCGGAGCCATATTCCATTGTGGTGAAGCTTTGTGGTGTTGTTGGAGCCTCCAATTAAGTTGTGGAGATTGCCCCAACCTTGTTTGTAAAGGTCCGGTCGCTGCCTCCAAGGGCACCAATAGTGGAATCACGAAATCTCGCATTGTGTGAGGGTTTGAGGAGAATACAGTGGCCCTAGTGGATTCTTGGGGAGCATTGTGCCTCCACACCGCTTAGGGGTGGGCATAAAAACCGACCAACCGAATGCCGAACCGAAACCGAAACCGGAAAAACCAAATTTTCGGTTTTTGCAGTTGGTACATTAAAATTCGGTTTTTACTTATGGAAACTGAAATGAAATCACTCGGTTCAGTGTAAAACCATATTACTGAAGGAAAACCGAAGTCGCACGTCACACACAGCTCACCCTCACGCGAAGCTAGCCTCACGCCTCGTGTTCAGCCGCACAGCCGCGTACGAGCACTTCACGTGCGAGCTAGCCGGTCAACTTGATGGGCCTAGAGGATAGAGTCTTTTGCGTCAGGCATAGGCATTTTATCGAGCTTGCAAGCCCAAACCCAATAACCAATGTTTCTGAGGGCTGGTGGAGCGTGCAACAACTTTCTTTTAGTCCCACATCGCCTAGCTAAGCTCAAGGAGACGAGGTGCCCAGTTATATAAGAGGCTGGGAGTGAGTAGGTACTACTCGTGCACAGCTTTGTAAGCAGCGAAGCAAATGTTCGGTAAAACTAAAAACCGAACCGAACTAACCTTTAACCGAATTTTCGGTTAGTTGTTTTGGGTTGATTTTTGGTTTCTAACTTTGTAAACCGAATTTGACAATAAACTGAACGGTATAAACCGAATTTTCGGTTTCTACCGAATGCTCACCCCTAACACCGCTCCAACGGAGACGTACTTCCCCTCAAAAGGAAGAAACTTTGGTAACACATCCTCGTCTTTACCGGCTCCACTCTTGGTTATCTCGTACCTTTACTTGTGCAAGCTTATATGGTGTTGTATCCCTTGCTTGCTTGTGTGCTTGCTGTTGTTGCATCATATAGGTTGCTCACCTAGTTGCATATCTAAACAACCTACTTTGATGCAAAGTTTAAATTGGTAAAGAAAAGCTAAAAATTGTTAGTTGCCTATTCACCCCCCTCTAGTCAACTATATCAATCCTTTCACCTTCAACAGTCCAATTTGAAACAATGCACCCGAAATCTCATCATCTGAAAGGGGAGACAACAGACTCTCATTCATTGCAGCAGTAACCTTGGGCGTAATACGATCTAAAAGCATATCAGGGGACATAGTAGGGTCTTTAGTGTAGACCTCCTGGAAGTATGAAGCAGCCATACGTTCCATCTCTGTTGGCACCGAACACCAGGATCCATCAGCCTTTTGTAATCTTCTTATATTATTCCTCCTTTCTCTCCATACTGCCTGACGGTGGAAATATTGGGTATTGCAGTCACCTTCCTTTAGCCATGCGATACAGCTTCGCTGGAGCCACATCATCTCCTCACGATATAATAATTCGTCTAATTCCTTCATCTTCTGACGAATTTGTAGACGATCAATGCTATTGATTTGCATGGTTTCCAGCTCCTGTCTAAGGGCTGCAATCTGCTTCTCAATATGCCCAAATTTCTCCTTACTCCACTTCCTAAGATCATCCATAACCGATTTCAGAGAAACAGAGACATTGCCCAGGTCACCCCTAGGCCTGACCCGGGCCCATGCCTTCATGATAACCTCTGGCAGCTTGCAATCCCGTTCCCACATGATTTCATACTTTGGTGAGCCTCTTGTACGGCGGTCCTCCGCCTCCTCTAGAAATAAGGCAATGGGGAAATGGTCCGACCGCGGTGAAACAAGATGTTGGACCCTCGCAAATGGAAAGAAGTCCCTCCATTCCTCATTTGCACACGCTCTGTCCAAATGAACTCGTGTGTTCCCGTGACCCAACTTGCCATTATCATACCCGAGAACCCCAAGTCAACTAGCTTACAAACCTCTAGTGTGTCTCTGAAAGCTTCCATCCGACTCTCACGTCTACTCCTTCTTGAGAAGTGCTCATGTTGCCAGAGGGCCTCATTAAAATCCCCACAAACAACCCAGGGCATATTAGAGACGCCCCTAAGTCTGACGAGGTGGTCCCACAAGCACTGGCGATGCTCAACACGCGGTTCCCCGTAGACAAATGTTGATCTCTAACTATTCCCTGAACCTTGGTCAACTATGCTCACATCAATATATCTCTTACATGAATCCAAAACCGTGACTTGGAGGGCCTCATCCCAAAACAGAGATAAGCCTCCACCACGGCCTTCACAATCAACACCACAGAATCCTTTAAGACCTAACTTCCACTTCAGTCATTCAATTTTTGCACAGGTTTGTCTTGTTTCAACGAGGAAGACAAAACTCGGGGAATGGGCTTTTACAAGAGCCCCAACTTCACGAACTGTCCGGCGGTTCCCAGCCCCTGGCAGTTCTAGAACAAGTGACTCATTGGACCGGGCGGCGCTCCACCGGGAAGCCCGCCGACAGGTTGCCAGAATCTGAGTTCTCTCCATCCTTCTTAGCACGTTTACTGCCTGAGCTGTTGCTTGGTGACACCGCATCAAGATCAACAGATCTCGTCCGCTAACAACAAAGACACCCTTTTTCTGGGTTAGAATTTCCTGTAGCTATCGCTGCTGCACCATCAACCCCAAATTCAGTCTTTTACATGAAGATTTATCTAAGTCCATACCCAAAGGAGTTGACGGTTTGATGGGACTGGAAGCAGTATCTTTTAGTTCGCCATCAATCTTGCCATCCCCTTTACCTGCCGTTGCTCTCGACACGAGGGGGTCCGGAGTAGCCTTATTATCATTCCGATTGGACTCCCAATCTGACCGAAACCTAACGGATGGATCAGCATACAGGTAGTCCCCAAACTTGAGATCCTTCTCCGCAAATACTCCATTACCACATTCTTTATGTTCATGGCCTATTATTCCACAAGCATTGCAAAACCTTGCTAGCTTCTCATATCTGACATCATAAACCTTGTGTTTCATCCCCATTACAATGCTGAAAAACTTTGTGAGAGGCTTCCTGATGTCGTGCCTGACCTGGACACAGATGTAGTCGCCTCTAACGTTGCCATTAACTCTAGTGTCAAGAATCTCACTAGCCGATTTAAGCAGCTTTTCAATCAGATCTTTCATGCAATATCCATCTGGTAGGTTGTCGATTTGTAACCAAATCGGCATATGCACCATTGGTACTTCGTCGGCATCTGTGAAGCCGTCGTATGGAGCCAACACAACGTCCATACTTCGGAAGAGCCACGGCCCCTGGGACATGATGCGGTCCCAGTCGCCAAGGCAGTAAGCTTGCACTACGAACAGGTTTGCGCCGATCGGGCGAAAGGGCACAGGTTGGGCAGTGTTCCAAGCCGCCCTCATATCCTTGAAAAAGGCTGTCTGACTGAAGTTCTTCATGGTGTAAACCCTAGCTAGGGCGAGCCAATGAATCCCATCCAGCAATTCCGGGGCTTCTTCTTCTACCACCACATCCTCAAAGGCCTCCTCGTGGAGGTCCAGCTTCTCAAAAAAATCGCCGAGATCCACATCTGCCTTGCCTTGGGATCCAAGGTTTGTGGACGAGAACGCAACTGAATGCATCCTTGTGTTTAGCACTTTACAATGTCCATCGATTAAAATTATTGGCATAGCGGCTCTGACTTGAATTTGGTTTGTACTCTCCATTTTTGCATTTTACAATTACAATTTGTATTGAATAGTAACACTTCTGAACTAAATCATACTCCTATTGCTATCTCTTTTTTTAGTTAACTTGTCATCGGTTGACTTCAAGTTCTCAACAAGAATGTCCTCGGTTGATGTTTAAAATGTCTTACAAATTCACCCTTGTAACATATTTAAACATTTGAGTGCCTGAATAGCGAATTACTCTGCATTTTAATTACATGAAAAAGGGCATGTTTTATGAGAATGGGAATGGCCCAAAATTTCGAGCTGCCGCCACAGCTTTCAGCCACGTCACCCATCCGCGGCGTCTCTGCCCCGGATCGCCGTCTCGACCGTCCACTCCATCCGCATCCAACGGCAGGCACATCGCTCGCCTCCTATTTAACCCCCGTCCCATCCCCTTCTTCCTCCTTCACTCCAATTCCCCCAACCCTCCCAGCGCTCCTCCCTCCTCCCTCCTCCCTCCTCAGCCTCCCGGCGCATCTCCGACTCCATGGCCCGCACCAAGCAGACGGCGAGGAAGTCCACCGGCGGCAAGGCGCCGAGGAAGCAGCTGGCCACCAAGGCCGCCCGCAAGTCCGCCCCGGCCACCGGCGGCGTCAAGAAGCCCCACCGCTTCCGCCCCGGCACCGTCGCCCTCCGGGAGATCCGCAAGTACCAGAAGAGCACCGAGCTGCTCATCCGCAAGCTCCCCTTCCAGCGCCTCGTCCGCGAGATCGCCCAGGACTTCAAGACCGACCTCCGCTTCCAGTCCTCCGCCGTCTCCGCCCTGCAGGAGGCCGCCGAGGCCTACCTCGTCGGGCTCTTCGAGGACACCAACCTCTGCGCCATCCACGCCAAGCGCGTCACCATCATGCCCAAAGACATCCAGCTCGCCCGCCGCATCCGTGGAGAGAGGGCCTAAGCTCTGCGCGCGCCGTCGTCTCTTAGTCTTCGTCTTAGCCAGATGTGTTCAGCGGCGGAAGTGTGCGTGCTAGTAGTGTTTGTTCGTGCCATGGTGGATGTACTGTGCCTGATCTGATGTCACCTCCTTGCTGTCATCAGTAACTGAAATGAAAAATGTTTGTTATCTACTGGTTCTAAGATCTGTGCCATTTGATGCTTGTTTTTCATTGTCTGCGAGCCCGTTGTTGAATGTGATTCCTCAACTGGGACATCTGATCATCCCAACTCGTGAAATTTTCTTTCAGATAAAGCTACTGTGTCTGTAAATTCGCAATCACTAGTAATCTTTTTTGGTTGCAACTGAATCTATTTTGGCTCGTCCTTCAGTTCTGCGTATCCGTGTGTTCTATTCTGTCTTTCTGATTTTTCCTGTTTCCAATCTTCAGTTTCGACTCCTGCAACTGTTGGTAAACAACTCTTACTCTCAGATGTACCATGATAACAACTACACTACTAAATAGTTGCAGATAGACAAAAGATGTTTCTACTATCTTGCATGGTTCTGTTTGTTCTATGATCCATTTGATGGATTTTCTGCACCTGCAAATTCAACAGTGTGATTGAGGCAGAAAGTGTAACCAAAGATGGCGCAGGTGAAACTGCTAGATCAGAAAGGAATGTAGATTTGTTGAGTAACTTTATGTTGGAAAGAGATCATGTAATGAAAAAGGAATGTAGAAGTCTTTGACTTGTTCATAATGCTTCGCTGCAGAGGAAAAAGTATGCCAGATTTCTGGTTTAATGAACTGAAGAACCATAGAATCCTAGCTGAGGAGGTGAGACGCTGCATATTTTTGCAACAGAAATTCCTTCTCTGAACTGTCGGACATGTTTTTGCTCTACTTTTCTTAAGATCCATCTGCATATAATTTCCGTTTTGGCATCTATTTTATCATTTATTGACATGTACCCAGGTCCAGGAAAGACGAACGAGGAGCTCTTAAGTAATTCAACTCAAGGTACAGAATTAGCATTGAAACCTCTGCGTGAGCATGATTTTATTTATCACCTCATTTCAGTACTGCAGTTGCAAAACGAAATGGCGTTGTATGTAGTAGAGCAGTTCTATGCTCTAAGGTTTTTTCTCTGTTCTAAATGTACCTTGTTGCTTGCCAAATTTGCCTATCTTGCCCGCCGCATCTGTTGTGAGAGGACCTAGTATGCGTCGTGCCTGGGCGGATACATGTGCTAGGTCGTCAGTTTGTGTCGAGCGGTGGAAATGCTCTGCTGCTGTAGTAAAAAGTCACCTTGTTCTTGCTGTGGTGGTGTGATCTTGATGGTAACATCCTTTTGTCATCAGCAAGTGAAAAGTTGGATATCTGTGCTCTACATGCGTCGTTGTTAGGCTGGGTTCGTCGGTGGAAGTGTGTGTGCTAGTAGTGTTTCAGAATGTGCCTGTGTTGTTCTTGTCATGGTGGATGTGTTATGCCTAATCTGATGGTACCGTCTTGTTGCCATCAGCAATGGAAATGAAAAATGTCGGCTTCCTATTCTCATTCATCTGCGTTTGAATGCCTGTTCCCAACTTTGTCAAATTTCTTGCCTGTTTCAGCTAGCTTGTTCTATTTACTCTGATTTTGAGCTTCATTAGACTGCCTGGCTAGTTGCCTCTGAACCCGAACGAACGAGCAGTTGAGATGGTACCTGAAAATTGCTCGTCTTCAGTTCCGTCTATCGACCAGTTGCATGACAATGCCGGTGTATCTGATGTTCAGTGCACATATTCTGTTGAAAAGCATTCCTACTTTGCCTAATTATATTGCAACCCCGCAAGTCTATGAACCATGCTCTAAACCAAGTACATACTGAGTAAAACTGAGTTGGTGTCCTGTTCTTCAGATCTCACAGGTTCAGGAAATGCTGCAGGCTTCCACACCGTGCCTGCAATGTTATTGATTGCCTAAATAACGCACCAGAACTTCGAGGAAGCGCTGGCCACGATTGGCCTGAAATGGCCTGCCTGTCGATGCAGCACTTGTTTGCTTGATGTTCTGTTCCAGTGGACAGGCCATTGCTTGGATAGAGTATCCTCAACATTTGTTACATTCTAAAGAGAGTATGTGTCCTATCCCAAGCATGTGAAATGACCTGCAGTTTTAGCTACTATCTTCTTAATTGCTTCGATTTTGTAGCTTAAATGGTACGTAGTACCGTGTCAAAATTCTTCGAAATAACCATTCCGGTCTTGTTGCCTTCGGCTCTGGCTTGGGGCGGTCTTGTTGCCTTCCTATCTTTTACACGTGACGTCGTAGGCATCGCTCTCGGTCCTTGGTTGTCTGCAGGCAGGATCGGTGCTCTACGGTCCGGAGCGAGAGGGCAGGGGTGCCCTCTCCAGCGATAACTTGGTGTGTGTGTTGCATCGACGTTCGGTGGTTTCTCTTGGAGGCGCGGTCTCTCTTCTAGTTAGTAGCTTCGGGTGTGTCTTGATGGAGTGTGGGCACTCTTGTAATCTTGTTTTATCTTTGATCTGCTTTGTAAGAGGTTCCCTCATCACTTTGTATCGGTTCGGCCGTACTGCTTTATATTATGTATAAAGCGGGGCGAAAGCCTTTTTCGGTAAATAACCATTCCGGTTGGTTGCCTCTGAACCTGAATGAACAGATGTAATATGCCCGTTCACTTCAGTTTTGTGTACTTTACATAAACAGTAGTACTTCCTGATGATCACATTAGTGCTGAAAGTTTTCTCAACCCTGGTTCTGCGCTGTATAATCTCAAAACTACAAACACAGTTATAATACAAGCTACAAGGATGTCTCCAACTAGTACAGTTTTTCTTGATTAAGTATTTATCATAAGGCACATTGCTAGTATTTCTTGAGAGAATTTTAGTGGTCGCCCATGGGGTAATTTTGGTCACAGTAATACCAACACCAATTTCTATGTACCAATTCTCCAACTGATCCCGCGCGCACACACTTACTCTGGGCAGTTCACAAACAGTGTTCTTGTGGGATCCGGATGTTTCTAGTAAGCTGATGATGCTAGAACAGTCAAGCATGTCAATTAAACTTTGAACTAAAACGACGACACTTATTTTGTAGCGGATGGAGTAGGAAAAAATGAACTGTACAATTAAGTTTAAATTATATAATTTACTGATGCATAATATAAGTTCTATGACTGGAGAAAATATCTAATGGTACTATGTAGCGTGACTCGGAATGCAAGTAGAAAATCAAAGAGCAGCCCATGACTGAAGATGCATAGCCAGCGTTACACTTTTGCTGTATGGTCATTAAGCGCTACACAGTGATGCATTGCATTCGAGCAAGTTTCTTGTAGATTATATTCAGATATCCAAAACAGTTCGTATGAAGGGATGGGAATCTGTCCTTGGAGGACATGCTACAGCAATGCAACAAGTATATCATATTGAATTGATATTCACAGTGAATTGGTGAGTGACTTCTCTTCTTTTCTGGGTTTGAAACACACCCATAAAAAAGAAGTCTGTTCCTTGCAGAATAACTAAAAAAGAAGTGTCTTCACAGCGAATTAGTAGCAGTTCTGAACGAACACCCGGCCCGCGCCAACAGCCCAAAAATTTGGAGCTGCCGCCACAGCTCTGACCCAGCCCGCCAACCCACCGGTCCAAGCTTTCGGCCACGTCACCGATCCGCGGCGTCCCTCCACGGATCGCCATCTCGACCGTCCACTCCATCCGCATCCAACGGCAGGCAGACGCCTCCTCCACCTATCGTCCCCGTTAAAACGCCCCTCGCCCCTCCCCGCAAATCACATCACCAGTAGTCCACCATTCTTGCAAATCCACATCCGCTCGCAGCTCGAAGAGGATCGTCAGCCATGTCCGGCCGCGGCAAGGGAGGCAAGGGGCTCGGCAAGGGCGGCGCCAAGCGCCACCGGAAGGTGCTGCGCGACAACATCCAGGGCATCACCAAGCCGGCGATCCGGCGTCTGGCGCGGCGCGGCGGCGTGAAGCGCATCTCGGGGCTCATCTACGAAGAGACCCGCGGCGTGCTCAAGATCTTCCTCGAGAACGTCATCCGCGACGCCGTCACCTACACCGAGCACGCCCGCCGCAAGACCGTCACCGCCATGGACGTCGTCTACGCGCTCAAGCGCCAGGGCCGCACCCTCTACGGCTTCGGCGGCTAGGTTCTCTGTTGCCGCCTGCAGATTCCAAAAGCTTGATGGAACCCTGACTTGTTTAGCTCGCTGTTTCCTCTGTCTGTAGTTCGAACTGAATCGTGGAACAAAGTTGTTTGCATATCTGTTGTCGGAAATGAAACTTGTCTCTGTCAGCCTGTCGTAATTCTGATTTTGTTCACTGGGTATGATTATTGTTTCCTTTTTGATGCTTGAGTAGGCCATAATTTACCATGAGCCCCGTATGAATCGAGCCTGTTTGCAGGCTAATTTGTAATGTGATGGAAAAAAAGCCACTGAACAATTGTGTATCTCGATTCAGGAACATCATTTGCTCTGTTTGATGCCAACAGCTTTCTCACGACTCCACCTGACCAACTTCAGGAACGCCTTTATGAAATTGAACGCCTGATACAAGGATTAGATTAATACACACTCTGAAGACACAACAAGCAAGAATTTTACACAACAAAAGGACTCACATTTTTACTATTAACACAACCAAAATTTGGCGCCCCTGTTAAAAACTACGTGTACACCAATGTATAGAAAGGAAATGAAAAATCACTAGTATCAAGTATGGGCAGCGAGGTGACTGAAGCAGCACAGAGATGGCAAGTTCCCCTGAAAACTCCGAGCAGCATCAATTTCTGCATTTACCCGATTCACTGCATCCCAGTCCGGCACAGATTAGAGCAACCATGATTTTTCAAGGCACACAATACAGCAGTTCAGGTTGCTGTCATAGAGCGAAGGGAACACCAGAGTCGTCGGATGAGAACACGATTGCTCTGCCGCAAGTGCAATGGCCATATCGGTAACGCTTATGAGGGCTCTATCGCATTATTCTTGATATGCCGGGGAAGCACGACCTGCGTGCTACAGGAGCGTGCATCGGGTCGGTTGGCTTGCGCGTCAGGGAGTCAGTTTTAGAGCTGCCAGTTATAGAAAATATGACAAGCTGTTTCAGCTATGACATCAGAGTGCCTTTTTTTTTTCTGATTTTCAGACTTATGGCAATGAGTTGTGCAGATTGATAATGGTCAAAATATAATTGGCTAAATCTGTTATCACTAAATTAATAGATTTATGTGTTCCATTGTGCACAACATAATATTTAGAGTAATATGCATGGAACAACGTCTATACGTACTCGGTCAACCAGTAGTCTGCGTTGAACATGAAGTATATCACATACGGCGGGTGATGATATCTCATAACAAAAAGTAAGCCACATGAACTTAATAACTCACAATTTACCATTCCGTGATGAATCAATTCTAATTGGTACATGTGATATTTCTAATTTTGTTAATAATAAACTTCCTTTTTATCTGGAACAAAAACAGTGATTCACGTTGCTACCTAAAAATGGCTACATGTCATGTTGAATGCTGTAAAGAATTCTGGAAAGAACAACATGTATCGATTGGTTTCAGAAAAATTGACGATGAGTTGCTTTTTTAAAAGGCATCCATGTATATGGATAGGGAATTGGTAATCTTGGATTGACATGCCATGTAAGCCTTGATTTTCCTGGCACATACATGAAACTTTATCATTTAATAAAGAGAATCTGTTTGTTGTCATTTGGAAAGCATAAGAGTTCATTATTTTGGTGTGCAAATAAAATTAACCTAGATATATCACCTCTACTAGGTATCTTATTTTAACCTTATTGTTTTACTACCGAACGGCCCGTGCGTTGCAACGGGTAAAAAAAAACCATAATCTCCAATTGCCATGACCATATTTTGCTGCATCATCGATATACACTATCACTCTCATTTTCGTAAATTCACGAACAATTTTTGAAAATCATGAACATTTTTTTAAACTCGTGAACATATCTGAAATCGTGAACATTTTTACAGATTTTTGAACATTTTCTAAATTCAGAGAAAAAATTGAATTTATGAACATTTTATACTATTCGCAAATATTTTTACAAAATTGTGAACATTTTTTAAATATTTCTCTTGAACAGGCGAACTTTGCTAGAATCGACGGACATTTTTTGGAAATTGCTGAAGCAATTTTCTAAATTCACGAATATTAATTTTGATTTAACGAACATTTTTTGACATGCATGATCATTTTTTTTGAATCAGTGAAAAATTTATGAATCAATAAACTACTATGTAAGTCACGAACAACTTTTGAATTTTTAGGATATTTCTCAATTTCTTGAATATTTTTTGAATCGGTGAAATTTTGTTCAATTTGATTAACATTTTCTAATACAAGAACTTAAAAAAACAATGAACATTTTTTGATTTGCTGAGCATTTGTTTTTAAAATTGTGAACATTTTTTAAATATGCGAAGGTTTTCAAAAAATCACAAATTCTATTTCAAAATTCTATTTTTTTATTTTCGGAACTATTTTGAGGTCCCAAATTATTTAAACGTAAAAAAAAAACGAAGATGGAAACGAAAATGATATTTAGAAACAGGCCGCCCGGACATGGGCCGGTCCAAACAGGCGCGCTGCGTCTTCTCGGACGCAGAATGGAGTATAGAAGGTTCCTACTACATGGGCTGGCCCAGGTGGGGATTCACCTGTGTGAAACGTTTTTTATCACTTATAGGTGACATCGGTGGGCAATATTTTGGAACTTTGGAGGCAATTTCGGTGACGTACCGGTATAGATATTGTGAGGTTAATTATCCAAAAGCTATTATCAAACTCTTTCTTTGTACAATCAGATTCTCTAGAAAATATGTGGAACTGCACGCTTTGCATGGCGCCTTCTAGCTCAACGCCTCCATTTGATTTCGCAGATTTCTCGGCAAATTCATGGCCCGTGGGAGGGGGCGAGGAAGAGAGCACACAAGGAAGCAGGGGATGAAGCTAGAAAAAATGGTCACTGGGTCAACCAATGCCCACTATAGCACACGCTATGGCGTGACTCATGCCGAGAACAATATAAAGAAGAAGAACCAAAATATGCCCACTATAACACAATAGAAATAACATCCATAGGCAACATGAAGGGCGAAAATATGCAATGAGCCAATGATATAATTGGTATCATAATAATAAGACTGTCATACCAAGTATTGGTTCCCCGAAGTCATAAAATCATTTGTTTACATATTCAAGATAAAATAAGCAAAAAATATGACTTCTAACAATTTCATTTGTAACTTCATGAAAAGGATGATAAAAAACATATTATATTCACAACAATGGTGTGTAAGAAATAATATAGAGAATAAATAGCATTAACAAAAAGTTACAGGCATGTGAGACTCACATTTTATAACTTACCTTCTCAATCTCTCATCTTCTTAAATGGATCAATTACGGTGTCATTCATAATGGTAGTAAATATATATTTCTCCACATAGCAAATTAAGCAATCACTCATGAACTGAGCACCCATTTTGTTGCGTAAAACACTCTTCACGGTATTCATTGCTGAAAAGCATCTCTCCACTGACGCCGTGGCAACCGGCAAAATTAGCATTAGAAATTGATACATGAAAGGGAAAACAAGATGCTTCTTAATGTCCACCAAATTTTTAGCAAGATCCGCAATGCCATCCAAATAGGCAAAGCTTTGGTCCCCTCAGACATTGTCAATATAAATCCCAAGTTCATGTCCAAGATCCATCAATTTTGATGAATCAAAATCCTCAGGATAAAACTCAGCTAACTTCAACGAACTCTAAGTTAAAAGCAGCGAAAGAGTTTTTTGGGTTGAAAGAAGCCATGTGAATAAGAAATGCAAAATTTACTTCATTGAATCCGTCATCAAACTCTCAAAGTTTCCAATCAGTAACAGTGTTAAGACACTCTATTTGATAATGATGTAGGTTGTTATATTGGTTCTTTTTCGTGTATTATGTTGATTGACATATTCATCATGCATGTTTTGTTTCGGAATGCCATGTTCTTCACAGAATGAATATACCTTCTCAAAAGTGATTTCCACCCATTATCTCTTAGTTGTTGTAGATCATTCCTTGTTGAATTCACACATGACATTGCATTCAAGATATCTTGATCCTTTTGTTGCAATGCATGTGACAGAGTGTTGGCACTCCCTAATATATGGAACATCATGTGACAGAGTGTTGACGAAGAAATATTGTGTTTGCAGCCTAATTAGCCAGCAAAGAAAATGGTCATAACTTATCACACCATTGCAAAATGTTACATGTCCTGAAATTGGGACCAAGTCATTGCTGAATTAATCAAGTCGCTGACAAAAACATAGAGCCCAATGAAACAAATCCACAATATATTACTGTTTGGAGAAGGACACTGATAGATCAAGAAAGTCAGGAACCGGTGGCATGTCAGTAGAGAATTTTACACACTATGGCAAACTTTGGCTGATATATAGAGCCTATCGGCGATTTATCGGTTCTCTACGGAACTGGACTAACATGTACTTCTGAAATTGGACTTCCTAAATAGTAGTGACTTGTACTGCAACAATCGTATCACAATAATACTAGTTTATGAGCAAACACACAGGGTCCAAAGCAAGAAAAGGAACTGACATCGAGTAAAGCCAGGCAATGATGGGATAAAATTACAAACAGCAAAAAAATAAAAAAATTACTCCTACCAAATCTGCTCCATACAGAGTTTAAAATTCAGTAAACTTCCCCGCAAAAAAAAAATCGGTAAACTTAACTGGACATGCACCAAAACTGCATTAGCCATCCGGACAAAAACGGCTGGCATGATGTCAGCTCAGGATCGCTTATGTAGCACCGAACTGGATGGGCATTTTTGTTAAACATACATTGTGCAGGGTTGTTGGCATGACCTTGAGGTCCACGGCATAGTAGTTAGGAGGTTTAAGTTTTCATGTTTATCTCTCTTTTATCTCCTAAACCCTCCTGTAATATCTCTGGTGGTTAGCCTCGACGCTGCTGCCTCCTGTACCGAACTCCCCTCGATCAATATATACACCGCGGGTCTCCATGTATGGAGATTGAGACGCTTCTATAATTTCCACTTGGTATACAGAGCAGGCCTCTTCCACGACATCTAGTTCATCCTCTTCCATCCGCTCCTCCCGTAACCACCACGCCGCAACCATGTCCACCTCCTCCGCTGTTCCCTCCTCCGCCTCAACTACAACACCTCGTAACCTCTCACCGAACGAACTATGTCCTCTGGCGAGCCCAAGCACGATCCCAGATATCGGGCGCCGGATTGTTTGGCTACATAGATCGGACTATCGAGGAGCCTCAAGAACAATCATCAAGAAAGATAAAGATGGCAAAGATCGTAGTTTCCAACCCCGCTCACAATCCTTGGCTGCTCAAGATCAGCAAATCGTAGCATACCTTCTCCGCAACCTGTCCAAAGAGGTGCTTGTTCAAGTAGCCTCGCTTGAATCATCACATGCGATTTGGACCGCGCTAGCAAACATGTTTTCTGCGGTCTCTCTGTCTCGTGTCAATAACATCAGATCGGCCCTCACGAACGCCCAGAAGGGGTCACAGTCGGCCTCCACCTTCTTCGGGAAGATGCGTGCCCTCTCCGACGAGCTTGCAGCAGCAGGAAAACCGATCGGGGAGGACGAGCTCATCTCCTTCATCGTCGCCGGGCTTGATATAGAGTATCAGCCCATCATCTCTGCGCTTTACGTCCGCACCGAGCCCATCACCGTCGACGCACTCTTCTCGATGGTGGCCAACTTCGATCAATGTGCTGAGATGTTCAGCAGTGCTGGTGGCTTCAAGTCATCCGCGAACGCCGCTTCGGGCGACGAGTGGCGGCCGAGGCGGCTATCGCAACCGAAGCAAGGTGGTCGCGGCGGCGGCTACGCCGGTGGTGGCGGCAAAACCCTAGCAAGGCTATCTCGCACGGTAGCGGCGGCTACAACCAAGGCGGCGGCGGCTACAACAACCACGGCGGCGGCGGCTATAGCAACCATGGCAATTGCGGCGGCCAAAGCAGCGGCCACCGTGGCGGCGGTGACGAGGGCTACTACAACAACAATGGCGCCCCGCGCCACTACTACAACAACAACCAAGGGGGCCGCTTCATCGGGTATGAGGAGTATGAAAATAAATGCCAGATCTGCAAGAAAACTAACCACATTGCCAAAGAATGTAAGTGGCGTTATGCAGAGGATAATTCCAGGAAAAGGCGTGTCGCAGCTGCGACAGATGCCTCATATGGAGTTGACTCCAACTGGTATCTTGACTCCGGTTCGAATGAGAACATCACCTCTGAACTAGAGAAGATGACCATGCACGAGAAGTATCACGGCCAAGATCATGTTCACACCGCTGAAAACGGTCCAGGTATGATGATTAGTCATGTTGGAGAGTCTATTATTCAAACCCCGCACCGTGATATTCTTGTAGATGATGTACTTCACATTCCTAATGCATCCAAAAATCTTTTGTCCGTACATCGCATTACTCTCGATAATGGCGTGTTCATTGAGTTTCATCCCTTCTTCTTTTTCATCAAGGATCAGGTCACGAGGAGGGTGCTTTATCGCGGTAGATGTGTGCAAGGCCTCTACCCACTGATCCCCAAAATTTCCAAGTCCAATAAGCAAGCCTATGGAGTCTTCAAAGTGTCTTCAGAACGATGGCATAATCGTTTAGGCCACCCATATTTTTCCATTGTTTATCAGATTCTTAGCAAAAATAAGCTCGCTTTTGTTGATGAGCATGATCGTGAAACTATTTGTGACTCTTGCCAAAGAGCAAAAAGTCACCAGTTACCATACCCTATATCCACAAGTGTGTCCACAAAACCTTTGCAACTTGTGTTTTCAGATGTTTGGGGACCAGCCCCCTCCTCTGTTGGTCGCCATACCTATTACGTGAGCTTCATTGATGATTTTAGCAAGTATACCTGGATATATCTTCTTAAAAAACGCTCCGATGTTTTTCAAGTTTTCCTTAACTTTCAAGCATTGGTAGAACGACAGCTTGACTGCAAAATACTTGCTATGCAATCGACCGGGAGGTGAGTACTAAAAACTCAACTCTTTCTTCCAACGTATAGGAATCTCACATCATGTTTCTTGCCCTCATGCTCACCAACAAAACGGTTCAGCAGAACGCAAGCACAGGCACATTGTTGATATTGGCCTCTCCCTTCTTGCTGCCGCGTCTATGCCACTAAAGTTTTGGGATGAGGCTTTTCTCACGGTAGTACACCTCATCAATATTCTGCCCAGCCGTGTCATCAATCACGAAACACCCACCGAACGCCTCCTTCACACCAAACCCGACTATTCACATCTTCGAGTGTTTGGCTGCGCATGTTGGCCAAACCTCCGTCCCTATAACAACAAAAAGCTTATGTTTTGTTCCACACAATGTGTGTTTATAGGCTACAGTGCACAACACAAAGGCGTCAAGTGTCTTAACGTAGCCACGGGACGTGTGTATATCTCTCGAGATGTAGTCTTTGATGAAACAGTCTTTCCCTTTGCAAAACTCCACCCAAATGCCGGCGCATTGCTTCGCAAAGAGATTCTTCTCTTGCCCTCTTCCTTATCCGGCGTTGATCATGGGGGAGAGAATAATAGTACTAATCAACTTGCCTCTAATCACCATATTTTTCCTGAGATTACTGCTGCAGAAACTAGCTCAAATGGTGAAAATCCAAGGCAAAACGGGCAATATTTCATGTGCCCCCTAGCTGGAGACATGGACGCGCACCGAGGAGGATCTGCCTCGGGATCCTCGTGGCAGGAAGCGCCATCCTCTCCGGGATCCGGGCGGACAGGGCGGACATCACCTGGGTGCGCCTCGGGCCTCGAACGCACGCGCAGTCGCGAAAGCGACGTCGCTGCCCCGCACCAATCGGCTGACGACGCGTGGCGGGAGGACACTCGCGCGGTTCAGCCTCGCTCGCCTGATTGGCCCGCGCCGGATTTGTCGGGGCCCGCCACCTCTGACCGGCCGCATGCGCCAGACTCGCCCGGGCCCGCTGCAGACTTCGTCTGTGGCCGCCACCTCGCCTCGATCGCGGTCGCCAAGAAGCGCGATGATCCCCTCGGGATTGCTGCGGTCATGGTCGCCAAGAAGAGCGACATAATCCCCTCGGGATCCATTCGCCCGATGCGAGATGGATCCCCTATGGCTTCGCCTCTGTGGCGCCACGCACAAGGCTACGTAAGGAGTAACTACTCGCTTAAATTACAAAAATTTCTCTAAGATTGGTATGTCTTGCACAACCGGTGAGCCTAACGGTTTAAAGTCAGCACTTGATGATCCAAGGTGGAAGGCAGCCATGGAAGATGAAATCATGGCATTGCGGAAAAATAAAACATGGCACCTAGTGCCCCCACAACCAGCAAAATTTGATTGATTGTAAGTGGGTCTACAGAATCAAGAAAAATCTGATGGTACCATAGACAGATACAAGGCAAGACTTGTAGCAAAGGGATTCAAGCAAAGGTATGGCATAGATTATGAGGATACATTTAGTCCCGTGGTTAAAGCTGCAACAATCCGTCTTGTATTGTCAATAGCTGTGTCCAGGGGATGGTGTAACGCCCCGGATTCGATGCCCCAGGTGTCTGCCAGTTATTCGTCGTCTTTGCCATGTCATGTGCTTGCGTGTTGCACTTTGCCATGTCATCATCTGCATTTCATATCATGCCATCATGTGCATTTCATTTTGCATACGTGTTCGTCTCATGCATCCGAGCATTTTCCCGTTGTCCGCTTTTGCAATCCGCACTCCTATGTCTCTCGGCGCCTTTTTACCTCTTTTCATGTGCGGGTGTTAAACGGTCTCGAATGGACCGAGGTTTGTCAAGCGGCCTTGGTATAGCACCGTAGACCGCTGTCAAGTTTCGGATCGCTTGGAGGTCGTTTGATACTCCAACGGTTAACCGGTAACCGCAAAAGCCTCTTTTGTTTGCAGCCCAACACCCCTTTCAAAGTGGCCCAAAACCCAGCAAACTCCCCTCCATGCTCTCGGTCGTTCGATCACGATCGCGTGGCCGAAAACCGCACCTCATTTGGAGTCACCTAGCTCCCTCTACCTATAAATTAGTCCCCCCCTTCGAAATTCGCGGATGAATCCCGCAGATCAAACCCTAGAATCGCCCTCCGCCGCCACCGGACACGTCCGGCCGCAGCCGGACGCGTCCGCCCGCCGCCCGCAGCGAATCACCGCACGCCACGTGGCCGCCGCCGTCCCTCCGCCGCGCAGCGCCCGCCTGAGCCCATCAAGGGCCCACAGAGTCCGACCGCCCGCCTCGGCGGCCGCCGCCGCCGGGAGCTCGCCGCCCTCGCCGCCCTCGCCCGCCGCCGAGGCACCGCGCCGCCCGCCGTCTGGCGCTCCACCGCCGGAGCTCGCGCCCGCCGCCGCCCTCCGCGGTCCGGCCGCGCCTCGCCGCCCGGCGCCCTACTCTCGCCAGGCCGCGCTGCTGGTCGCCGCCATTGCCCCCGCTGCCTCCGGTGAGAGCTCCGGCCGGATCTGGATCTGGACCAGATCCACCGGGGTCTCGAACCAAACGGCGTCAGCGCCGCCCCGAACCACTCCGTCCCGCTAGACCGTCCCGTCCCGTTTCCCGCGAGGGTAAAAAAATCCACTAAGTCCCCGAAATTGTTGCATATTTTGTTGCATTTTCATTGCATCATAACTCTGTCACCGTTGCTCCGTTTTGCGCGTGTAATATGTCAAAATGTTCGACTCGAAGAGTAGATTATTTCATTCCATTGCATCATTTTCATTTGAGCTCATCTTTATGCCCTAAATGCTGTTGGAAGAGTGCTATGTGATGTTAGTTTCTGATTCTTATCAGAACATGCACTTTTGTCATTTTTGCCATGATTGATGTGTGCACCCTATGAATTTGAGTCCTACATGTGTTTTGTAATATTCCATGCCATCTTTCCAGGGGTGTATGCCATGTATTTTTGTGATCTATGTGGTGACTAGCACGAGCATGCAAAGTAGGCTTCCCGATGTTGTTGTTTTCAGCCCTGTTTTGCTGATATTTCGATTCCATGTTAACTTGGTGCTACCAAGAGATCCATGCATATTTTGAGATACTTCAGTAAGGATGTTTTGTTATACATGTCTTTCTCTATCCATCCATGCCCTTGTTTGCAATTATTGAGTGCCATAGCTTGAGTCAATCAAGCTCTACTTTTGCTATAAAATGTTTCCTGGCAGGTTGTTTACATGTTATTCAATTTTGCCAAGGTTGTTGTAGTTGATCCTTGTATGCTATGATGTTGTTCTTGCCATGTATAGCTTCTATGCCATGTCTTCTTACTGTTGGTAGCCTTGCCATGCCATGTATTGCTCTGTAGTGAGTGGTTCAAGCTCACCAACATGCCTACTTATCGTTGTTCCTGCCATGTTTAAATCTGTAATATAACTTGCCATGTTTACATGGTTGCCATCATATTTTCTGATCCTTTTTGGCTTATGGTCAGTAAGGGACTTTTGTTCTATGCTTTGAGTAGATTCATGCCATGCCTTTGTTTGCCATGTTAAGTTCCTGTAGCATGTTGTTTCATAGCTCTAAACATTGCAACCTGATGTTATTTCTGCCAATGCCTGAAACTGTTATTATTTGCAATCTTGCCATGTCATTTTGAGCATGTTCTAGTAGTTTTTGGAGATAGCTCAGTGTTCATGTTTTGTAATGCTTTACCTGTACATCATGCCCATGCCTTTTGTTATTATGTTGAGTTGCTGTAGCATGTTGTTTTGATGCTTGCAATATGCCTAGTTGCTGTTTTGGACAGCTTGTCCTTTAAACTTGTATAGTGTATGTGTTGATCCGTTGCTCCGTTTTGAGTGTGCTCTATATGAAACTTGCTTGATTTCGCATGTAGTTTCATATTATCATGTTGGATCCTTGTTTTGAGGTGTTTGCTTGATGTTTGCATGTATTTTGCATCAATGCCGTGTTTTACTTGTTTTGCTCATATCTTCTAGCCCGTAGCTCCGAATCTAATGAACTTTATATGTAACTTGACTAGAATTTCGTGTAGATCATCGTGGTGCATCTCAAATTGCTGTTTAACAACTTGAACATAAGGTTTATTCAGATCTGGACCAATTTCGAAATTTGCATATGAGGACTTACCGGATTTGTTATATGTTGTTCCCGGCCTCATTTAAACTTGCTTTGATGTGTTGGTCTTGTTTGCATCATCTCTTGCCATGAGTAGCTTCATGTAGTGTTGTCATGCATCATACTTGGTTGAGCATCATGTCTTGTTCATGTGTGGTGTGTTTACTATGTTGTGTGCTTCTTCTTGTTAGTTCCTGCTTGCTATGATCGTGAGGATTCGCTCGTCTCACGCTTGGTTCGGCTTCATCCGCTCGTCTTCTTCATGGACTCATTCTTCTTCCTTGCGGGATTTCAGGCAAGATGACCGCTACCCTGGATATCACTACTATCATTGCTATGCTAGTTGCTTCGCTCTATCGCTATGCTGCATGTGACGCCCCAAGACCGGAGCTTCAGTTGCCTTCCAGGGTTTCCGAGTTTTGTCGTGTGGTTTGTTTTGTTTTTGCATTGCATCATGTCATCATGCCATCATATCATTAATTTTTAAAACTCTTCTAAATAAATTGCATGGATTTCTCGATCCATTTAAATCGAGGGAAGGTTGACTTCTCTTTATAACATATCCTCCTAATAGTTATGGAGCTATTATAATTTATTCCATTTATTTGGAATTGAACTTAACACACTTGCAAAATAATTTCGTTCCTTTTTCTGCTTCAAGTTTGGTCTCCAAACCTTGCCATTTTTATTCTATCATTTTCCGGAGTTCCACCAAAAATCCTTGGATCATTTTTGTTAAATTCCTCATATTTTTATGAGTCCGGGAAAATTATCCGTGTGTCCAAATCCTTTCCCCAACCCTCTCTTTCTTTTCTTCTCTTTATCTGTTTTCTTGCTAAAGAAGATATATAAGAGAGGAGAGAAGAGATCCCAGCCAGCCGGCCTCTAGGGCCCAGCCCACCTAGCGCCTCCCTCCAGTCGACCTAATCCCCTCACGCTGCCCAAGACCTTGGCCCAGCCGTGCCTCCCCACCAGCAGACCCATCTCGCCACTAGGCCAGCCGCCCACCAACCCCAAGGCCCAGCCGCCTAACCCTAGCCTCCCAGCTCTCTCTCGATCCTCACCTCCTCCTCTCGTTCCCTCCCTCCAGCACCAGACACCTCCTCGCCGATCCCTTCTCCCAGGCCGAACCGAACCCGCCTCCTCTCTCGATCCCCATCTCCTCTCCTCTCATGGCGCCTGCACAACTCCGCCCCTTCCTCTCCTCCTCCATGGCGCCCCTTCTCGGCGCCCGGCGCCAGCCCCATCTTCCTCACCGGCCGGCCAGAGCTCGCGCTTAGCTTCTCCTCCTGCTCCCGACCTCCTCCTCGCCGCCTGGTGCCGCTCTTTCTCCGCTCGCGCCCCCTGCCGGCCTCCTCGAGCACCGGAGCGCCCGCGCCAGATCCAGCCTTCTCCAAGCCGCCGTCGTCCAACTCCGGCGCCCCTGTGCCATGGCGCCACCGTGCTCCTTCCTCCACTGGCGCCATCCGCGCCCACCACCGAACTCCACTCCGCCCTCCTGCAGATCGCCAACTCCGGCGCCCCCGCCTCGCGTCGCCCTCCGTTGTCACGCCGCCGCCCGGCCGAGTCGCCGAGCCCTGCCATGGCCGCGCCTCCCTGCTCCACCTCGGAGGTCCTGCCCGACGCCAAGGCCGCCGCCCATGGAGTCCCACCGCCAGGGACCAGATGGGCCCCGCCCGCCTCGCCTCGTTCGAGCAAAGCATGGAGGACGCGTCCTGTTGCCCTCTCGTTGCTGCCAAGGCTCGAAACCAGGAAGCCCGAGGAAGCCTTCGTGGGTTTCGCCAAGTTCCTCCGAACAAACGCACAACTACATACGTGCACGCCCACCGAACCCGAACGCCAAGTACCCTTCGATTGCCGAGTACCTCTACCGACGACCCGGACATCTTCGAAAGACGGTACCACGAGCGCCAAGTTCGACTACATGATGCGCCTAGTACCACTACCGTCGACCCGGAGACATCGGATGCGCCAAGTCCTCTTCAACATCTACGAAAAACGTGTACAACTACCGTCGCCAAGACCTGTAACGGAACCGCAAGTTCGACTACCTTCGTGTGTACCACTACTTCCGATGACGAGATGTACCACAACCATCGAACGAGAACGTCTACTTCCCCTACGCCATGTACGACTACCATCGCCGAGATCGCAAGTACCACGACAACCCCGAAGGGTTTCGGACCCGTCAAGTACCTCTTCGAAAACGAACGTGAAACACTACTTCCTCTACTTCCCTCGACGACCCGTGAACGACTACTTCCCTCTACGAAACTCGACCCGTCCCGATTGCTCGTTCCGAAGGTATAAACCGTGACGACCGCCGTGATCGAATCATCCTTGCGATGCCCCTCTTTTGCCATGCCACCGTTCCGTGGGAACCCGGTATCCGGGATCACCCCACCATCTTGCATGACTCGCTCACACGCTTTTCCTTTGTACCGATATCTCAATCGAGTTATCGGAACCGATATGTTGCCGTGGCATCATTTTCGGATTCGCTGTCGTGGCACCCTTTCTTCCACCACGGTGACGTAATGCTTCATATCATGCTCATGATAACGCTTTTCATAATATTGCATAAAACTTGCACATGTCATCCAAGATCATGATAACAACAATTAAAATGTTTATAATTGTTGTTTGCATTAATTTGCTTAAATGCCATGCTAAAATGCTTTAATTCATTACTAAATAACCGTAACTCGGAATTAAATGTTCTCTATATGTAAATGGGGTGGAAAATGCATAGATTAACATGGTGTACTTGTTTTGCATGTTTAACAACTCTAAAATATGCTTTAGGTCAGATCTGTTCCTAATCCATAATTTGCATATGGGGATTTTCCGAATTGTTGTTGTTGTTTCCGCCTCCTTTAAACTTGCCTAGTTAGGTAGTTTCATCATGCTTCACCTCTTGCCATGTTTAATAACATTTAATATTGTTGAGTACCTAATCGGGAGAGAACTAAATAATTGTTGTGGTGTTTTGTCAATATGCAACCTGCTGCATATTGAGCTCCACTTAATTTGTAGGATTGTTTGTGCACTTTGCCATGCCTCATTAAACCGGACATGCATCATACTTGTTTGCACATCATGCCATGTTCATGTGATGGTTGTTTACTATGTTGTTTGCTTCTTTCCGGTTTGCTTCTCTCGTTAGCTTCGGTTTCGATCCGGAGTTGTGAGGATTCGCTCGACTTCGTCCGCTTGTCTTCTTCATGGACTCGTTCTTCTTCCTTGCGGGATTTCGGCAAGATGACCATACCCTCGAAATCACTTCTATCTTTGCTTGCTAGATGCTCGCTTTTTGCTATGCCTATGCTACGATGCCTACCACTTGCTTTATCATGCCTCCCATGTTGCCATGTCAAGCCCCTAACCATCCTTTCCTAGCAAACCGTTGTTTGGCTATGTTACCGCTTTGCTCAGCCCTTCTTATAGCGTTGTTAGTTGCAGGTGAAGATGAAGTTTGTTCCTTGTTGAACATGGAGATGTTGTTCCTTGTTGGAACATGTTTACTTGTTGGGATATCACAATATATCTTATTTAATTAATGCATCTATATACTTGGTAAAGGGTGGAAGGCTCGGCCTTATGCCCGGTGTTTTGTTCCACTCTTGCCGCCTAGTTTCCGTCATATCGGTGTTATGTTCCCGGATTGTTGCGTCCCTAACGCGGTCGGGTGATTTATGGGACCCCTTGACAGTTCGCTTTGAATAAGACTTTTCCAGAAGGCCCAACATTGGTTCTACATTTGCCTCACCTAGCCTTTTTTCCCTTGGGAGTCGCGCTCTCAAGGGTCATCTTTATTCGCCCCGGGCCGTGCTTGTCTAGCGTTGGTCCAAACTAGAGCACCGTATGGGACCATCCCTTGGCAACTTGGGTTACGCTTGTACTGTGACGCTTAGCTTATCCGGTCGTGGCCTGAGACGAGATACGCTCGGCTACTATCAGGGTGTCGGCACGCCGGGAGGTCTTGCTGGACTTGTTTTATTGCTGTGGAATGTCTTGTAGCCGGGATTCCGAGACTGATCGGTCTTCCCGGGGAGAAGGTCTATTCCTTCGTTGATCGCGAGAGCTTATCATGGGCTGTTGGGACACCCTGCAGGGTTTTGATCTTTCAAAGCCGTGCCAGCGGTTATGTGGCGATGGGAATTTGTTAATGTCCGTTGTAGAAAACCCGAAGTTGATCTTAATTAAAATACACCAACGCGTGTGTAACCGTGATGGTCTCTTCTCGCGGAGTCCGGAAGTGAACACGGTGTTGGAGTTATGCTTGACGTAAGTAGTTTCAGGATCACTTCTTGATCATAGTTGTTCGACCGTGCTTTGCCTCCTCTTCTCGCTCTCTTTTGCGTATGTTAGCCACCATATATGCTAGTCGCTTGCTGCAGCTCCACCTCACTACCCTGTCCTACCTTTAAGCTTAAATAGTCTTGATCTCATGGTGTGAGATTGCTGAGTCCCGTGACTCACAGATACTTCAAAACCAGTTTGCAGTGCCGATGAACCGTGCGGTGATGGACCCGAGCTCAAGGAGGAGCTCGATGAAGATCTTGTTCTTTGTGTTGTTTCGTTTCAGTTGATCAAGAGTGGAGCCAGTTGGGACGATCGGGATCTGTGTAGCTTTGGGGTAGTCTTCTTTTATTTTGGTTCCGTAGTCGGACCTTGATTGTATCTGTATGATGTAATGTTTTACTCATGTATTGTGTGAAGTGGCGATTGTAAGCCAGCTATGTATCTCTTTTCCCTTATGTATTACATGGGTTGTGTGAAGATTACCTCACTTGCGACATTGCTTTCAATGCGGTTATGCCTCTAAGTCGTGCTTCGACACGTGGGAGATATAGCCGCGTCGAGGGCGTTTCAAGTTGGTATCAGAGCCTTCCCCGACTTAGGAGCCCCCTACTTGATTGTTTGCTGACGTTGTTGAGTCTAGAATGGAAAATGTTTTGAGTCTTAGGATTATATATATCGGAGAGTAGGATTCTTTTTACTCCTCAGTCCCTTCGTCGCTCTGGTGAGGTATCCTGACGTAGAGTTTTGACTTATCTCTTCTCAAATTTCACTAAATTTTTTTTAGGATCATGTGGGTATCTTGGAATCGTTCCGATGGTTTTGTGACGAGAACATTGTTCTTGGTGCCTCCTGTCATTTAGGGGTTGTGGCAGTGTCCCGGGGAGTTGAGCTCCGAGGTGTTGTCGCCACAATTTTATCGTTGCAGATCGAATACCGAGTTTTGCCGACATCGAAATCTCTTTTGTACAGTTGTTGGTGAGATAACCCCGATGGCCCAATCTCGTGGCGAAAAGGGAGTATTGCCATGACTTGTATAACGGATGTTTTTCAAGGTCGAGGTACACGATTTCGAAGGTTTCTTGGTTATGTGTTGACGGATGGATACAAATGGATCTAGGTATTGTTAGTTTGGGTGATATATTTTGTGTCCCTGTATCCCCAACACCAGATTGCATAACCGTAAAGTTTCGGGAGTTTATAGGTGGAATTCAAGTAGCTCCTAGAATATTTTTCCGATGATGCATGATATGGGATTGGGTAAATCTCTATCATATGTATTTGTTCCGGCTTATTCTGCAAGCCAAATCCTTTGTTCTTGTTTTGTTTTGTGGTATTCGAGTTGCTTCGAAGTCAAGTGTTGATTCCATACCTTATTTTAAATGGTGTTCTCATATTGCTATGTGTATACTAATCCTTCTTGATCATTGAGCTTGTCATGTTAATTCTTTTTCTCAACCGGCGTGCTTCTCTTCAAGTGGATCTGATCATTCCAACATTCGCAAGATCAATTCTAAGCTTTTTCTCAACGGTGTTCGTTTCATCCGACCTAAGTTGTTTTGTTTTCCCGCCCTCCCACCCTTTTTCTTCAAGGACTCAGATTTCTTAATCAAGTATCCATTTTTATTGAGTGAAGTTTCTTCATTCTTTTCCTTTAATGTTTTATCCGGTGATTTCTCATGAAGACGCTAAGGAAGCTGTAACCTTATCATTGTTCCATTCTAATTTTCTTCTCCGGTGGATTTAAGTCAAGTTTTCAGTGTTGATCGTATTCTTTTCATCATTTCAAATGCTTTCTCATGTCGGTGCATCTCTTAATCATCCACTTCTCGCTATTCAATTGTTCTGGAGTGTTGAAGATATCTCAGAAGATTCTAGTTTCCATTCTCAATTCACTCAAGTTCTTTTGAGGATGCTATCTCATTCAAGCCATTTAATTCCACCGGTGCAATATCTATTTCAAACAATTGTTCAACGGTGGTTCTTTTGAGTGGGCCCTAACCCACAGGTCTTTTTCCAGGATCTTACCTGACTCTTCTAATTTTCAGGAGCTATTCCCAAATTCATTGCAAAGTTTGACGTAAGAATGAGTTATCATCAGTCAAATGTCTTTCTCCAAGATCTTTCCAAATTCTTTTCATCTTGTGGGTCAACCTTTCTAATTTTCATTCCGGAGTGTCTCAACAATTCATGGTGGTGTTTCTCGTCGTCATTCTCGAATTTTGAAGACCGAAGAAGAGTTTCTCTTAAATCTCGATCCTTTCTCTTCAAGATTCATGGTTCTAGCTTCGTGCCATTCTCATAATTGTTTTAGATTGTGAGAATTCTCTTCACCCACCCGGAGCATTTCAGGAGTCTTTTCAGTTTGATTCTTCGGAGCCCATCATCTCAGAAATATTCATTCCAGCTTTCAGCTCTTGTTCCCCAAATCTTACCGGTGCATCATTCAAGTATTCTCCAATAAGCTCGTCATCTATTCGTTCACTTGTATCAAAATTCTGTCAAATATCTTTATTCGTTTTCTAATGCTTCCCGGTGAATTGTGACTTCTTCGTTCATTCTCAATTCTTACGGTGGTTCGTTCAAGAGTGCTCTTCCTTCGTTATCATACAGATTCATTCGTTCTTTCCAATCGTACCGGCGGATCGTTGAAGACCTTCCAAAGTTGAGCAATATCTCTCTTCAATCCTTTCTATGAGAATAAGTGGTATGCCTAATCCATTGCTTGTCATCAATTTAATTGGTGAAGGATCAGCATAATGTAATTCTTATTCTTGTTCCATCGAGTAAATTCAATTCCTTATTCCGGAGGTTCATCAAAATTCTTGATTTCATTTGTTCATCTTTCTTTCCGGAGTTCCAAGTTTTCTCGACTATATCATTTTAAAGCTTCATCTTATCACTGCAAGGTTTCACCTTGTGTGGTCAACTTCTCTTTCTTTTATCATCCTTTTCTTACCGGAGTTCATCATGGAGGCTCTACATGATGGTTCGTCTAGGATTCTTTTCATTTCTTCAATTGTTCATCAAGATTTCTCGCGGAGTTAAGATCCGTCAAGCTATACTCTAAAATAAACATGATTCCAACACATGTCTTGTTTTGAGGCGTTCAAGCATTCTTCTTCTTGCATTTCGAAGTGCAATTCGTTCTACCTTATCATTTGAGGTGGTGTTATGTCATTCTCGACAATTTGAGTTCGTGTTTCATGATTCACATGTTGTCAAGAATGAGGTATTTTAAATCCATCAATCTCTTCATTGGAGTTGTCTTGGGCTATATTTCACCTAAAGCTTTCCCTAAGGATTGTTGCTATTTGTGGTGCTTATCAATAATCCAAGTTTTCTCCTATTCTCTGGGGGAAAGAAGATTTCATCTTCTTGTTGATCTTAATCCAATCAATTGTTTTCGTTAGTGGCAGATTTTCACCTCATAATTTTGAGATGTTTTCATAAGCCCACTACAAGCTTATTCTTACCGTTGTTGTTTTCCAACAACTCCGTTCTATCCTTCTTTTTTTTAACGGTGCTTTCCAAACTCATTTGTGGTAGAAGTTGTCATTTTCTTCTCCATTCCTTATTCCTATGATCCATCTTCTATTCTTTCTTCCAGAGGCATTGTGATGTTGCTATTTTCACCCATCATCTCGTTTTGCCAAGACCATGTTCTTTTTCTTGCTTATCGATTTAACCGGAGTGTTGTGTCTTCTCTTCAAGTTCTTTTCATCTTATCAAGTTTTCCTTCTTCCTTTAGTCGGAGTGCTGCCCAAATTATATCATTCTTATTTCTTCTCTATCTTGTTTTAACCGGAGTGGTTTCAATATCTATCTTATCACTAAACCTCTTGGTTCTCGTCGTATCCCATGTTCCTCTTTTCTAACAGAGTGTTTTCAACTTTGTTCATCTTCGTTGTTTTCTTTCTTTCATTTTGTTCAACCTCTCAAGGTTCTTTGGTTTCATTCGTTTGTCAAAGAAGCAACTTAGTTTTACCTCTTCCTCTCCGCTTTTCTCCGGTGCCATCCTAGATCTCGGGACGAGATCCTCTCGTAGTGGTGGAGTGTTGTGACGCCCCAAGACCGGAGCTTCAGTTGCCTTCCAGGGTTTCCGAGTTTTGTCGTGTGGTTTGTTTTGTTTTTGCATTGCATCATGTCATCATGCCATCATATCATTAATTTTTAAAACTCTTCTAAATAAATTGCATGGATTTCTCGATCCATTTAAATCGAGGGAAGGTTGACTTCTCTTTATAACATATCCTCCTAATAGTTATGGAGCTATTATAATTTATTCCATTTATTTGGAATTGATCTTAACACACTTGCAAAATAATTTCGTTCCTTTTTCTGCTTCAAGTTTGGTCTCCAAACCTTGCCATTTTTATTCTATCATTTTCCGGAGTTCCACCAAAAATCCTTGGATCATTTTTGTTAAATTCCTCATATTTTTATGAGTCCGGAAAATTATCCGTGTCCAAATCCTTTCCCCAACCCTCTCTTTCTTTTCTTCTCTTTATCTGCTTTTACGCTAAAGAAGATATATAAGAGAGAGAGAAGAGATCCCAGCCCATCCGCCTCTAGGGCCCAGCCCACCTAGCGCCTCCCTCCAGCCGACCTAATCCCCTGGCCGGCCCAAGACCTTGGCCCAGCCGTGCCTCCCCACCAGTGCACCCATCTCGCCACTAGGCCAGCCGGCCCACCAACCCCAAGGCCCACCGCCTAACCCTAGCCTCCCAGCGCTCTCTCTCGATCCCTCACCCTCCTCCTCTCGTCCTCCCTCCAACCGCACACCTCCTCGCTCGATCCCTTCTCCCATGGCCTTGAACCGAACCCGCTCCCTCTCGATCCCCATCTCCTCTCGCCTCTCATGGCGCCCGCACAACTCCGGCCCCTTCCTCTCCTCCTCCATGGCGCCCCCCTTCTCGAGCGCCCCGGCGCCAGGCCCCCATCTTCCTCACCGGCCGGCCGTAGCTCGCCGCGCCTAGCTTCTCCTCCCGTTCCTGCGACCTCCTCCTCGTCGCCCTGGTGCCGCTCTTTCTCCGCTCGCGCCCCCTCGTCGGCCTCCTCGAGCACCGTGGCGCCGCGCGCATCGATCCAGCCTTCTCAAGCCGCCCCGTCCCAACTCCGGCGCCCGTGCCATGGCGCCACTGTGCTCCTTCCTCCACCGGCGCCATCCGCGCCCGCGCCACCGAACTCCACTCCGGCCTCCTGCAAGCATCGTCAACTCCGGCGCCCCGCCTCGCGTCGCCCTCCGTCGCCACGCGCCGCCCGGCCGGAGTCGCCGAGCCCTGCCATGGCCGCGCCTCCTGCTCCACCTCGGGAGGTCTGCCCGACGCCAAGGCCGCCGCCCATGGAGTCCCACCGCCAGGACCAGATGGGCCCCTGCCCGCCTCGCCTCGTTCGAGCAGCATGGAGGACGCGTCCTGTTGCCCTCTCGTTGCTGCCAAGGCTCGAAACCAGGAAGCCCGAGGAAGCCTTCGTGGGTTTCGCCAAGTTCCCCTCCGAACAAACGCACAACTACATACGTGCACGTCCACCGAACCCGGAAACGCCAAGTACCCCTTCGGATTGCCGAGTACCTCTACCGACGACCCCGGACATCTTCGAAAGACGTGTACCACGAGCGTCAAGTTCGACTACATGATGCGTCTAGTACCACTACCGTCGACCCCGGAGACATCGGATGCGCCAAGTCCCTCTTTGAACATCTACGAAAAAACGTGTACAACTACCGTCGCCGAAGACCTGTGTAACGGAACCGTCAAGTTCGACTACCTTCGTGTGTACCACTACTTCCGATGACGAGATGTACCGCAACCATCGAACGAGAACGTCTACTTCCCCTACGCCATGTACGACTACCATCGCCGAGATCGCAAGTACCACGACAACCCCGAAGGGTTTCGGACCCGTCAAGTACCTCTTCGAAAACGAACGTGAAACACTACTTCCTCTACTTCCCTCGACGACCCGTGAACGTCTACTTCCCTCTTCGAAACTCGACCCGTCCCGATTGCTCGTTCCGAAGGTATAACCCGTGACGACCGCCGTGATCGAATCATCCTTGCGATGCCCCTCTTTTGCCATGCCACCGTTCCGTGGGATCCCGTATCCGAATCACCCCACCATCTTGCATGACTCGCTCACACGCTTTTCCTTTGTACCGATATCTCAATCGAGTTATCGGAACCGATATGTTGCCGTGGCATCATTTTCGGATTCGTTGCCGTGGCACCCCTTTCTTCCACCACGGTGACGTAATGCTTCATATCATGCTCATGATAACGTTTTCATAATATTGCATAAAACTTGCACATGTCATCCGCATCATGATAACAACAATTAAAATGTTTATAATTGTTGTTTGCATTAATTTGCTTAAATGCCATGCTAAAATGCTTTAATTCATTACTAAATAACCGTAACTCGGAATTAAATGTTCTCTATATGTAAATGGGGTGGAAAAATGCATAGATTAACATGGTGTACTTGTTTTGCATGTTTAACAACTCTAAAATATGCTTTAGGTCAGATCTGTTCCTAATCCATAATTTGCATATGGGGATTTTCCGGAATTGTTGTTGTTGTTTCCGGCCTCCTTTAAACTTGCCTAGTTAGGTAGTTTCATCATGCTTCACCTCTTGCCATGTTTAATAACATTTAATATTGTTGAGTACCTAATCGGGAGAGAACTAAATAATTGTTGTGGTGTTTTGTCAATATGCAACCCGTTGCATATTGAGCTCCACTTAATTTGTAGGATTGTTTGTGCACTTTGCCATGCCTCATTAAACCGGACATGCATCATACTTGTTTGCACATCATGCCATGTTCATGTGATGGTTGTTTACTATGTTGTTTGCTTCTTTCCGGTTTGCTTCTCTCGTTAGCTTCGGTTTCGATCCGTAGTTGTGAGGATTCGTTCGACTTCGTCCGCTTGTCTTCTTCATGGACTCGTTCTTCTTCCTTGCGGGATTTCGTGCAAGATGACCATACCCTCGAAATCACTTCTATCTTTGCTTGCTAGATGCTCGCTCTTTTGCTATGCCTATGCTACGATGCCTACCACTTGCTTTATCATGCCTCCCATGTTGCCATGTCAAGCCCCTAACCATCCTTTCCTAGCAAACCGTTGTTTGGCTATGTTACCGCTTTGCTCAGCCCTTCTTATAGCGTTGTTAGTTGCAGGTGAAGATGAAGTTTGTTCCTTGTTGGAACATGGAGATGTTGTTCCTTGTTGGAACATGTTTACTTGTTGGGATATCACAATATATCTTATTTAATTAATGCATCTATATACTTGGTAAAGGGTGGAAGGCTCGGCCTTATGCAGTGTTTTGTTCCACTCTTGCCGCCCTAGTTTCCGTCATATCGGTGTTATGTTCCCGGATTGTTGCGTCCCTAACGCGGTCGGGTGATTTATGGGACCCCCTTGACAGTTCGCTTTGAATAAGACTTTTCCAGCAAGGCCCAACATTGGTTCTACATTTGCCTCACCTAGCCTTTTTCCCTTGGGAGTCGCGCTCTCAAGGGTCATCTTTATTCACCCCCCCGGGCCAGTGCTTGTCTAAGCGTTGGTCCAAACTAGAGCACCGTGCGGGACCATCCCTTGGCAACTTGGGTTACGTCGGTACCTGTACGCTTAGCTTATCCGGTCGTGGCCTGAGACGAGATACGCGCGGCTACTATCAGGGTGTCGGCACGCCGGGAGGTCTTGCTGGACTTGTTTTATTGCTGTGGAATGTCTTGTAGCCGGGATTCCGAGACTGATCGGTCTTCCCGGGGAGAAGGTCTATTCCTTCGTTGATCGCGAGAGCTTATCATGGGCTAAGTTGGGACACCCCTGCAGGGTTTTGAACTTTCGAAAGCCGTGCCCGCGGTTATGTGGCAGATGGGAATTTGTTAATGTCCGGTTGTAGAAAACCCGAAGTTGATCTTAATTAAAATACACCAACGGCGTGTGTAACCGTGATGGTCTCTTCTCGTGGAGTCCGGAAGTGAACACGGTGTTGGAGTTATGCTTGACGTAAGTAGTTTCGGGATCACTTCTTGATCATAGTTGTTCGACCGTGCTTTGCCTCCTCTTCTCGCTCTCTTTTGCGTATGTTAGCCACCATATATGCTAGTCGCTTGCTGCAGCTCCACCTCACTACCCTGTCCTACCTTTAAGCTTAAATAGTCTTGATCTCGCGGTGTGAGATTGCTGAGTCCCGTGACTCACGGATACTTCAAAACCAGTTTGCGGTGCCGATGAACCGTGCGGTGATGGACCCGAGCTCAAGGAGGAGCTCGATGAAGATCTTGTTCTTTGTGTTGTTTCGTTTCAGCTTGATCAGAGTGGAGCCAGTTGGGACGATCGGGGATCTGTGTAGCTTTTGGGGTAGTCTTCTTTTATTTTGGTTCCGTAGTCGGACCTTGATTGTATCTGTATGATGTAATGTTTTACTCATGTATTGTGTGAAGTGGCGATTGTAAGCCAGCTATGTATCTCTTTTCCCTTATGTATTACATGGGTTGTGTGAAGATTACCTCACTTGCGACATTGCTTTCAATGCGGTTATGCCTCTAAGTCGTGCTTCGACACGTGGGAGATATAGCCGCGTCGAGGGCGTTTCACTGCACTACCTATTACCTGTTTTTCAAGCCATCCCAAATTGCCATGTCAGCCTCTAACATTTTGCACCCTTCCTAGCAAACCGTTGATTGGCTATGTTACCGCTTTGCTCAGCCCCTCTTATAGCGTTGTTAGTTGCAGGTGAAGATGAAGTTTGTTCCTTGTTGGAACATGGAGATGTTGTTCCTTGTTGGAACATGTTTACTTGTTGGGATATCACAATATATCTTATTTAATTAATGCATCTATATACTTGGTAAAGGGTGGAAGGCTCGGCCTTATGCCTCGTGTTTTGTTCCACTCTTGCCGCTAGTTTCCGTCATATCGGTATTATGTTCCCGGATTTTGCGTCCCTAACGCGGTCGGGTGATTTATGGGACCCCTTGACATTCGCTTTGAATAAGACTCCTCCAAAGAAGGCCCAACATTGGTTTTACCATTTGCCTCACCACCACCTACATTTCCCTTGGGAGTAATTAACCCAAGGGTCATCTTTTTAGCCCCCCTCCCCCGGGCCGGTGCTTCTCTAAGTCTGGCTTCGAACCGAGTAGATCATGGGCCACCTTGAGGCAACCCGAGGTTTGGTTTACTCGTAGGATGTCTCATCCGTGTTGCCACGAGAACGAGATATGTGCAGCTCCTATCGGGATTGTCGGCGCGGGCGGCTTTGCTGGTCTTGTTTTATTGTTTGTCGAAATGTCTTGTAGCCGGGATTCCGAGACTGATCGGGTCTTCCGGGAGAAGGAATATCCTTCGTTGATCGCGAGAGCTTATCATGGGCTAAGTTGGGACACCCTGCAGGGTATAAACTTTCGAGAGCCGTGCCGCGGTTATGTGGCGATGGGAATTTGTTAATATCCGGTTGTAGTAAACTTGAAGCAAACTCTTCTAAAATACACCAACCGTAATGCGTAACGTGAGTGTCTCTTTTCGTGGTTGATCGAGAGGAGAACACGGTTCTTGGGTTATGTCGGACGTAAGTAGGAGTTCGTGATCACTTCTTGATCATTACTAGTTGACGACCGTTCCTTTGTTTCTCTTCTCGCTCTCATTTGCATATGTTAGCCACCATATTATGCTTAGCCGCTGCTGCAACCTCACCACTTTACCTCTTCCTTACCCATTAAGCTTTGCTAGTCTTGATACCCATGGTAATGGGATTGCTAAGTCCTCGTGGCTCACAGATTACTACACCACCAGTTGCAGGTACAGGTTTCGCGATGATCATGACGTGAGAGCGATGTTTGCTTGTCTTGGAGTTCTTCTTCTGCTTCTTCGATCGGGGATAGGTTCGGTCGGCAGCCTGGCTAGCGAGGTGGATGTCGTTTGAGCTTCTTTTAGGTTTCATCCGTAGTCGGATGTTGATCTTGTGTATGATGTTGATGTATTCTATGTGGCATTTGTGCCTTATGTATGTATCCCCATCTATTATGTAATGTTGATGTAATGATATCCACCTTGCAAAAGCGTTTCAATATGCGGGTCTATCCTTGGTGGGACCGTCGAGTTCCTTTTGGATAGGGTCGCATATTGGGCGTGACAGATGGAGTCTGAGACAGCTAGATGTCCAGAACGCGTTCCTTCATGGTGTTCTGGAAGAGGAAGTGTACATGAAGCAACCTCCTGGGTTTGAGGATAAACGTGCACCATCATATGTCTGCAAGCTTGATAAAGCCTTGTATGGTCTGAAACAGGCACCCAGAGCATGGTACTCACGGTTAAGTATGAACCTTCAGTCGCTTGGTTTTGCTCCATCAAAATCTGACACCTCTCTGTTCATTTATAATAAGCATAGAACATCCATATTTGTTTTGATATACGTTGATGATATCATTGTCACTAGTTCTTCTGATGGAGCTGTGACAAGACTGCTTAAGGATTTAGGCTCTGAGTTTGCTCTCAAGGATTTGGGAGATCTGCATTTCTTCTTGGGTATTGAAGTCAAGAAACATAGCAATGGTATTCATCTTTCTCAAGCAAAGTATGCCACTGAACTGCTAAGTGGAATTGGTATGCAGAATTGTAAATCCTCACCAACACCCTTGTCTAGTTCAGAACCCTTGTCCTTGACAGAAGGAGAACCATTGCAGTTAATAAGTTGACAGAAGGAGAACCAGTTGTGTCAACACTGGTTACAGAAGTCTAGTTGGTGGACTTCAGTACTTGACTCTGACTCGACCTGACATCTCTTTTGCAGTTAATAAGGTGTGTCAGTATCTTCATGCACCTACCAAAGCACACTGGACAGCTACAAAACGAATTCTCAGGTATATAAGCAACACTATACACTTGGGTCTCACACTCAGCAAATCATCTTCCACACTTGTTAGTGCATTCTCATATGCAGACTAGGCTGGTTGTTTGGATGATAGAAGGTCAACAGGTGGTTTTGCCATTTTCTATGGATCCAACTTAATATCATGGTGTGCAAGAAAGCAAGCCACTGTTTCTAGATCAAGTACAGAAGCAGAATATAAAGCACTAGCAAATGCAACAGCAGAAATCATTTGGGTTCAATCAATGCTCAGAGAACTTGGGATAATTCAGACTCAGCCACCGTGCTTATGGTGTGATAACCTTGGTGCCACATACTTGTCTGCAAATCCAGTTTTCCATGCCAGAACAAAGCACATTGAAATAGATTTTCATTTTGTGAGAGAACGTGTCGCCAACAAACAACTTGAGATCAGATTCATACCATCCAAAAATCAGCTTGCAGATGGATTCACTAAAGCTTTGCCAGTGAGAAGTTTTGAAGAGTTTAAACATAATCTCAACTTGTCATAGTTGTGATTATGGGGGAGTGTTAAACATATATTGTGCAGGGTTGTTGGCATGACCTTGAGGTCCACGGCATAGTAGTTAGGAGGTTTAAGTTTTCATGTTTATCTCTCTTTTATCTCCTAAACCCTCCTGTAATATCTCTGGTGGTTAGCCTCGACGTTGCTGCCTCCTGTACCGAACTCCCCTCGATCAATATATACACCGCGGGTCTTCATGTATGGAGATTGAGACGCTTCTATAATTTCCACTATTTTAACATCTGTTTATTCAGGTTCAGAGCAAACCAGATTACTAAATACTCCCTCTGTAAACAAATATAAGAGCGATTAGATCACTAAAGTAGTTATCTAAACGCTCTTATATTTCTTTACAGAGGAGTACATATTTTGACATAGCCAAGGGATAAATAAGCTAGAAACTTAGCTAAAACCGGCATGAAATTTCACAAGTGAACTGCCCTTTTACCTGTTCCGATAGGACACATCTTTGGTTCGTACTCCTACATGTACCCAATCTTCAGCATATGTACTCTAACAGTATACCCAACCACTGGCGGAGCTACGTGTGACGAAAATGGGCCATGGCCCGCCCATCCCACAACAAATGCAGTGTCAGATTGAAGTAAACTGGGCCATGAGAACAAAAACTAGTGATCTTCCTTCATGCCGGCCCGCCCAGCTTTGGCTGTGTAGCTCCGCCACTGTACCCAACCATTGCATTTTTCCATGATACTAATTATACTGAGAACAACACATCGAGTAACAGCTACTGTTTCGACAGCGGCAGACCCAAGATCAGCATCAGACTCTGACAAATCGTGGCCAGCACTTCCTTGCTCAGCTCCTGGAACGCCACAGGTGTAAGAAGAATCTGAACGAACCTCGAGGTTCAGTTAGTTGAATCGTGGTGATGCACCCAACATTACAATCAAAATGGGGAAGCCTGAAGCCTGTTTCTGAACCAATCATCTAATAAGATCTGAAGACAAAGACATCCATGTAACATGTACATTAACTATGTAGTTATGAGATGATACGGGACTGGAACACTAGATCAGACACATGCATGATTGCTGTATCATTAGGCCAGACACTTGCAGAATCTGTGCACCGAACATCACACATACTGGCACTGACGTACTGTTATGCAACTGGTTCATACTCGAAACTGAAGACGACAATTACCATGATGTTCGTTCAGGTTCAGAGACTGCAAACCAGCTTACTTAACTGCGAAATTTGGCGTGGCATGGTTAGTTTTGCTTAAAATCAGAGGATTTTAGGAAGCACAGGCTCACGAACATAAAAGGGAAAGCTCATGTTCGAGGCAAAGATAGCCAACAGTTTCATTTCCATTGCTGATGGGAACGAGATGGTAGCATCAGACGAGGCAACACACATCCGACTTGGCAAGAACCAACACTAGCACGCATACATTTCCAACGCTGGACAAAGGCTAAGATGTCCTTGGGCATGATGGTGACGCGCTTGGCATGGATGGCGCAGAGGTTGGTGGCCTCGAACATCCCCACCAGGTACGCCTCGGCGGCCTCCTGCAGCGCGGAGACGGCGGAGCTCTGGAAGCGGAGGTCGGCCTTGAAGTCCTGGGCGATCTCCCGGACGAGACGCTCGAAGGGGGGCTTGGGTATAAGCAGCTCGGTGATCTTCTGGTACTTGTGGATCTCCCAAAGTGCGACGGTGCCGGGGCGAAAGCGGTGGGGCTTCTTGACGTTGCCGGTGGCCGGGGCGGACTTACGCGCCGCCTTAGCCTGCGATGAAAACGGATCACTCATCAAATTAATGATTTTTCAAAATAAAATATTTTAGAAATTGAATTTAGTAATTACTGATATGATGTCAGCATGTTGTGGGAGATTTCTTCATGCTTGCGTGTGTGCGCGCGTACTATGCTCCATAGATTCTTCTCATCACGTCCATGCACGAAGACTAAGCAATCAATTTTGACTTTTTGTTGGTTTGTCAATTATTATACTATAGGGGCATTAATAATGAGTGACCTCATCGGTTAATGGATAAAGTTTAAACAACCTCTTTTTACTTATTCTTTTTCAAAAAAGAGAAGTTGTTGCTAAAGCTATAGTATTTACTTATCCTTGGATATAAGTTGTACACCTGCGATATAGACTACTTTTGAAAATGGATCATTTCGTGCTAAACTCGTAATCGTGATTAAGGGTCAAAACAATTATGTTGAGCCCTATGACAGCTGCTCCTGGCTCTATCGGTTTCATGATTCGAGCACCCACGTGTGCTATACAGTGTATAACAAGGAGGAGATGATTTATGTGAGTCATATTCGGTAGTTGACGTGTACATAATAACATAGGGGGTCATGCACCACACGACTTCGTCGCGGCAGGACCCGTTGCAGGCATGAGACACAAGGCACCGCATAATGTAAATGGTGCCCTTCCATTGCGAGGGCCCGTGTGCTAGTAATATACTCCCTCCGTTTCTAAATAAGTATTTGTCTTTCTAGAGGTTTTAAATGATGACTACATACAGAACAAAATAAGTGAATCTACACTCTAAAATATGTCTATATACATCCGTATGTGGTGACCATTTAAAATCTTTAGGAAGACAAATATTTAGGAACGGAGGGAGTATTAGCTACTGATATCCATCCAGCGAGGGCCCGTGTGCTTAGTCTTTAGTGATTTGGTCGATTCTTCTTCTAGTCCTGTGCTACAGGAAGAAAGGGAAAAGGAAGGATGAAAAAAGAGCTAGTACAAATGCAACAAAGATAAATGGGTGGATCTGGGATCTATTATTCCAGGCAAAACTCAGTACGAGTACTCTAACCATTTTCCTCCTCCCCGCAGCGACTCCCAAGCGGCGAGGGTTTCTCCGCCTCTCGCTGGCACCAATGCTGATCCGTCTTGTTTACTATGGCCTTAGGGCCATGGAGGTGCGGTCTATCCCGACCCTTGCCGGTGGGAGGGCTCCTGCTCCATTTTTATGTGTTTCTTTAGTTTGTTTAGGATTTCTGTCTTGCTCAAGAAGGTGAGGAGGTGGCGGCTCCCTAAAGACAAAATAAGGTTCTTCCCATTTAGCCTTCGTCTTGGTGGTGCATCTAGCATCGTAAGATCTGTGTGGAGGTGTGTTTCTAGCAAATCTCACAGGAATCAGTTGGTGTTTGTCTTTGGTGGATCTGCTTGGACCCAATCTTCGTGTGTCTGCGTTCGAGTGTTTGCAGGTTGGATACTTTCGATCTACGCTTCGCTTCATCGGCGACGGCTGTTGTTCTGGTGTGTTGGTCATTTTAAGTCTTAGCACGACGATTTCTCGACTATCTACTACAATAGGGTTTGCCCGACTACGATGCGGAAGGGCCATGATGGCGTTGCGTCTTCGGCTCCCTCCAATGCTTATAGTCGTCGCTAGGTGGTCTACGGGCATGGATGCAATTTATTAATATTACTTCTGATGTTCTTTGTGCTGTCATGATATTTGATGAATAAATTAGAACTTTTCCCTCAAATAAGAAGTACTCCCACCGGTTCTTTTTACTCCGCATATAAGATTTATCTGAAGTTAAACTTCGCAAATTTTGACCAACTTTATAGAAATAATATTAACATTCACAATACGAAATCATTATCATTAGATGCATCCTGAATTTAATTTTCATAATGTATAACTTTAGTACTCCCTCCGATCCATTTTGAGTACAAAGTTGTACTAAAGCAGCGACAATTAATATGGGTCGGAGCAAGCATTGTACACGTTGATATTTCTCTTCATATAAATATGTTCAAACTTTATAAAGTTTGACTTCAGATAATTCTTATATGCAGAGTAGTAAAAAGGACCCCGAGGGAGTATTAGTACTCTTTCTTTTTCATAATGTAGTCTTTATAAGCTCAGTCATAGTCTTTATAAACTTGGTCAAAGTTTATACACACTACATTACAGAACGGAGCAAGCAATATAAACATAGTACAGATGCCATGGCCCGCAATAATTTGGGTGGACATGCGTGCACGCATGCATGTTTGAAAGAGAAAAGCCGAGTGGGCCGATCAACGTTGCTTCTCGTTCTTTGCTTGGGTTTTTTAGTCAAGTGACCAGAGACCATGGGGCAGAGAAGACGCGTGCACACCGCCAGAGACTGGCTACTTATCTCGTTTGTTTGCAAGTTTTAGTGGTTTCCGTTTTCAGCAAGCTGTAATAGCTACTCAAGGCCACAAGCTTTTCTCCGTGTCAGTTGAGACTGAGAGTCGCTCCGTCCTTTCAAGCCTTTTCAGTTCAAGCACAAGTGTAGGCGTGCATGCTCTTCGTGTGTGTGGAATGGACCGTTGGGCGTAGGACATGCACGGATGTAAAAAAACACGGCCAGTCGAGGCCGCCAGTCGATCCTGCACGCACACCGTCCTGGGATGGTATGGCGTATGGTACCAGTTGGCCTGACCAGTCAATCAACCGTCTTGGCATGCATGTGCATTTTATATTTTCATTGTGCATACAGATGCTTCATTTTTTCTCCATCAATCAACAAACAAGTACGTTTGGTCAGTCAATCCATGCATGTGCTCCCTCTGCAAAGAAAAAAAAATCTCATTTGAAAGATAGTATCATCCGTGCATACATATGCTCCGTAGATTTTCCCGTTCACCCAATTAACCTGCTTGGAGTCAATGCATGAAGACTAAGCAACTCTCTTGATTTCCTTTTGGTAGTAGAATATTGTACGACCGGGGCATTAATGATGAGTGGCCCCATCGGCCAATGCATGAAGTCAAGCAACATTTTTACTTCTTGTTATGTAACTTGTCGCTAAAGTTACACTCTGAGGCTTCTTTGATTTCAAGAATTCTCAAATGAATTTTGAAGGATTTCAATCCTTAGGAACTTTTCCTATGCAGGTTGTTTTGATTCATATGATTGCATACGATAGAATTTTTTCCTTATGATTCATTTGCAATTTCATAGAAACTTTTTTCATTCACTTAAACCTCTTTGAAAGAATCCTATATTTTTTCATGTGCACAATCAAACACCCTTACAATCATGTTGTATTCAAGGTGGCATGCTACTCTATTCCTACGTATTTCCTATTCCCGCATTTTTTAATTCTTATGAATCAAAGAGGCCTTTCTCTAGAAACAAGGCTGAGTGGCGTTAACTCAATGACACCCTTACATCCCGAGAAGCCCACACAACAAACACAACAACACAAATAGTGGAAGATACAAGAAACTAATCGCCAGCTAACAGGCACCGTAGATCACAAACTCGGAAGCTTGAACAACGATGCCTTCGGCCGACATCAAGATCGTGTCGGAGAGGAGATGAAGCCAGGGAGATGGCTCGCTGCCGGAGGAAGCCCATGTGGCATCAAATCCCCAAGGCTACATATCGTCATTACACCATCCGTCTCCGCCTCTGAAGAAGGTCGGTATGCCCTCTCGTCCTGGTTCATAGGGCGTTGCACGGTCAGCATGGCAGATGCTCCGCCAAAGCACTCATTGACATGGACCAACCGGTGGCACAAGGAAGGATGACATGCACGAGCGCCTCACCTCATGAAGCAACCTTAGACATCGTGTCACTCGCCTTCTAAACAAACCACGACACTTGACCCAAGATGTCGGACAAAATCACCAAAGAAGACGCGGTGAAAAGAAGTGCACCACGCCACGGGACACAGACGGAGCTCCGACAGGAACCTGACTTGCCACCGGGTTGTCGCACTATTGAAGACCACACTATTCGCCATCAGCGGCCAAACACAAGCGTGAGAGCCTTGCCCCTCACCTCCACCCCCTACCCATTGTCTAAAGGTGACTCCTTCAAGAAGGTGACGGTGCGAGCCGCCGCCCAAATCTAAGAGATTTTTTGTTTTCACGAGGGACACACATGGGAGGGGAGGCAAGGGGCGGACCTCGATGATGCCTACAAGTAGGAGGATGGCACCCTCAACACCGTCGACATTATGGCCATCACCGTTGACTAAGGGTTTCCCCAGGTCAAAATCCCCAGCTCCAAGCACGTTGTCCAACCACCGGAGATGGCGAACAAGAGGCCACTGAAATCCCGGGTAGGCAGGGCTAGCCGAGCTGCACGCCGAGAAGCCACCATCTCCAGATCTTGCACTAGGAGCCAACGGAGATGGCCCTCGCGCCATGACCCATATCCAGTGGCGGAGGCAGGAATCGTAAATTTATGATCTTGAGGGGGGCCCGATTAAGAAAACATAACAAAAAAATTACTGTTCACGCCCAAAATACAAAGAAGTGACTAATGTTGGGGAGGGCCGGGGCCCCTGCTGCCCCCCCCCCCCCCCCGTGCCTCCACCACTGCCCACATCCACCACCGCCTCGCCACATGCGCGACCAAAGGGGTGTCCCTTAGCATCAGTGCCCGCCAACTGCTGCAGGGAGGCGTCACCCTCGCCGCTGAAGCTGCCACCTCAGTCCTCAGATCCAGGAGCCTCCCAAGCGGAACATGGGGCAGAGAAGAGCGTCGCTGCCACCTTCCGCGACGGTCGTGCGGCCCGCCCGACGACCCCCACAGGTTGCGACGAGGTGATGAGAAGGGAGGGAGAGATGGTATGGCGGCACTAGGGTTTCGCCCCCGAGTTGTCACGGAGGGGCGACAAGAGGTCCACTAGTGGGAAGGGCCTCTCCGTAGTTGTAACGCCCTTGATGCGGCTATATCTCCCACGTGTCGAAGCACGACTTAGAGGCATAACCGCATTGAAAGCAATGTCGCAAGTGAGGTAATCTTCACACAACCCATGTAATACATAAGGGGAAAGAGATACATAGTTGGCTTACAGTCGCCACTTCACACAATACATAAATAAACATCCATCATTCAGAGTACACTCAAGGTCCGACTACGGAACCAAAATAAAGAAGATACCCCAAATGCTACACAGATCCCCGATCGTCCCAACTGGGCTCCACTACTGATCATCAGGAAAAGACACATAATAACGACCACGTTCCTCGTCGAACTCCCACTTGAGCTCGGTTGCGTCACCTGCACTGGCATCGTCGGCACCTGCAACTGTGTGGTAGAATCTGTGAGTCACGGGGACTCAGCAATCTCACACCCGCGAGATCAAGACTATTTAAGCTTATAGGAAGGACAGAGTTGTAAGGTGGAGCTGCAGCAAGCGACTAGCATATATGGTGGCTACATTCGCAAAAGAGAGCGAGAAGAGGAGCAAAGCACGGTCGTGAAGCTAGTAGCGATCAAGAAGTGATCTGAACTACTTACGTCAAACATAACTCCAACACGTGTTCACTTCCGGACTCCGCGAGAAGAGACCATCACGGTTACACGCGCGGTTGATGTGTATTTTAATTGAGGTCAACTTCGGATTTTCTACAACCGGACATTAACAAATTTCCATCTGCCTCATAACCGCGGGCACGGCTTTCGAAAGATAATACCCTGCAGGGGTGTCCCAACTTAGCCCATTATAAGCTCTCACGGTCAACGAAGGATACTCCTTCTACCGGGAAGACCCGATCAATCTCGGAATCCCGGACTATAAGACATTTCGACAGCAATAAAACAAGACCAGCAAAGCCGCCCGAATGTGCCGACAAATCCCGATAGGAGCTGCACATATCTCGTTCTCAGGGCACACCGGATGAGCCAGACGTCGGGTTGGCATAGACCCTGATTGCCCAAGGGGCGCCGGACATCGCTCAAGTTGGACCAGCACTCGAAGGAGAACTGGCCCGGGGGGTTAAAATAAAGATGACCCTCGGGCTCGCGAAAACCCGGGGGAAAAAGGCTTAGGTGGCAAATGGTAAAACCAAAGTTGGGCCTTCTTTGGAGGAGTCTTATTCAAAGCGAACTGTCAAGGGGTCCCATAAATCACCCAACCGTAAGGAACGCGAAATCAAGGAACATAACACCGGTATGACGGAAACTATGGTGGCAAGAGTGGAACAAAACACCAGGCATAAGCGAGCCTTCCACCCTTTACCAAGTATATAGATGCATTAATTATAGCAGATATATATTGTGATATCCCCAACAAGTAAACATGTTCCAATAAGGAACAACATCTCCATGTTCAACAAGGAACAAACTTCACTACACTGCAACTAGCAACGCTATAAGAGGGCTGAGCAAAGCGGTAACATAGCCAATCAACGGTTTGCTAGGAAAGGATGGTTAGGGGCTGACATGGCAATATGGGTGGCATGATGAGCAAGTGATAGGCATCGTAGCATAGGCATAGCAAAAGAGCGAGCATCTAGCATAGCAAAGATAGAAGTGATTTCGAGGGTATGGTCATCTTCCCCGCAATGTTCTCGAGTTGTCGAAAGCTTGATCCTCGGCGTTCTCAACAGGTTCCTCGTTCACGTACTCGTCTCCCGGCTCTACCCAAAGCAAGAACACAAACAAAGGAACCACAATAAATCACGGTGCAATGCACAAGCAACATGATGCAAAACATGACATGATATGCGAGATGTGATATGCAATGCGTATGCGCGCTCCTGAAGGAAAATGATGAACCAGGCATCAACTTGGCAAACCAAGTATGCCGCTGGAAAGATGAGATGATTTCGGTTGAAATCGATATAAAGATCACCGGAATCGGATGCACGGTTTGCAAATGACAAGCAAAACAAGAATGGCACAAATCTGCCATTAACAGCATGATGCCACTTAGGAAGCAACAAGAAATTAAGCTACTGCACCCAAACGTATCAACAAAGCATATGGCAGTGATCTACTCAAGATGCTTGACAAAAGATGAACACTGAGCTACGGCTAAATCACATCACAACAGGTCCAAACAAGCATGACAAAAGTGCAAAAAATATCAGGCTGGACATGGCAAAAACAGCATCAGGTAGCAATGTTCAGAGCAAGAAAACAACATGCTACAGGAAATTATAATAGCAAAACAAGGCATGGCATGAATCTACTCAAAGAATAGAACAAAATTCCCTTACTGACCATAAGCCAAAAAGGATCAGAAAATATAGTAACACCCATGTCAATATCACAAGTTTCGTTAACAGATTCAGCAACATGGCATGTCAAAAACAGATAACAAGTAGGCATGTTTAAGAGCTCAAAGCACTCACTACAGAGTCTTTCATGATAAACTAAGCATACATACATCAAGAAGACATGGCATAGAAGACATACATGGCAAGAACAACATCATAGCATACACGGATCAACCACAACAACCTTGGCAAAATTGAATAACATGTAAACAATCTACGAGGAAACATTTTATAGCAAAATTAGAGCTCGATTGACTCAAGCTATGGCACTCCATAATTGCAAAACAAGGCATGGATGGATAGAGCATAACCATATGTTCAAAACATCCTTACTGAAGTATCTCAAACTATGCATGGATCTCTCGGTAGCATCAAGTTAACATGGCATCAAAATATCAGCAAAACAGGGTTGAACTCAGCAACATCAGGAAGCCTATTTTGCATGCTTGTGCTAGTCACCACATAGAATAAAAAAATACATGGCATACACCCCTGGAAAGATGGCATGTCATATTACAAAATACATGTAGGACTCAAATTCATAGGGTGCACACATCAATCATAGCAAAAATAACAAAAGTGCATGTTCTGTTAAGAAACAGAGACTAACATCACATAGCCCTCTTCTAACAGCATTTCGGGCATCAAGATGAGCTCAAATGAAAATGATGCAATGATACGAAATGATCTACTCTTGAGGCGAACATTTTGACATATTACACGCATTTAAACGCAGACTACGGGTGCAAAGTTATGATCGTTGAAAATGCCACAAATTAATCAACGAGACAAAAACTTAGACGAAAATTAAGGGGAAGAAGTCAACCTCGGGCTCTCGATCCAGATCCGATCGGACCCGATCAGTGGTGGCGCTGCGAAACCAGCTCGCGGAGCTCGCCCGGGCCGGAGGAGGAGCGCCAGCCTTGGCGTGGCCCGCGGAGGCGGCGGGGGAGGACCGGCGAGGCCGGCGCGCGGCCGGCGGGCAGCGGGCAGGCGGCGGCGGCGGTTGGCGACGGCGGCCGCCGAGGCGGCGGAGGGCAACGGCGGCCGGGTCGCGCGCGGCAGGCGGCGGAGGGCGCGCCCGAAGCGGCGCGGAGGCGCGGCGCTGGCATGGCGGCGCTGGGCGGCGGCGCGCGTGCCACGTGTATGTGAGATTGGGCGCTGGCGGCGGCGCTGACGGGCGGACGTGTCCGTCGTCGAGGATTTAGTCCGTGTGACGGGGATGAAGATGGCTATGGTTTGGACCCGGATTTGGAATGGGGGTGCTTAAATAGGCATAGAGGGAGTTAGGAGAGTCCAAATGAGGTGTAGTTTTACCCCACGATCGTGATCGAACGACGGAGAGCATGGAAGTGACTTAGATGGGTTATTGGACTAATTTGAAGGGTGTTGGGCTGCAACTTAAAAGAGGCCTTTGCGAGAGTCGGTTAACCGTTGGAGTACCAAACGAGCTCCAAATGACCGAAACTTGACCGGTGGTCTACGGTGGTATACCAAGGCCACTTGACAAACCTCGGTCCATTCCGAGAAAGTTTAGTACCGCTCACGGAAAAACGTAAAAGGGGACGCCGGGGACATAGGAGTGCGGATTGCAAAACGGACAACGGAAAAATGCTCGGAATCATGAGACGAACACGTATGCAAATGCGATGCACATGATGACATGATATGAAATGCATGACATGGACAAAATGCAAAAGAAGAAAAACCCAACCACGGAGGGAATATCATATCACAATGCTGAAAATGGCAAGAGTTGGAGTTACAAATATGGAAAGTTACATCCGGGGTGTTACAACACTCCACCACTACAAGAGGATCTCGTCCCGAGATCTAGGACTGAAAGAACTCCGGATATTCGGAACGGAGGTGATCCTCGCGCTCCCAGGTGGCTTCATGGTCGGAATGGTGTGACCACTTCAATTTCAGGAATTTGATTGACTTGTTGCGAGTCTTGCGCTCGGTTTCTTCAAGAATAGCAACAGGGTGCTCATGATAAGAGAGATCTTCTTGAAGGTCAATTTCTTCGAAGTTGATAGTGCGATCAGGAGTCTTGAAGCACTTGCGAAGCTGTGACACGTGGAACACATCGTGCACGTTTGCAAAGTTGGATGGAAGCTCAAGTTGATAGGCGAGATCGCCTCTTTTGCCAATGATCTTGAAAGGACCCACGTATCTAGGGGCAAGCTTCCTTTGATACCGGGCGGCGAGTGCCTTTCATTGGAGAGACGCGAGGTAGACATGGTCTCCGATTTCAAAAGCCACATCACGGTGCTTATCATCATAATAGCTCTTCCGCGCGATTCTGCTGCTTTGAGATTCTCACGAATGACTTTGCACATTTCTTGACTTCGTGATCAAGTCATTGCCAAGAAGTTGGTGTTCACCGTCTCGGACCAATTGAGAGGAGTACGGCACTTTCTCCCATAGAGAATTACGAATGGGGCCTTGCCCGAACTCGCTGGAAGCTGTTGTTGTAGGAGAACTTCGGCATATGGAAGACAATCTTCCCACTTCATACCGAAAGAAATGACACAAGCCCTGAGCATATCTTCAAGGATTTGATTAACTCGCTCAACTTGACCACTTGTTTGAGGGTGGAAAGCTGTGCTGAAACGAATGTTGGTGCCCATGGCCTTCTGAAAAGAATCCCAGAACTTTGAGGTAAAGATGCTGCCACGGTCTGAAGAGATCACTTGTGGAATGTCGTGCAAGGAGACAATCCTGGAGGTGTATAGCTCTGCCAACTGAGCTGCTGTGATGGATTCTTTTATTGGAAGAAAATGAGCCACTTTAGTGAGCTTGTCAATGACAACGAAGATAGCATCATTTCCACGCTTGGACTTTGGAAAACCAGTCACGAAGTCCATTTCAATATGATCAAACTTCCATTCTGGAATAGCAAGAGGTTGGAGGAGACCAGCTGGTCGTTGGTGTTCTGCTTTCACTCTTCTGCAGACATCACATTCATTCACGAATTAAGCAATTTCTCGCTTCATTCGAGTCCACCAATATGACTGCTTGAGGTCCTGGTACATCTTCGTACCTCCAGGATGAATGGATAGAAGCGAATTGTGAGCCTCGTTCATAATGACTTTACGTTGATCACCCTTAGGAACCACAATCCGGTCCTCGAAGAAAAGAGTATCTTTGTCATCAATGTGGAAGCACTTGTACTTGGAAATGCCCTTGTCGATACCACGTTTCACCTTTTTCACCATGGCATCCAGAAGTTGAGCCTCACGAATCTGATCTTCCAAAGTAGGAGAGACTATGAGGTTGGCAAGAAAACCTTGAGGAACAACTTGAAGATTCAGCTTGCGGAAAGCTTCACAAAGATCCGGCTGGAAGGGCTTTAGGATTAAACTGTTGCAGTAAGCCTTCCTGCTCAAAGCATCTGCAATGACATTGGCCTTGCCCGGAGTATATTCAATACTTGGGTTGTACTCTTGAATCATTTCGACCCATCGAGTCTGCCTGAGGTTGAGGTTGGGTTGAGTGAAGATATACTTGAGGCTCTTGTGATCGGTGAAAATGTCCACTTTCCTTCCCAACAAGAGATGTCTCCATGTTATCAATGCATGGACAACTGCCGCCAACTCAAGATCGTGAGTGGGGTAGTTCTTTTCGTTGGCTTCAATGGCGAGAGGTATAGGCCACAACTCTCTTCTCTTGCATTAACACAGCACCGAGACCTTGAAGAGAAGCATCACAGAAAACTTCAAATGGCTTGGATTCATCAGGAGGAGTCAAGACAGGAGCTGTGACGAGTTTCTCTTTGAGAGTATTGAAAGCAACGTCACACTCAGGAGACCATACATACTTCACATGCTTCTAGAGGAGGTTGGAAAGAGGCTTTGCAATCTTGGAGAAATTCTCAACGAATCTTGGCAATAGCTTGCAAGACCAAGAAAAACTGCGGAGCTGCTTGACATTCTGAGGAGGTTCCCAATTCACAATTGCGTACACCTTCTCGGGATTAACAGCGATGCCCTTAGCGGAGATGATATGACCAAGGTAAAGCACTTCATCAAGCCAAAATTCACATTTGGAGAACTTCAGATAGAATTGATGCTCTCGAGCTTGTCTAGCACCAATCGCAAATGTTTGGCATGATCCTTCTTATTCTTGGAGAAGACCAAAATATCATCAAGATAGACCAAGACGAATTCATTGGTGTAGGGTTGAAGATGAAGTTCATCATCCGAGAGAAAGTTGGAGGAGCATTGACAAGGCGAAAGACATGACAAGATATTCATAAGAACCAAAGCTTGTTCGAATGCTGTCTTGGGAATATCTTGTTCACGAATCTGCTAATCTGATGATAACCCATACGAAGGTCAAGCTTGGAGAACACTTTAGCACCTTTGAGTTGCTCAAAAAGCTCATTGATGTTGGGAAGTGGATACTTGTTCTTGATAGTCTTCTTATTCAATGGACGGTAATCGACGCAAAGTCGGTCCGTGCCATCCTTCTTCTGGACAAAAATAACACCACAACCCCAAGGAGATGAACTCGGTCTGATCAAACCCAGACGCTCTTGTTCATCGAGCTGCTTCTTCAATTCCTTCAGCTCATCAGGTCCAAGCTTGTATGGACGCTTGCAAACGGGTTCAGTGCCAGGCTCAAGATCAATAATGAACTCAACTGGCCGATGAGGAGGCATACCCGGAAGCTCTTCTGGAAAGACATCTTGGTACTCACAAATGACTGGAATCTGAGAGATAGCATCCAATTCGCCCTTCTCATTGAGAGAAAACAACCGAATGGTTTCATCACGAGCGGCATAGATGATCACATCATTAGAAGAGTGAGTCAATTGAATTTCCCTGGCAGCACAATCAAGCTGAGCTTTGTGCTGATAAAGCCAGTCCATCCCAAGAATAAGATCAATATCCGAGTCACCAAGGACAATTGGTTTAGCCAGAAATCTATAATCGCCCATCTTGATAGAAACATCCGGAACCATGGAGCTTGCATGCATGAATTTACCCGGAGAGACAACCGATAATGGTTTAGGCAAATCTTGAAAAACCAACTCATGCTTAGATGCAAAAGGTCTTGAAATGAAAGAATGCGATGCACCAAGATCAAATAAGACTTTTGCAGAATATCATTAATCGAAGATTACCCATTATCACATCGGAAGATTCCTCCGCTTGAGCTGCATTCATCATATTCACCTTTGCGACTTGGGATTATGCTTGACCACCGCATTGCTGGAAGATTTCACAGAGGAGGAGGCGGAAGGCGCCTCTGGTTGAAGCACTTGTTCGCATAGTGACCTTTCTGCGACATTTGTTGCAAGTCACCTCGAGAGCGGACGGTGGTAAGGAGCACTTGACCTTGGAGCTTGAGAATTAGACTTGTTACGATAGCTGGGTTGGGCGGGTGGGAAGATCCACGGCCACCGAGTTCTTCTGCGATAAGGCCGACGGAACGGAGGAGGAGGAAGGTAGAACTTCTGCTGCTTAGCTGCCACTTGAGAGGAAGAAGAAGACTGAACTGCATCCCTGATTCTCTTCTTAGAAGCCTCACATTTGAGCTGGGCCGCTTCTTGCTTCAGTGCCATGTTGTAGAATTCATCATACTTTTCTAGCTCAAAAAGCACAAGAGCTAATTGCAGCTCTCAGACCACCTCTGAATTGATAGATCATACTCTTCTCATCAGGGACGTCTTGCTTAGCAAAGCAAGCGAGTTTCTGGAACTGGATGTTGTATTGATACACAGACATGTTGCCTTGCTTGAGATTGCGGAACTCCTCACGCTTGCTCTCAACAACACTTTTGAATGTGGTGAGCTCAAGTCTCGGCGGAACTCATCCTGTAATGACACGACCTCCTCTGGAATCTTTGTATTGCGGTACCACTCAAAGCTTGGTCCTTGAGTTGAAACGATGCAAACTTGACAAAGTCCTCGTGTCCGACATTGCTACATTCAAAATGCTTGCAGATGTCCACAAGCCAATCGTCGGCGTCTGTGGCCTCGACACGTAAACCGAAAGACTTCGCTGATTAGCGAGGAACCGATCGAGAGTAGCAAAGTGCGGCTGGTTGTTGCCTTGACCTTGATTTCCTTGACTGCCTTGCCCTTGAGTACGCTCTTGCAAGAGCTGCAAAATCATCGAGCATTGGCATTGGTGGCTGCCATGATAGCTTGCCATGCCTCCGGAGGCGGAGGTGGAGGTGGAGGTTCGATGAATCCCTTCATTGCGCTTCGGATTACGACGCGTTGGCGGAGCCATCTGAAGAGGGTGACATCCGTTAGCACTTGATAGACAGATAGACAAGTAGAATCAACGGATAGAAATTGCAACATATAGTCTTCACAATAAACATTCGAACAAGGATGAACGAATGAATTCCAAAAACGAACATCACACGTCCATTAAGGTGAGAAGCCACTTGATTAAAGGTTGATGATAAAAATAACAAGGTACGACTGGAACCAATAAGTGGTAAGGATTACCCAATCACGAACCAAATATCTGCGGGAAGAAATGCTAAGAGCTACTTGAATCCCACCTATAAACTCCCGAAACTTTCTGGTTATGCAATCTGGTGTTGGGGATACAGGGGACACAAAATATATCACCCAAACTAACAATACCTAGATCCAGCTATATCCATCCGTCAACACATAACCAAGAAACCTTCGGAAATCGTGTACCTCGACCTTCGAAAAACATCCGTTATACGAGTCATGGCAATACTCCCGAGCTCGCCCGATCTTTGGGTTATCGGGTTATCTCACCAACAACTGCACAAAAGAGATTTCGATGTCGGTAAAACTCGGTATTCCAGAATCGCAACGATAAAATTGTGACGACAACACCTCGGAGCTCAACTCCCGGACACCGCCACAACCCCTAAATGTCGAGGCACCAAGAACAATGTTCTCGTCACAAAACCATCGGAACGATTCCAAGATACCAGCGTGATCCTAAATTTTTTTAGTGAAATTTGAGGAGAGGAGAGTCAAAACTCTCGTCGGAGACCTCACAGAGCTGACGAAGGACTGGGAAGTAAAAGAATCCTACTCTCGATATATATAATCCTAAGACTCAAAACATTTTCCGTTCTAGACTCAACAACGCCAAACAAACAATCAAGTAGGGGGCTCCTAAGTCGGGAAGGCTCGATTACCAACTTAGCGCCCTCGATGCGGCTATATCTCCCACGTGTCGAAGCACGACTTAGAGGCATAACCGCATTGAAAGCAATGTCGCAAGTGAGGTAATCTTCACACAACCCATGTAATACATAAGGGAAAGAGATACATAGTTGGCTTACAATGCCACTTCACACAATACATAAATAAACATCCATCATTCAGAGTACACTCAAGGTCCGACTACGGAACCAAAATAAAGAAGATACCCCAAATGCTACACAGATCCCGATCGTCCCAACTGGGCTCCACTACGATCATCGGAAAAGACACATAATAACGACCACGTTCCTCGTCGAACTCCCACTTGAGCTCGGTTGCCACACTGACCGCATCGCCGGCACCGCAATCTGTGGTGGTAGAATCTGTGAGTCACGGGACTCAGCAATCTCACACCCGCGAGATCAAGACTATTTAAGCTTATAGGAAGGACAGAGTTGTAAGGTGGAGCTGCAGCAAGCGACTAGCATATATGGTGGCTACATTCGCAAAAGAGAGCGAGAAGAGGAGCAAAGCACGGTCGTGAAGCTAGTAGCGATCAAGAAGTGATCATGAACTACTTACGTCAAACATAACTCCAACACCGTGTTCACTTCCGGACTCCGAGAAGAGACCATCACGGTTACACACGCGTTGATGTGTATTTTAATTGAGGTCAACTTCGGTTTTCTACAACCGACATTAACAAATTCCCATCTGCCTCATAACCGCGGGCACGGCTTTGAAAGATAATACCTGCAGGGTGTCCCAACTTAGCCCATTATAAGCTCTCACGGTCAACGAAGGATATTCCTTCTACCGGAAGACCCGATCAATCTCGAATCCGGACTACAAGACATTTCGACAAAGAATAAAACAAGACCATCAAAGCCGCCCGAATGTGCCGACAAATCCCGATAGGAGCTGCACATATCTCGTTCTCGTGGCACACCGGATGAGCAGACGTCGGTTGGCATAGACCCCGATTGCCCAAGGGCGCGGACACCGCTCAAGTTGGACCAGCACTCGAAGGAGAACTGCCCGGGGTTAAAATAAAGATGACCCTCGGGCTCGCGAAAACCCGGGGAAAAAGGCTTAGGTGGCAAATGGTAAAACCAAAGTTGGGCCTTCTTTGGAGGAGTCTTATTCAAAGCGAACTGTCAAGAGGGTCCCATAAATCACCCAACCGTAAGGAACGCGAAATCAAGGAACATAACACCGTATGACGGAAACTAGGGTGGCAAGAGTGGAACAAAACACCGGGCATAAGGCCGAGCCTTCCACCCTTTACCAAGTATATAGATGCATTAATTATAGCAGATATATATTGTGATATCCCCAACAAGTAAACATGTTCCAATAAGTAACAACATCTCCATGTTCCAACAAGGAACAAACTTCACTTCACCGCAACTAGCAACGCTATAAGAGGGGCTGAGCAAAGCGGTAACATAGCCAATCAACGGTTTGCTAGGAAAGGATGGTTAGGGGCTGACATGGCAATATGGGTGGCATGATGAGCAAGTGATAGGCATCGTAGCATAGGCATAGCAAAAGAGCGAGCATCTAGCATAGCAAAGATAGAAGTGATTTCGAGGGTATGGTCATCTTGCCTGCAATGTTCTCAGAGTTGTCGAAAGCTTGATCCTCGAAAGCGTTCTCAACAGGTTCCTCGTTCACGTACTCGTCTCCCGGCTCTACCCAAAGCAAGAACACAAACAAAGGAACCACAATAAATCACGGTGCAATGCACAAGCAACATGATGCAAAACATGACATGATATGCGAGATGTGATATGCAATGCGTATGCGCGCTCCTGAAGGAAAATGATGAACCAGGCATCAACTTGGCAAACCAAGTATGCCGCTGGAAAGATGAGATGATTCCGGTCGAAATCGATATAAAGATCACCGGAATCGGATGCACGGTTTGCAAATGACAAGCAAAACAAGAATGGCACAAATCCGCCATTAACAGCATGATGCCACTTAGCAAGCAACAAGAAATTAAGCTACTGCACCCAAACGTATCAAAAAAGCATATGGCAGTGATCTACTCAAGATGCTTGACAAAAGATGAACACTGAGCTACGGCTAAATCACATCACAACAGGTCCAAACAAGCATGGCAAAAGTGCAAAAAATATCAGGCTGGACATGGCAAAACCAGCATCAGGTAGCAATGTTCAGAGCAAGAAAACAACATGCTACAGGAACTTATAATAGCAAAACAAGGCATGGCATGAATCTACTCAAAGCATAGAACAAAAGTCCCTTACTGACCATAAGCCAAAAAGGATCAGAAAATATAATAACACCCATGTCAATATCGCAAGTTTCGTTAACAGATTCAGCAACATGGCATGTCAAAAACAGATAACAAGTAGGCATGTTTAAGAGCTCAAAGCACTCACTACAGAGCCTTTCATGATAAACTAAGCATACATACATCAAGAAGACATGGCAAGAACAACATCATAGCATACACGGATCAACCACAACAACCTTGGAAAAATTGAATAACATGTAAACAATCTGCCAGGAAACATTTTATAGCAAAAGTAGAGCTCGATTGACTCAAGCTATGGCACTCCATAATTGCAAACAAAGGCATGGATGGATAGAGCATAACCATATGTTCAAACATACTTACTGAAGTATCTCAAAATATGCATGGATATCTCGGTAGCATCAAGTTAACATGGCATCAAAATATCAGCAAAACAGGGCTGAACTCAGCAACATCAGGAAGCCTACTTTGCATGCTTGTGCTATTCACCACATAGATCACAAAAATACATGGCATACACCCCTGGAAAGATGGCATGTCATATTACAAAACACATGTAGGGCTCAAATTCATAGGGTGCACACATCAATCATAGCAAAAATAACAAAAGTGCATGTTCTGTTAAGAAACAGAAACTAACATCACATAGCCCTCTTCTAACAGAATTTCGGGCATCAAGATGAGCTCAAATGAAAATGATGCAATGAGATGAAGTGATCTACTCTTCGAGGCGAACATTTCGACATATTACACGCACGAAACGGAGCTACGGGTGCAAAGTTATGATGCGTTGAAAATGCCACAAATTAATCAACGAGACAAAAACTTAGACGAAAATTAAGGGGAAGAAGTCAACCCTGGGCTCTCGATCCAGATCCGATCGGACCCGATCAGTGTGGCGCTGCGAGCAGCTCGCGGAGCTCGCCCGGGCCGGAGGAGAGAGGGGGGCGGCCGGAGGAGGGCGCAGGGCATGGCGGCGGGCCATGGCGGAGGCGGCGGAGAGGACGGGCGAGGCCATGGCGTGGGCGGGCGGGCGGCGGCGGCGGCGCAATGCGGCCGGGCGACGGCGGTCGGCCGAGGCGGCGGAGGGCGACGGCGGCCGGTCGCGGCGGCCGGGCGGCGAGGGCGCGCCCGAAGCGGGCGCGGAGGCGCGGGCGCTGCGTTGGCGGGTTCGCCGGCCCGGCAGGCCGGGCGGCGCGGGGCGGCGGCGTGCCCACGTGGCGCGCGGGGATTGGGCGCGGGGGCGGCGGCGCTGGCGGGCGGACGTGTCCGTACGTCGAGGATTTAGTCCGGTGACGCGGGGTTGAAGATGGCTAGGGTTTGGACCCGGATTTGGAATGTGGGTGCTTAAATAGGCATAGAGGGAGCTAGGAGATTCCAAATGAGGTGTAGTTTTCGCCCACACGATCGTGATCGAACGACGGAGAGCATGGAAGTGACTTAGATGGGTTATTGGACTAATTTGAAGGGGTGTTGAGCTGCAACTTAAAAGAGGCCTTTGCGAGAGTGCGGTTAACCGTTGGAGTGCCAAACGAGCTCCAAATGACCCGAAACTTGACCGGTGGTCTACCGGTGGTACACCAAGGCCACTTGACAAACCTCGGTCCATTCCGAGAAAGTTTAGTACCCGCTCACGGAAAAACGTAAAAGGGGACGCCGGGGGACATAGGAGTGCCGGATTGCAAAACAGACAACGGGAAAAATGCTCGGAATCATGAGACGAACACGTATGCAAATGCGATGCACATGATGACATGATATAAAATGCATGACATGGACAAAATGCAAAAGAAGAAAAACCAAACCACGGAGGGAATATCATATCACAATGCCGAAAATGGCAAGAGTTGGAGTTACAAATATGGAAAGTTACATCCAGGGTGTTACAGTAGTCCAGGTGCGGCAACGCTGATGCGGTGTGGGACCCAACGACAACTCGAATCAAACAGCCCTTAATAGAGGGAGTACAGGGAACATATTGTTGGTCGGATGGATGGAGTGGGTAACAAAACACTCGGGGACCAAATCCTCACTCTTAAGTTAAATTATATTTAGCTAAGAAATATATAATCATTAATTAATGGGTACTTAATTTTAGTGCATATTGCATTCTGGAAAATCGTTTGGTGTACATTACTTATTGTCAATTCTATGCACCCAAAGATCTTGTCAAATATGATGTACTGTACTGTGCTACTTGCTGGTCGTTGCTGGTTTCCGTTTTCGGAAAAGTGATCGAGTAGACGCGCTTTCAAGTTGTTGGTGGTTTCCGTCTTCGGCAAGCGGTGCTGGCCACTTAAGGCCACAAGCCACCAGTAGTGGTGCGGTGGCTGAGAGTAGTTACTAGCTCCTTCCTTGCAAACTTTCTCCTTCAAGCACTGCGGTGGCTCCTCCTCTCCGCCGGCGATGGGTGGTTCCAGCAGCTGCTTCCTCTGCCTGGGGGCAAGGAAGGAAGTCCCACCGCCTCCCCTGGCCGATCCCCACAGCCGCAGCAGCGTCGCCGCCACTGCCACCGCGGCACGAACCTTCACCTTCGACGAGCTCGCCGCGGCGACCAGGAACTTCAGAGACGGCTTCCGCATCGTTCGGAAGGCGAGTCTCTACAAAGGCTACCTCAGGAGCCTCAATCAGGTGATGATCCTGGCTAGCTACCTAATCCATTCTTCACTTAGTTTCATATACTATGTACGTACTACCATGCATGATGTCATGATCGACGTGCATGAGGCGGAAATTGATGTATGAGTGGATCATCATACAATATTCGTTTTAGGTTGTTGCTATAAAGCTGCAGCATGCCCATGATCCTGTTAGATCGTCATCAGAGCAACTCAACAAGGAGTTTCTTGCCCGTGTCCTGACGCTGAGCTCGCTGCGCCACCCGAATGTCGTCAACCTCGTTGGCTTCTGCGCGGACGGCAATCGCGGGATCTTGGTTCACGAGTACATGCCATTGGGTTCTCTTCAAAATCACCTCCATGGTATTTATTGGTATACCAAAACCCAGTAAATTAATTTTGCCCACGATTCAATCGCTGTTGATTAACTAACCACCGGATCGATCTTGTGCTCAACAGATCGGTCTCCTGGCAAAGCACTGCTAGACTGGAACACAAGGATAAACATAGCTGCCGGCGTGGCCAAGGGTTTGGAGTATCTGCACCACCAAGGTGTGGTGTACCGCAAACCCATGAGTAGCTCGGACATCTTGCTCGGAGATGGCTACCACCCAAAGCTGTCGCAGTGTGGTTTGGCAGAGCTTCACCAGCTTGCTGCAGAGGAAGAGACCTTCACGCTAAGTACTAATATTGCCCCCGAGATGTTAGCTACTGGGAGGGTGACCACCAAGTCGAACGTGTACAACTTCGGCGGCGTGCTGCTGGAGTTGATCACGGGACGGACCCCCTTCGACCCCGCCCACGCCGTCGCCGAGGATCGGAACCTTGTCATATGGGTAAGTTAACTATAGCCAAGCCCGTGGTTCGCATATTTGCTGGTTTTTGTTGATTTATTTGGCTTGTTGGATCAGGCCACACGGTTGATGAAGGACAGGAGCCAGTTCTGCTGGATGGCAGACCCGGCGCTGCAGGACCGGTATCCGTCCATGGATTTCCACAAGGCACTGAAAGTTGCTTCCATGTGCATCCACCAACGGCCGGCCATGAGATCCCCCATTGGCGCCGTCGTTGCAGCTCTGTCTCGCCTTGCCGCCTGCGATGATCATCCACCTGAATCATCACACCACGCGGCGCCTCGTTAACCTAGCGCGAAACGTGCGGATGTTAATTGGCCCGTATTAATAATGGACTTAGAAGTTGACTTGGTTCTAGAGGTGGAACGGTGTGCGTACGGCGTAAGCAGGATCGGGAAGTTTCAGCTGTGAACCGATCCATGCTGATACCGTACATTCATTCCGCTGGTGCATGCAAGGGTTTCGGCTCAAGGCTTGTGGTAGATACTACTATGTCCCTGTGATGCCTGTACTTCAGTCGGCGTTGTCGTTATGATAGTCGAGCTTAGGTCGTTTCTCTTTGGGGCTGGGTTCAGATCTTGCAGTGGTTTGTTCTTGCTTTTTGCCTTGTGTACGTAGTTGTGTTGTATCTCTAGCCGCCTCCTCCTCATCCCACCCCCCCCCCCCCCTCCCCCCCCGCTTCCCTTCCTCGCCGTCGTCTGAGGCAGCCGTCGGGCAAGCCCGGGGCGCCAACGATGGTGCCGGCGGGGCCTCAGTTGCCCTGCCTCTGCGTGGGGAACCCCGGATCTGGAGCGGCGGCTTCATTGGCATGGCACGGCCGGCTAGCAGCCGTGCTGACGGTGGATCTGGCGCCCCTGCCGCGCGGGCGGCGGGATCTGATGGTCGTTGGCGGCTGGCGGCGGCTTCTACGGCAGTCGGTGCGCGCGATCTGGCGCCTCCCCTCCTCTTCTGTTCGACGTCCGGGCCAGCTAGTCGGGCCGCGCTTCCTCTTGGTCGTCGGTTCTGTACAGGAGGTGCTGCTGGTGGCAGGGATCTAGTTCGAGCGATATCCCTGGCCGGCCATGACCTGCCGCGCCGACGGCGACGCCTGAGGGCGTCGTTCCCCTCCTTGGAGGCGTCGGTAGGACTGATCTCTTCGCTTCCCCTTTCCCTAGGTCTCCCGGGCGAAAGCGCTAACTTTGTTGGGCGGTGGCGGCGCTCACGGCGTCGTTCCCTTCTTGAAGGCGCCACTTTAGAAACCTTGGGGTTGGGTGGCGATTGTGGGTGGTGGGCGACGGCGGTGGTGCGGCCCCATCCTAGCATGGATTTACGTCCGTTGCTTGGAGATGGATACGCTTAGGTGGAGGTCATCGTCTGGCGTCAATGGCGGAGGACCTGCCAAGGCTCGCGTACGTGGAGGTCATCGTTTGACGTCGTGGTGGCGTCGATGGCGGAGGACCTGCCAAGATTGTCTCCTCAATCTGCTCTGAAGATGGACCACTGAAAGATGGCGGCGACGACACATGTGAGTGCGTCAGACCGGTTTGAGCCCCGGACCCGGCAGATGGCTCGGTCGGGGCCTCCGGCTTTAAATGTTAGGCTTAGGTGAGAGGTCTGGGTATGTGGCCCAGCTTGTACCCCTTCATCATTTGGATAGCAGTAGCGGCAGATGTTGCCAAGATGACGGATTCAGGCATATTGTTATTCTATTTTATAAGGTCCTCAAGAATAATCAATAGAATGACTGCATGCATCTCTCAGATGCAGAGACCGAGGTCATCCTCCTTTTCTAAAAAAAAATTGTGTTGTATCTGTTGCACTAGTCTAGGTTGGGTTTGGTTGTATTTTGCTCACGGGATGTCGTCTTTCATGTTGATGATCCTCATGTCGTTTAGGTTTGTTCCGTTAAGTCGTGTCTCCAGGCCGGGCGTTGTTATTGGTTGTGCCTTCTTTGACATGGTATCATCTTTCTCTCTTAATGAATATAAATGCAGCTCTCCTTCATGGTTTGGATGATAATGCCTTCCATGGGTATCACGGATACAAAAACTTGGACTCCAGGTTCAGGACATGTTGTCACCCGTAAAAAAAAAGGGAGTCAATTACACTGGTGGTGTTACAACTTGGCGTAAACGGTCACTTTGGTGCTAGAAATTATGGCATACATTGAAGTGGTGCAAAAACTTGGCATTAACGTGCAAATACGGTGCTTATCTCATTTATGTACGGAGTAGGTGCTGACTAGGCGCGTGGGGCCTGCTGTCAGCCATTGCACCAGAGAGGAGGGGTGTGTGGCCTGATTTTTTTGAAAAACACCCTTGAATATTTATTTTCACAAAAAGCCCCTGTTGACGTGGGAGTGGCATTTTTCTCACCTCTATGAGGAGTGGGTCCCATCTGTCAGACCAGAGTGAAAATTAAATCAAAAGGGAGGCCGCCTGGAGTCGAAGCCATGTCCGACAACAAACCCCCAACACGGCTAACCAGTACGCCAACAAGACCTTATGTTTAATTTGGATAAGAAAGCTATATGTACTAACCTGGCAGCATGGGGAGCTTTTACGGGCTGCACATAGTACATATAGCTTTAAAATTTATTTGTAAAACATAACTAATAAAAAATATGTTCACATATTTGTGTGATACAAATATTATACATGAAAATGATTATTAGTAAATGATAACATTTAAATATACATCCTTGCATGATATAAAAAATATTTAGTTAATATGGACATTTAATAAAATTAAAATATTTAATGAATACATAAATATTATATAGTCATGGCTTAGATTTAAATTATAGAAAATGAATATTCATATGAGCAGTTTAAATTATAAATTATCATTATTTTTGTTATAAAACATTGAACTATACAAACATGCATATAATTATTGAAATGTTGTATACCTAAAATAATTTTATGAATTGTAATTTAACTTTGTAAATTGTAAATTATGAAACACTGTTATAATTCATAAATATTTTTTAAATAATATGTGAAATTTTTATAAACACAAATATTCATTCATTATTTTTATTACTGAGATTATAATTTAGATTTTTTAAAACACTTATAATTTTGATTCTTTCTACAGAAAAATAAAAAAGACTAACAGCTGCAGAAGAAACCGCAAGATCTGCAGCCCATTTAACCTCCGCCTGCGCTGCCATTACAATAGATAAAGATTTTACCCGTTCGAGATGAAGAAAACTGAATGGGTGCAGTGGTTTGCCACCTCGTTTGTGTGGGCGTTGTTTTTGGGTTCGATCCCCACCAGCCACATCTAGCATTTTGTTTTCTGTATTGGTTGACATGCGGGACCCACATCTCACAGAGGTGACAAAATCTTCCCACGTCACCAGGGATTTTTTTAAAAATATATATATATTTCGAGGGCGTTTTTGAAAAAATCAGGCCACATGGCCCTTCTCTCTGGTCGATCGGCTGACCGCGGGCCCCATGTGCCTAGTCAGCACATACTCCGTACATAAACGAGATAAGCACCGTATTTGCACATTGATGTCAAGTTTTTGCACCACTTCAATGTACACCACAACTTCTAAAGACTAAAGTGACCAATTTAACGTAGTTGTAGAAGACCACCAGTGTAATTGACTCAAAAAAAGGTTCAGGACATGTAAAAAATAAGTGGTAGACAATGTAACGGCTGACAGGCACGTTACTATTAAAAGTACAACGGGAGAACAAAATAACTTCAATTCGAGTCTGAAATTGCTTCAACGGGAAATGTAATGAGCCGGGAACGATTTGGTGAGAGAAACAGACTGTGGGAATATTGCACGAGACTGAATCTGTGGACTAAACATCGAACATACTGCCACTATTATGCAATTGGTCGATACACGGAACTGAAGACGAGCATACTAAGATGTTGTTCGTTCAGGTTCGGACGCAGGGAAGAGATAATGTGTAAGAGTGCTAAAAATCAGAGCGATGTTGGACAAGCTAGATTTTCACAAGTTGGGATTGGAGGACAGTGTCACGTAAAAGGGAGAAAAAACAGGCAATGAGAAAGCACATGTCAGAGACCAGATAGGCAACATATTTTTCAATTGCTGATGAAAACGATATGGTAAAAAGAACTACAAAAAAAAAAACTCTCCAAGACACTAGTAGCGCACACATTTCCACTGGTAAGGACCTAAAAGGCGATGCATGGATTGCAGCCTATGCTCTCACCACGGATGTGGCGGGCGAGCTGGATGTCCTTGGGCATGATGGTGACGTGCTTGGCATGGATGGCGCAGAGGTTGGTGTCCTCAAACAGCACCATGAGGTAGGCCTCTGCGGCCTCAACTAGTATTTGGAATGCCTATTTTACATGTGCTTTATCCTACGCAATTTATGGTTCACCAGGCCACAGTAAAGTCTATTTTTCGACCAGTAGCAATATCTCTACCTTCTTGTCAGTTCATTTTTTCAACGCAAGTTTTTTTGTTATGTCAGTCTGTAGCGCTCTCCTTTGGTAGCTCTATAACATCCCCCTGTTCTTCTGTGACAAAGAATTTTTCATCAGCTTCAACTTCCTATGGTTATTTTTTCTTTTCATTTTTCATTTCCTACTAGTCTCAAGTGGCGCTAGATAGCTGCAGAGGAAAAAACATCGCCCTAGCTGCTGTTGGATCGGTTCTTTTAACAAATCTAACTTCTTATGCATGCCTGATACTCTAGTACTCAAGTCTGAACTTTCAATTGTATAGTACTGCTGATGTTGATTACAATTCACATGGAGCATTTTTACTGCAAGATATCATGCTGCTAAGTGCTATCATGTCCTCTTTATGTGATTTATCATTGCAAGTTGGGATGTCCAATTATTTATCCTGCTGCTTCCATGGCCTAATGTGATAAGTTAGTTTCCATCACCTGATGTTATTATCATGTTCTTCTTGTGGTGTATATCCTGGTGGGTTAGAAGTGTCATTTCATTGATTGTGTGCTCTGAAAAAAATACAGTGTTAGGGAATTAAATGATGGAAAAGCTGATGCAAATAAATCCAATGAGGAGAATAAGAAAACAAGGAAGAGGAAGGGAAAGACATAGGTACAAACATGAAAACAGAATGCACTGGCTCCTATATAACTTAACTACATTTACATTTCTTGTGCAAAGTCCTCACTAACAAGCATTTTTTGTTGGTCCAGGGAACAGCTACCTGGTACCCAGACATCTGAGTTAAGAAGGTTTGTCAATCCCAAGCAGTTTTTTTTTAACTTTTGAGATGGGCAGAATACGGTACTGCAAGTTATAAAATGGTGTTTATCTTGGCAACTTGGACATTGACTTATGTTACACATATTTTTGTTGATTGTGGTTAAACGGTGAACATGCGGCATTCCTTCAATTTTATTTTCATGATCATAAGGGTACAGGATTATATAAGTACCTCTGAGACTCTGTTTAACAAAACATTGGGTATTATTTGCATCTCTGAACTCTATCCTCTTTTTCAGATGTCTTGTAGTAGTGATAACAAAATAGAAAGGGGCATAATCGCAATGCAAATTACGGTTTCTGAATTTCGGGTGATTTGCGTTATCAATTTTCTTGCCAAAGAGAATCTAAAAATCCAAACTTAAGTCTTCAGAAATCTGCAAGATTTTCAAAATACTTTTGATTTCTTTATCTACACATGTATTTAAACCACCGAAGTTTGAGCCGACGCATATATGAATATGTTTATTCTGCAAAAGGTACTAGCTGAGACTTTCATGGTGGTATGCAATGTCTCTTTCCAATTGTTTCAAGTCAGTATACAGTTTCTTGGGTGCATCAATAATCCTTTTTAGCAGTAAGAGTCAATATATATGATCTCTAATCCTTCTCAAGTGGAATAGTCCTACTGCGGCTGCGGAAGGCAATATATATCCCAAGGTACAATTTATTTTATTAATGTTCGCCACAACAGTAAACCTACTGGTACCACAACGCTTTGTTTAACCGTCATCTTCTCGGAATTCTTTAGTTGAGGAGCAGTCTACTGAAAAAAAAATTCAAGCAGAGGGCAAATAAAGAAGAGGTGTTGTGAAGTCTGTATGTTATCGTGTAAGATAATAGTAAGAAGCATTTGAATTTAGGAAAAATTGGATGGACAATAAAGCATCAAATTGAGGTCTTAAAAATCTCTTTTGGACCAGTCTAATCCAAACATGCATTGACGGATGGATATTTTTAAAAGTTCCCTTCAAAAGAACATGTCTATCCACAGGATATTTTGAAACACAAGAAATTTTGAAAACATTTTCAGAGAGATATCTATCCAGTGGGATGGATAAACCAAACCGTTTGTTGAAATCAGGGAGACAGGCATTGATGTTTAAGATCAGACTGTTAACTTCCCGTACAGTCACTTCTCACTAATATAATGCAGTTGAGCTGCTTATTTACTTGTTATGATAGGACACATCTTACCTTTATACTCCTGAATGTATCCAATCTTCAGCATGCATATTCTACCTAAACATTGTATTTTTCCAGGGACAGCATGAGATTCCGACAATTCGTGGCCAGCACTTTCGTGATGTTCTAGTGTCTGATCAGCCCCGGGAACGACCAACCTGTAGCAAGTTCACAGGAGATGCAGATGTAACATTTTCTCTGAACGTGGAAGCATAGTTTGTTAGGAATTGTGTGGGTGATGTGCCCATTATTATAATCACGGTGTGGAAATCTGCAGCTTTCCTGAACTTGTAAGAACTGAAGACAAGACATCCACGTAACTTGTACTGTGCCCCTAACTAGGTTTGTAGATTTGAGATGATACAGGACAAGAGCATTTTAACATGCTGTTCGTTCAGGTTCAGACGCAGCAAAACACACTACTGAATGTGAAATCTGACACGGCTAAAGGATAATTTAAGAGTGCTTAAAAATCAGAGCAATTTAGGACACATGCTAAAACCTGCAGGAAATCTCACAAGTTGGGATCTGAGGACAGGCTCGCATACATATAAGGAAAAAAAAGCAACGAGAAAGCACTTGCATTGGATGAGACCAAAACAATTGCTGATGACCATAGGTGGTAACACTAGTATCAGATGAGGCATAACACATACACCATGGCAAGAAATACAACGAGCTTTACAAAGCAATAGCACACGCATGGAGACCAAAGAATTTATAGAAGCTCTCACAATTTTCAGATCTCATGATAGGCAGTGGCGTGGTGATAGGCATATCGTTCTTTGACCCCTTCTTTGGCTTCTTTTTTAGCACCTTCCGTGTCAAGCGCTTCCAAGGATAAATTTAGTACTAGAAAACCACCTAAACATAAAAATAGTGGGAAAACAATAATACAAATAGTGCATGTGAGTTGAAATAATAATTACCTAATGGCTTTATCTAGGACTGGTTCATCTTCTTTTTGTAAGCAATTCATTCTTAAAAGATTGGATTAGTATTGAAGTGAAATTCAAGCTTGAAACCGTTTGGTTCACTAATTATGTACCATTTGATATCCCTGAAGTACTTTAGAGCTTCCTCGTCCCTATCGGATAGGGTACATGTAAACAACAAACTAGATGCCAACAGAATATGTGTAAATGGATCTTAAGACATGTGTTAGAGCAAAGACACGTTCTACAGTTTAGAGAAGGACCTTCTGTTGCAAAAACATGCAGTCTCTCACGTCCTCAGCTAGGTTCATGGTTGTTGAACCTTTTTGCTCTGCAGGGAAGCATTACGGACAAGATAAAAGACAGTTAAGAGACAGACCATAATCCCTTTTCGCTACAGGATATCATTTCAGCATTAAATTACTGAAAATATCTTAATACAGGCGAACATGTGTTCACCTTTCTGATCTGCAGCAGCTTCACCTGCATCATATTTAGTTACACCTTCTGCCTCAGCCACACGTTGACAACATCATGACGCTGTCATTTGCAGGTGCAAGAAACCCATCAGATGGATCACAGTATGAGCAGTATGATCAGTGCAAAATAGAAACATCTCTTGTCTATATCCTAATTTACCGTTAGCATCATGGTACAAGTGAGAGTTGATTGAAACAGTCACAGGGATCAAAAGGAATAACCGGATAAAACAGCAAAGCATAAATCATATGGACACACAGAACTGAACGAGCAAGCCTGTTCATTAAGGTTCAGAGGCAATCAACAAGATTACTAGTGATTACGGAATCTAATACAGCCAATGCACCATTTAAGCTAAAAACTAGAAGCAATTCAGGACAGAGTAGCTACCAATCGGCAGAAAATTTCACGAATCGGGATAATCAAATGCACCAATTTGTGCATCAAATTCAATGACAGGCTCACACCAAAAGGCACAGATCAACGAACAGATAGCCAACATTTTCATTTAAATTACTGATGACAGCAAGATGGTGACATCAGATCAGACATACTACATCCACCATGGCACAAACAAACACTTTCAGGGCTGAACACATCTGGCTAAGACGACGACGCGTAGAGCAGCCTAGGCCCTCTCGCCACGGATGCGGCGGGCGAGCTGGATGTCCTTGGGCATGATGGTGACGCGCTTGGCGTGGATGGCGCAGAGGTTGGTGTCCTCGAAGAGCCCGACGAGGTAGGATTCGGCGGCCTCCTGCAGGGCGGAGACGGCGGAGCTCTGGAAGCGGAGGTCGGTCTTGAAGTCCTGGGCGATCTCGCGGACAAGGCGCTGGAAGGGCAGCTTGCGGATGAGCAGCTCGGTGCTCTTCTGGTACTTGCGGATCTCGCGGAGCGCGACGGTGCCGGGGCGGAAGCGGTGGGGCTTCTTGACGCCGCCGGTGGCCGGGGCGGACTTGCGCGCCGCCTTGGTGGCCAGCTGCTTCCTCGGCGCCTTGCCGCCGGTGGACTTCCTCGCCGTCTGCTTGGTGCGGGCCATGTCGTCGGAGATGCGCCGGGAGGGAGGCTGAGGAGGGAGGAGCGCTGGGAGGGTTGGGGGATTTGGAATGAGGAGGAAGAAGGGGAATGGGCGGCCTTAAATAGGAGGCGAGCGCCGAGCGGGCGGGGGATTGGAGCGGGGAGCCGCGCGTGGGTTTTGGTTTTCCGGGAGGGATGGTGGGGCGTGGAGCGTTGGATGCGTCGTGCGCGGACGGCTGCGATCTGGTTTCGAGGCGGTAATCCGTGGGAAGGGGGATCGCGTGCTCTGATTGGTCGGAGAGGAGTCAGCCGGATCGTGGAGAGGCAGATGAAACGAAAATGGGCTCCGAGGAGGCGCGGCCATGTTTTGCTCTTTGCCGCCTACGTCCCAAACGAAAACCTCAGCCAAAACGAGAATTGACGAAACTAGTGGTTCTTTCTTGAGAAGAATATAAGAGTTTCGGTGATTGCTACTAGAATCAATTGTTTTACTGGTAGCATATGAATTGGTTATGTGCTAATTCATCATAAACACTGGTGTGTAAACTGATCTACATATAAATGGTCATTTTAGAAAAGAATTTCTTTTCAGTTTTGACTGTTGTAGCACACACGCCGAACTACTGATGTTTCTGTAAGTCGCTACTTCTAGGATTCGTGACAAGCACGTCCGGGAATCTGTCCATTTGGTTGGCTTTTCAGTAGCGAAAGCCATGAAAAAAAATCCCAACCAAACAAGGCCATATTCTAAAATTCTTGATGTTCATTTGTTTTCTTCCATTTCGAGAAGCATTCTTACTCACCAGGTGAATTAACGAGCCGCTTGGCTCGTTAAGCTTGTGACCACTAAACTCGGTAAACTTAACGAGGCAAAAAACCCTGGTTGATTATATTCGTTTGAAGCTTGTAATCACTCATGAGCGCTCGATAGATTTCAAATCATCAACAAATTGGTCACAAAATCAAATTCTACGAGTCTGGAACTATCCATATAATGGCTTGTTTAAGACATTCTTCCTCAGTTCCATGAATCCAGGAGTTCTAGTTTTTGTCGACCATGTCTAAGTGTTATTACCCTCTTGAGGTTACGCCAAACTGAAAACATAATCCTGAATATGTAACGGGCAACATGGTGTATTTCTTTGTAACACTACAAAATGGATATGCTCTGCACAGAGAAAGATTTTATGTTACCGGACAGCTAGAGCATAGAGTGTCACTGGATATAGGTGAATATAATTGCAGAAGAAGCATATTGCTCAATTCAGCTAGTGAAAACATAACTATGCTCGCAGGCAGCACCTATACAGGCACTGTCCGTGTGCATTGAGAATAAGTAGCAGAAATATTCCATCTCAACTCAAGAACTGAGAACTGTTGTCTGCCACCTGAAGAGAACTGTTGTCTGCCACCTGAGTTCTTCCAACGCGATAATTTCATATACACAGCATAGAGTTGATCCATGGCGACATCAATTCAGTATTGCAGCAGAATGACCAAGCTCTAAGCAGACAATACGCACTAGTAGAAAATAGGGATTTGGTCCAGGCTAGGAAAGGGCACTAATCCTGGTTCTCCAACGAACCAGGACCAATGGGTGCATCAGTCCCGGTTCGTGGCCAGGGCACAGACCGGGCCTCAGGGGCCATTTGTCCCGGTTCGTCTGACCCGTCCCGGTTCGTGTCTGGAACCGGGACCAAAGGGGGTCCTTTAGTCCCGGTTTTAGCCACCAACCGAGAATAAAGAGTGGCCTATATATACTGCTCACGAGCAGAGACACTGCTCTGTTTTTTGGCCGGCCGTGGGAGAGCTTTGTGGTGCTCTAGCTCACCTCCTATGCACATGAGGTGTTCGATGAAATGCCCGAGCCACACTTAAGCTTTCTCCTCTCGAAGCTCCTTGTTCAAGCTCCATTTTCATAAAGATTTGTCTAGGTTTGGCGGTTCTTCCTGTCCCGTCTCCGTCCTCACGCCGTCGATCGTCCGCGCCGATCTCGTCGCCGGCACCATCGTGATGAGCCTCTTGTTATTATCTTCTTTCTAAAAGAAAAAAGTTCTTACTTGTATGATGTAGATAGATACTTGTATATTTTTTTTACTTTTATTATTGTTTGTTATTATATAGTGCGATGGTTTTGGTATCCGCCTCCGTCGGCCCTCGTCTTGTCTATGATTCGGATGTGGTATATATTATCTTTTATAACTATTTGGTTCATTTAGTGTTTATGACAATTATGGCGACCAACGTGACATAGATGTTTTTCTCTAGGAGGTATGTGAACCGGAAATTCCAACCGACCCTATTGTCGAGAGGTTAAATTTAGTTGAAAAAGAAAACAATTACTTGAAGAAAAAATTGAAAAGAATTGAGGAGGAGAAGATGAGATTGGAGTTGCATGTTGCGGATGTCGTCAACAATCACAAGATCAAGATGGATGCAATGCGCTTGAAGATTAGAAAGATTAAAAAATATGTCATTCATACCGAGGCTTTGTATCATTATGCCGTTGGATCAATTGTTACCTTAGTTGCGATTATGGTCGCATTTGTTGTTGCATTGGAATGTTTTATATAGTTTTAATGTATGATTTAATTAGATGCTCTGGAGAGCTATATGTTGTTCAATGAGAACTATATATGTATGAACTTTATGAATTTATTTTTTCAGTAATAACATTTGATCACTAATGTACTTTGGTTTTAATGTGATGATGAACTTCTATTAATTTGGTCGCTTCCCTGTTCATGATGTTCTGTAATGGTTTTTGACACACTTAATTATATATAATGCACGGAGATGAACTGACAATGGATGTACGGTGACAGACGCACCTCCAAATACATTAAGGACGTGCATAATTTTCTCGAAGTGGCTGAGGCAACCAAGCAGAATGATTTTATGTGTTGTCCATGCTCTAGATGTGGGAATACAAAGTCTTACTCTGACCGAAAAATTCTTCACACCCACCTGCTTGAGAAGGGTTTCATGCCACACTATAATGTTTGGACCAAGCATGGAGAAAGAGGGGTTATGATGGAAGACAACGAAGAAGAAGGGGATGACAACAACTATGTGCCCCCTGAATACGGTGATACTGCAACGGGGGAAGCTGAAGATCAAGAGGAACCAGACGATGTGCCCGATGATGATCTTCGTCGGGTCATTGTTGATGCAAAGAGACAATGCGAAAGTGAAAAGGAGAAGCTGAAGTTCAATTGCACGTTAGAGGATCACAAAAAAGGGTTGTACCCAAATTGCGAAGATGGCAACACAAAGCTCGGTACCACACTGGAATTGCTGCAGTGGAAGGCAGACAATGGTGTACCTGACAACGGATTTGAGAAGCTACTAAAAATATTGAAGAAGAAGCTTCCAAAGGATAACGAATTGCCTGACAGTACGTACTGAGAAAATAAGGTTATATGCCCTCTAGGATTGGAGGTGCAGAAGATATATGCATGCCCTAATGACTGCATCCTGTACCGCGGTGCGTACGAGGATTTGAACGCATGCCCGATATGCGGTGCATTGCTATATAAGATCAGATGAGATGACCCTCGTGATGTTGAGGGCGAGCGGCCCAGGAAGAGGATTCCTGCCACGGTGATGTGGTATTCTCCTATAATACCACGATTGAAACGTCTGTTCAGAAACAAAGAGCATGCCAAGTTGATGCGATGGCACAAAGAGTACCGTAAGAAAGACGGGAAGTTGAGAGCACCCGCTGACAGGTCGCAATGGAGAAAAATCAAGAGAAAGTGGGGGGACTTTGGAGGTGACGTAAGGAGCGTATGGTTTGGTTTAAGCACGGATGGGATCAATCCTTTTAGGGAGCAGAGCAACAATCATAGCACCTGGCTCGTGACTCTATGTATCTATAACCTTCCTCCTTAGTTGTGCATGAAGCGGAAGTTCATTATGATGTCAGTTCTCATCCAAGGCCCTAAGCAACCCGGCAACGACATTGATGTGTATCTAAGGCCATCAGTTGAAGAACTTTTACAGCTGTGGAATGGAAAAGGTGTACGTGTGTGGGATGAGCAAGACCAGCAGGAATTTGACCTACATGCATTGCTTTTTGTAACCATCAATGATTGGCCTACTCTCAGTAACCTTTCAGGACGGACAAACAAGGGATACCACGCATGCACGCACTGTTTAGATGACACCAAAAGTATATATTTGGACAAATGCAGGAAGAATGTGTACCTGGGGCATTGTCGATTTCTTCTGACCAACCATCAATGTCGAAAGAAAGGCAATCATTTCAAAGGCGAGGCAGATCACCGGAAGAAGCCTGCCTTCCGTACTGGTGATCACATACTTGCTATGGTCAATGATTTACAAGTAATCTTTGGAAAGGGTCCCGGCTGACTATCTTTTTTGAATGACGCTGAGGGACGCGCACCCATGTGGAAGAAGAAATCTATATTTTGGGACCTACCCTATTGGAAAGACCTAGAGGTCCGCTCCGCAATCGACGTGATGCACGTGACGAAGAATCTTTGCATGAACCTGCTAGGCTTCTTGGGCGTGTATGGGAAGACAAAAGATACACCGGAGGCACAGGAGGACCAACAACGTGTGCACGAAAAATACGGCATGCCTCCAAAGCAGTATGAAGGTCCTGCCAGCTACGCTCTTACCAAAGAAGAGAAGGAAACCTTCTTTGAATGCCTGCTCAGTATGAAGGTACCGTCTGGCTTCACGTCGAATATAAAGGGAATAATAAATATGGCAGAGAAAAAGTTCCAGAACATAAAGTCTCATGACGACCACGTGATTATGACGCAACTGCTCCAGTTGCATTGATGGGGCTTCTACCGAAAAACGTTCGATTAGCCATTGTGAAGCTATGTGCATTCCTCAATGCAATCTCACAGAAAATGATCGATCCAGAAATCCTAGCAAGGTTAAGGAGTGTTTTGGCGCAATGTCTTGTCACTTTTGAGCTGGTGTTCCCACCATCCTGCTTCAATATCATGACGCACGTCCTAGTTCATCTAGTCAACGAGATTGTCATTCCAGGCCCTGTATTTCTACACAACATGTTCCCCTTTGAGAGGTTCATGGGAGTCTTAAAGAAATATGTTCGTAACCGCACTAGGCCAGAAGGAAGCATCTCCATGGGCCATCAAACAGAGGAGGTCATTGGGTTTTGTATTGATTTCATTCCTGGCCTTAAGAAGATTGGTCTCCCTCAATCGCGGTATGAGGGGAGACTGGCTGGAAAAAGCACGCTAGGAGAGGACTCAATAATATGTAGGGACGGGCATTCTTGGTCTCAAGCACACTACAGAGTTATACAGAATTCTACCTTGGTGACCCCGTATGTCAATGAACACAAGAATATTCTGCGCTCCAAACACCCGGAGCAGTGTGACGACTGGATTACATGTGAACACATCAGGACTTTCGCAGTTGGTTGCAAACACGTCTCATGGGTGACAACACTGTTTCTGATGAGCTGTACTCGTTGGCCAGGGGACCATCTTCGACTGTATTAACTTACAAAGGGTACGAGATAAATAGGAATAAATTTTACATGATCGCCCAAGATCAAAAGAGCACCAGCCAAAACAGTGTTGTCCGCTTTGATGCAGCAACCAAGAGGGGAAAGGACACATATTACGGTTAAATAGTGGACATATGGGAACTTGACTATGGACATGATTTTAAGGTCCCTTTATTTCAGTGCAAATGGGTCAATCTGTCAGGAGGCAGGGTATAGGTAGACCCACAGTACGGAATGACAACAGTGGATCTGAACAATCTTGGGTACACAGACGAACCATTCGTCCTAGCCAATGATGTGGTGCAGGTTTTCTATGTGAAGGACATGTCTACCAAACCGAGAAAAAGAAAAGATAAGGAAGCGAATACATCATACGATGATCCAAAGCGCCACATAGTTCTTTCAGGAAAAAGATACATCATGGGGGTGGAGGGCAAGATAGACATGTCTGAAGGTTATGAAAAGTTTCATGAAATTCCTCCCTTCAAAGGCAAGGCTGACCCAAGCACCCTGTTAAACGATGAAGATTATCCATGGTTACGCCGCAATAAGCAAAGAACATTAGTGAAGAAAAAGTGAAGTTTTTCTCTCCACAACTAATATGATGATGTCTTTGATCTAGAATATAACTGCAGTTACATGTGAAGAAATGAAATGCCTTTTGTAACAGATGAGTTTATGTATGAAACCCTGATACTTCGAATGAGATCGTCCATTTTGTACATGAAGTGCATCCAGTTTTTGTCGTAACCCTCTCAACTTTTTAGAACATGCTATGTGGGTGAAATGATGATACCATGCCAACTTTCAACCTTTTCAGAGTTCATTTGAAGTGCTTTTCGATTTCAGGGTCATTTAGCTCAAAAAATCAGTAAATGCATGAAAAATACCAAATGAAGTCAGAAAGGGTTGAAAATTGATGATGTGGCTTTGAATGGTGCATATTGAACACACAAAAAGTCTGAAGTTCAAATAAGTTCAAAAAAATGAAATCGAGATGAGTTTTTCCTCCGAAACCCTGATACTTCGAAATAGATTGTCCATTTTGTACACGAAGCGCATCCAGTTTTTACCGTAACCCTCTAAACTTTTTAGAACATGCTATGTCGGTGAAATGATGATACCATGCCAACTTTTAACCTTTTTAGAGTTCATTTGTAGTGCTTTTCAATTTCAGGGTCATTTAGCTCAAAGAATGAACTAATAGCAAAAAGAATGAACTAGAAAATTTGTATGAAACTCTAATAGCAAAAAAATGAACTAAAAAATAAATTAAAAATATTCTGTTATGATCAACTAAAACAAAACTGTAATATATTCAATAACAAAAAGAATCAACTAAAAGCTTTTATAAAACTATAATAGCAAAAGGAATCAAGTAAAAAGATTTTATAAACCTCTAGTATTTTTGAAACTAAAATTATATAAAATTTATGCAACTAAAATTATTAAAGTATTTTTTGTTCAAAAATTAATAGCAAAAAGAATTTTCATAAAGTTTTCATGTTAGAAACTTTAATAGCAAACTAAAATAACAAAATCTATTTTTGATTAAAACAGAAATTTAAAATAACCTAAAATTAACCAAATTGAATATAATGATAAAACACAGTATATTAAATAGCAGGAAAAAGAATCACACAAAAATCTATTTTTATAGTAAAGTTATTCAGAAACTAGTGATTCACATAAATTTCAAAGAATTCAAATTTAAACTATTCAAATTTGAAAACTAATGGCACTAATAGAAAGTTTATAATTTTTGTGACCTAAAAGGAAAAAAGAATCACTGAAAAACAGTAAGTATTTAGCTGTAAGTAGAAACAAAACAAGATAAATAAAGCAAAAGAAAACTGATTTTTTTTTTATAAATGCCGCCTACTAGGCCACCACGCACTACTAGGGAAAACCCTAGTAATTGCGCTTGAAATATGCATAGCCGTAGCGCTGGGTCCAGCGCTACTGCTACCGCGCTACAGCTAAGTTGTAGCAGTAGCGCTGTTACGGGCAACACTACTGGTTAGTATTGTTATCAGTAGCGCTTCCTGGACCAGCGGTACTGATACCTAACTGTAGCGCTTGTTCACAGGAAGCGCTGCTACTAAGCCAGCGCTACTGCTAGGTGCTTCCAGCGCTACTGCTAATGTTCCTGCTTTCACTGATTCACACCCCTCTACGTATTTGTGTTGTATTTATACAGGCTCTATACAAAAGTTTCATCAAATCATACTAAACATACACTATTCTCATCATATCATAGACATACAGTAGTCTCATCATACCATCATCATCATCATTCAACACAAATATCATCACATCTCGAAAATAGCGATATACAAGTGCGATCATGTCATGTCTCGAATAAGTGCAACTACATGGTCATGGCACACACACAAGTTTCATCATCTCTATCTAAACCATGATGTAGAAGAGAAGAGCGATCAGCATGAGCAAGAGCGCAACTATGTAGTACCGGCGGTCCCGCCCCTGCTCATGCTGGAGTGTCCACCTCAAGTAACTACTTTCTGCTTCGGCTCTGCTGTAGAACCCACTGTGGCTAGCACCCGGGTACCTGTGCACCTGGGCCTGAGCGGCTTGCCAGTGGTCGTAGACTCCTGGAACCCTCCCAACGTACATGACGTAGTAGCCCTTCGCCATCTCTGATCTATGTACCTGCATCATGAGTTGATGAATTGAATGATAATATGCAACATAATGTACTTAAGAAAACAAAGAGGCATAATTAGCAAAATACAAGCAACCAATAGTAAACATAAATGACGAAGTTCCTCATACCCAAACTAATTAACTAGAGCGATCTACGCTAGTTCAGGACCACGGTTTAGTTACATCACATAGTTTCGCCGTGCATAAATTCAAAGTTTTGCCATAGAAAAAGACAGCAGTGACAAATTGTCATCAACAATAAGTTCTCCATGTCGGCGGTCCAATCTTCATAGTCAGGGAGGAAGCACCCGAGCTTCTTGAAAGGCTTCAGGTCCAGACGCTGAGTGAGTAGCAGTGCTCGGACATCTTCCCGCGTGATTGGCCCATGGTAGAACATCCCTGTTGGTTCGAGGACCTGCTTCATGATCACTTGGGCAAGTTCACACTATACATGATAAAACTCAGCTCTGATTCGATGATCCGGTGTCTTTCCTATGCTTGTGGCCCAGCTGACAATCTCGGCATCGTTGGTAGTAGCTAGGTGACATGTGAAGGCGTTGATTATCCCTTCTGTACTCGAGCAGGTGATGCATGAGGTAGAATCCATCAGCCATACTAGTGTGCGGTTGCTGGATGCAGCAGAAGTCGGTCTTATGACCGAAAGCCAGCCCACGATTCCTATACTTTTTCACCTTGATATATCCACCAGACAGGCCGAAGGTTAACAGGGCACTATCGAGAACACTCTTTATGTGCTTGTAATCCTTTTTCATGAGGTTCTTCGATGAGTCCAAGTACATAGCATGGGAGTATTCCGGTATGCGAGCGATGAGGACGGCGCCCCAGGGTGCAAATTAAGTACACCTCAAATTAGCCTCCATGCTTGCAAAGGAATGATTAACACTTACGAAAGGATATGTGCGGATGACTTACGTGGGATGACAAGGCACGAGAATCGCTTCCTTGTCCTTATTAGCGATCATGAAGTCGCCGAGGTACTTGCTCGCATAGTCACGGTGCTCTTTGCAAACTGCCAAGAAGCTGTCGTGCATATAGAACGGGTCCGCGACGCAGATATATTTGATGTTCTCAACCCTGATGAAGTAGTTCAGATACAACGCATACATGCGAATGAACTAGAAATCCAGCTTGGTCATGTGGAACATGTCGTAGATGTAGTCAAATCATAGGATGAACTTACTCGCGGGCCATATCTCAATGTACAACTACCCACCCGGCACCTGAGCCGCGTAAAGCGGGTATCCTAGTTTTTCACAATCAGAAGGCTTTTCTCTCTGACCAGCACATCTTCATGCAGTCTCCTTAGATCATTGTTCACTTGGTGCTCTAGCACTTTGGCAGGTAGGATCGGCTCACCGGCAACATGGAAGCGCTTCGCACCTTGGACAGATATTCTGTCTACCACCCGGGGCTTCAGAGGCGGCTGGCTGCTTGAAGCAGCTCTGGCGCCTTTAGGGCCTTTCCTATCCGGTCTCCTCCTTTGCTTCTTGGTGGGTGGCAGTAGTGAGCCCACCATACCTTCCCTAACCACCATCCCCAGTGTCGTCGGGCTAATCGGTGGGCCGGGCCTCGGGGTTCTTTGGTCAAAGCGGCATCTGGGCGTCTCCTCGAGGATCGCTTGAAGAGATACTTTTTGCATTCTGCCTTAGGACGTTCGGGCTCCGGCAAATCAGGCAGCATCAAGTCATCATCTCCACACTCATAGCCCGAGTCTTCGTCGTCCTGAGCCATCAATCCTCCATCATCATAGGCGGTATTGAAATACTTGTCTGGGTCATCATCATCATCCTCCATGTCATCATCAACATTTGCTTCTTTAACAGCAGGGGCTACATCATCTGGCACTAATGGAGGCTCTCCCTCACGTCATCCACTATCACTCGCCACGACAGGTGCAGGTAATGTGGTAGGTGGGGTGGTGTTCATACCTTCTTGAGAAGGTGGCATTGGCGTGATACTGGGCGCCTCGATACGAAGAAGAGACTTCAGCCAAGGCAAGAACCAGCTCTTGCATGCGCCAAACATCTTAGGGGTCTCGTCGTCATCGACTGGTATCGGAGGAGGCAAATCCTCGAAGCCCGCTAAGACACTGGCCATGTTAACCTTGAAGACGCCATCGGGCATCTCTCGATTGTGGAATATGCGGTCCTTCGGCTTCACGATCGTTGCCTTTCCCACAACCACCTTCTGGCCCTTGATGTCATAGAGTAGGGTGCACGGGGTGTCGTCGGCCTACGAAGAAGACATGTCTGCGACGTCAAACATCTGAAAGGCAATTGAAACGGAAGACTATAAACATGCTGGTGAAAAGGGTATGGCGTGTAATTACCGTGAGGGCGTCGAGCTCAGCCAGTGATGAAGGCCCACCGAGCATGCAAGAGACAAAGGTCGGGCTGCTATGAACAGGAGCGGGACCTTTTGCAGTTGCTTGAGCAGGTGCTAGTGCTGTGGTGTTCGCCGAATTGCTCCCGACAAAGCTGGGAAGGGGAACGTCCTCCGGCCGTGCATTTGGATTGTTCTTCGCGAAATCGAAAAGTGCCAGAAGCAAGCTGACCACCGCGTCGGTGACCGCTGCATTGACGGTGACGATGGCATGTACCTAGGGTAGGGTCATAGGCCTGACCTAGACACCCTACCCAAGGACATTGCCCTAGACTCAAAGATATTTAAAGCACAAGAAGAGAAACCGACTGAGTTCATCAAGGAGTGCAATCCACTCGACCTTTAACTTCACTCGGATACCCCAATTCCATTTGACCGATATGAAGTCACTCGACGATACAAGAAATCACTCGGAGTAGAGAAGGCCTAACGTCACTCAGGATGGCAACGGTCAGTCATTCACTATGTAGTCTTAAAGATCATTTACCTCTTTATTACTGGCGTTATCAGTAACGCCCTGTCTTGATGTACATTGAACCCTTGGTAAACATGGGCTGGCTGGGGTCCTGGCGCACTCTATATAAGCCACCCCCCTTCGCTGGCACAAGGGTTCGCACCCCCTGTAACTTCACGCATAATCCAGTCGACCAAGCCTCCGGGCACCAAGACGTAGGGCTATTACTTCCTCCGAGAAGGTCCTGAACTCGTAAACCTTGCGTGCACAATCTCACCGTACCTAGGATCTTGCCTCCTCCTACGTACCCCCTATTCTACTGTCAGACTTACTCCCACAACAGTTGGTGCCCACCGTGGGCAGGTGTCTAAGCGACTTCCGGTGAGGTTGCAATTTTCTCGATCTCCATCATCATGGTTTCTGGCGGAGGTTTGGCTGAGGGCCGCGAGATCCGTCTCGGCGCGCTCGTTTTCATCGCCGACGACTCCGCCTGGCTCCAGGAGGCCCCCCTAGACGTCGAGAAGCTCCCCGTCCGTGGGGCGACGCATTTTCGCGCGTGCATCCGCGACGTCCTTCTGCGGCAGCCGTTTACTCAGTATCGGTCATCTCCCACAGCGTCTTCGCTCCCGCTGCTCATCGTCGCAAGCGATCTGGTCGATCGCGGCTTCAGTGGTGGGTAAAGCACGCGGTGGCCCGTCAGTCGGCCACCCCTCAAGTTGCAGCAATCGAGCCTGATGAATCTCTCTACGGGCTATTCAACCTGTCGACTGGCTCCGTCGAGACCCTGTCCGAGTGCGACAGCAGCGACCCTGCGATGGAAGTCCTGATGGTCGACACGCCGTGCAGCCCGCCTGGTTTCCGTTGCAGCGGTGGCGGCGATCCGCCGCATGTTCACGAAGAATATCGTCCTGAAGCCCTCACTTCGCAGTAGAGGGAGGAGCTGCACCATCGCAACGTGGAGGCGCTCCACACTCCCATTGTCGGAGAGACCTCCAAGGCTCGGGCCTTGGAGACTGCACGCCTGGGCACTTTGGCTGAGCGCGCGCGGCTGGAGAACCTTCAGCATTCACTCGACGAGCGTGCTCAATGACAGATCCCCGAATCCAGTCGACGACAACGACAATTGTTCCCGCCGGAACCTCAGGTATACCGCACTCCGATTCAGAATCTTACAGCTGCAGCCCATATAGCAGAGTCGATTCAGCCGTCCCAATCAGAGGCTGGAAGAGGCTTGATGCAGATCTGAGCACTGCTCAGGGCAGCAGGAGAGCAGAACACAGCCGTTTCTCAATCTCGTAACAGGATCCACAACAGGTATGTGGTAGCAGATACAGTCTAGTCGGCTCACAGCCCAAGATTGCATTTGCGATGTGAGGGACGTGGGCACCGCCAGGAGCTGTACCTGGGTTAGAATCATGAGCAGTATGATCATCGACTCGGCCGTCATGACCGCCGTCGAGTGCCTACGCCCCCTCCGAGGGGTGGGTCATACATGCCCCGACAGTATGATGACAGGGGCCCGTATAGCGATGAGCGGAGGGTCCCAGTCGACCCAAGAGAGCCCGGATTTGATGCGAGGTCAATCCTTATACAAGGTCTGGTCGACAGAAACCGAGCACATAGAGAAGGGCTAGACAAAGATCGTCCGACTGGCGACAGAGTTCATGTCTCTGGACCTGAATGCTTTAGCAGAGCCATCAGAGTTGTAGAGATCCCTCCCAACTTCAAGTTGGCTACAGGAGTGAGTAAGTTCACCGGTGAGTCGAAGCCTGACACTTGGCTGGAAGATTACCGAGTGGCTATGCAGATTGGTGGCGGCAATGACGATGTAGCCATGAAACATCTCTCCCTGATGTTGGAGGGTTCGGCCAGAGCTTGGTTGAATCAATTGGCCCCTGGTAGTATATTTAGTTGGGAAGAATTGGCCCGAGTGTTTGTCAGGACATTTGAAGGCACTTGCAAATGGCCCGTAGGGCTGACTGAGTTGCAGCATTGTGTGCAGAAACCGGATGAAACTTTGAGGGATTACATCCAGAGGTGGACCACTTTGCATCACACAGTGGAAAATGTATCTCAGCACCAAGCTGTTTGCGCCTTCAAGGAAGGTGTTCGGTACAGAGAGCTTAACCTGAAATTCGGTCGGACGGGAGATATGACTCTGGCTCGAATGAAGGAAATAGCCACTCAGTACACTAACGATGTGTAAGAGGACCGACTCCTCAGTGGCAAGAACAGACCAGTCGCCCAGGACACCGGAGGAGGGAATTCCAGTCAGAAGCAAAAGCGCAAAGCCGAACCCGCAAGTCCTGGTGAAGCTGCGGTTGTGACCCAAGGAAAATTCAAAGGAAAGCCTAAGGGGCCCTGGATCTCCAAGAAGGTGAAAGATCAAGCAGGAAATGATGTGCTAGATCTGCCGTGTCATATACACACCAAGAAGGATGAAGAGGGGAACCTGATTTATCCAAAGCATACCACTCGGCAGTGTCGACTCCTTATCCAGCAGTTCCGAGAGGGCCAGCCCAATGAGAAAGAGAAGGCATCTGATAAGGATGAAGACAAAGAGGAGGATGATGGTTACCCCAATGTCAATGCCACTTTAGTGATTTTTGCTGATGTTGAGAGCAAAAGTCAACTGAAAGTCATCAACAGAGAAGTTAACATGGTTGCTCCGGCAACAACGACATATTTGAAGTGGTCAAAGACTCCCATTACATTCGAACAATCCGACCATCCAGCGCACGTTGCTACCCCGGGGCGGCAAGCGTTGGTGGTCGACCCAGTCATTGGGGGCACTCGACTGACCAAGGTTCTGATGGATGGTGGCAGTGGCCTGAACATTTTGTATGCTGAGACCCTTAGAGAGATGGGCATTCCGATGTCCAAGCTCAGCGAAAGCAATATCCAATTCCACGGGGTCATCCCTGGGAAGAAAGCCGATTCACTCGGCCAGATCACTCTTGATGTTGTTTTCGGTGATTTGAAGAATTACCGCAAAGAAAAGTTGACATTTGAAGTTGTGGATTTTCATAGTGCCTATCATGCTATTCTGGGCAGACCTACATATGCCCGTTTCATGCCTCGACCGTGTTACATGTACCTCAAGCTGAAGATGCCTGGTCCCAAGGGCGTGATCACAGTCACTGGTAATCAGCAGAGAGCAGAAGAGTGCCTCCAGAAGGGCTCAAAGATTGACGATGAACAGATGGCAGTAGTGGAAATGCAAAAATATCAGAAGAACGCAGATCCGAGTGATTTGTTACGTGCCAAGAAGCCTGCTTCAGAGTCTACATTTCAGTAGTCTGGTGAAACAAAGCAAGTTCACATTCACCCGGCCGACCCCAATGCTGCTCCGACTCATATCTCAACAACACTCGGCAGCAAATAGGAAGAAGCGCTCATCGAGTTCCTTCATGAGAACTCGGACATCTTTGCATGGAAGCCTTCTGACATGCCAGGTGTACCCAGGGGACTGGCTGAGCACCATTTGCGAGTCGACCCGAAAGCAAAACCTGTCAAATAGCATCTCTGTCGGTCCGCCGTGGAGAAGAGGAAGGCAATTGGTGAAGAGGTGGCTCGGCTTCTAGCAGCTGAGTTCATCCGCAAGATATACCACTCCGAGTGGCTCGCCAATGTTGTCATGGTCCCCAAGAAAGATGATTCACTTCGTATGTGCATCGACTTCAAGCATATCAATCGGGCCTGCCCGAAAGATCATTTCCCTCTACTCTGCATCGATCAAATTGTCGACTTGACTGCGGGATGCGAGCGTTTGTCCTTTTTGGACGCTTATTCTGGGTACCATCAGATCTGCCTGTATGGACCCGACGAAATAAAAATAGCTTTCATCACCCCATTCGGGTGTTTTTTCCATGTTACCATGCCTTTTGGTCTCAAGAATGCTGGCGCCACATTCATGCACATGATACAGAAGTGCCTGCTCACTCAAATCAGTCGGTATGTGGAAGCATACATGGATGACATCGTGGTCAAGTCACGTAAAGGTTTCGACCTGCTGACTGACCTTGCTGAAACCTTTGCCAATTTGAGAAGATATGATATCAAGCTTAATCCGTCAAAGTGCACATTCAGAGTCCTAGGTGGAAAGTTACTTGGTTTCCTCGTTTTCGAACGAGGGATCGATGCAAACCCAGAGAAAGTTGGTGCAATCCTCCAAATGAAACGCCCTGTGTGTGTGCACGACGTTTAGAAGCTTACTGGTTGTTTGGCCGCCCTGAGTCGATTCATCTCTCATCTCGGTGAAAAAGCATTGCCTCTTTACCGACTGATGAAGAAGTCTGACAAGTTCGAGTGGACTCCTGAAGCTGAAGCAGCGTTTGTAGAGCACAAAGCCCTGCTTTCCACCTAGCCGGTGCTTGCTGCCCAGTCAGCAAAGAGCCTCTATTACTGTATATAGCAGCCACTGGACAGGTTGTTAGCACAGTGCTCACGGTCGAGCGGGAAGAAGAAGGCAAAGCCTACAAAGTTCAGCGCCCAGTGTACTATATTTCTGAAGTCTTGACTCCATCCAAGCAGAGATATCCGCATTATTAGAAGCTTGTTTATGGAATTTATTTGACTACAATGAAAGTTGCACACTACTTCTCAGATCACTCGGTTTTAGTCGTCAGTGATGCTCCGTTGTCAGAAATTCTGAACAACAGAGACGCAACTGGTCGAGTGGGCGATTGAACTCCTTCTGTTGGATATCAAGTTTGAGGCAAAGAAAGCAATCAAGTCCCAAGCAATAGCAGATTTCCTCGCCGAGTGGGTTGAGTAGAAACAACCAACTCAGATTCACTCGAAACATTGGACTATGTTCTTTGATGGATCCAAGATGCTGAATAGTTGTGGTGCTGGGGTAGTCCTGGTATCCCCACGAGGCGACAATCTCAGTTATGTTCTCCAGATTCACTTTGATTCCTCCAACAATGAAGCTGAATATGAGGCACTTCTGTACGGGTTGCGTATCGCCATTTCACTCGGCGTCCGTTGCCTAATGGTTTACGACGACTCAGATTTAGTGGTCAATCAAGTGATGAAGGAGTGGGACATCAGGAGCCCAACTATGACTGGCTATTGCAATGCAGTGAGAAAGTTGGAAAAGAAGTTCGAGGGATTAGAGCTCCACCACATACCCCGAGTCAAGAATCAAGCAGCCGATGACTTGGCGAAGATAGGTTCCAAATGGGAGCCTATTCCCAGCAACGTGTTCTTGGAGCATCTCCACACCCCGTCAGTTAAAGAAGATCGCTTCACGGAAGAGCTCCCACAACCCAAAAGTTCTACTTATCCGACTGAGATCAAAGTCCCAGCCGTGGTCGACCTGATCATGGAGGTTTTGGTCATCACCCCCGATTGGACAGTGCCATATATTGCATGTCTGCTCAGGAAGGAGCTTCTGGAGGATGAATATGAGGCCCGTAAGATTGTCCGTCGATCCAAAGCCTTTACCGTGATAGGTGGAAAACTTTACAGAGAGAGTGTTACTGGAGTTGCTCAACGATGCATCACGCCAGAAGAAGGTCGAATGATTCTCAATGATATCCACTCGGGGACCTGTGGTCACCATGCATCCTCTCGGACCATCATAGCCAAAGCATACCGAGCAGGATTCTACTGACCACGAGCAAATGAGATGGCAAAAGATATAGTCGACAAGTGCGAAGGCTGTCAGTTCTACTCAAACATGTCCCACAAGCCTGCATCGGCCTTGAAGACTATTCCACTCGTCTGGCCATTTACTGTTTGGGGTTGGATATGGTTGGACCCTTCAAGACCGGCAGAAGTGGTTTCACTCATTTTCTTGTAGCAGTCGACAAGTTCACTAAATGGATCGAAGCCAAGCCTATCAAGAATCTCGATTCAAGCACTGCCATCAGTTTCATCAGAGAGCTGATATTCAGATATGGAGTCCCTCGTAGCATTATCACAGATAATGGCTCCAACTTTGATTCTGATGAGTTCAGAGCATTCTGCGCTTCCCAAGGAACTCGGGTCGACTACGTGTCTGCCGCGCACCCGAGTCGAATGGGCAGGCAGAAAGGGCGAATGGTTTGATCTTGCAAGGGCTGAAACCCTGACTGATGTGTGATCTCAAGCATGCTGCTAGAGCTTGGGTGACTAAATTGTTGTCTGTCCTATGGGGACTGAGAACAACTCCGAACCGGTCGACTGACCGAACCCCTTTCTTCATGGTGTATGGCGCTGAGGCTGTGCTTTCGAGTGACTTATTGCATAATGCTCCCCGAGTGGAACTTTTCTCAGAAGCTGAAGCTGAACAGGCATGCCAAGATGCAATTGATCTCTTGGAGGAAGAGTGCGAGATGGCTCTGATCAGGTCGACCATCTACCAGCAAGACTTGCGTTGATTCCATGCCCGTAATATCAGAGGTCGAGTGTTCTAAGAAGGAGATCTTGTGCTCCGAGTGCATCAGAAACGACCTCACAATCTTGCTCCGACCTGGGAAGGTCCCTTCATCATCACCAAGGTGCTCCACAACGGAGCTTATCACCTTATGTAGCCAAGAAAGTAGACGAGCCACGCTCATGGAATGCAGATCTGCTCCCCCGTTTTTATACCTAAACGCTCGAGTCAACGAGTTGTAATAAGAATCATTCAGTTTGCTTATCAAAGACAAGATGTTTGCAGTATCTTCGATTGTTCCAAACACATGTATTCAAATCCCCCAGTGGGTGACTTAGCCGTGAACCCGATTCGCCTAAGTTTCAAAAACGCTCTGAGTGGAGAGAAATCCTCCCACTCGGGGGCTTAGCTGTGAACCCAATTTGCCTAAGTTAAAAAATCCTCCGAGTGAAGAGCAATCCTCTCACTCGGAGGCTTAGCTACAGTCCTATACTCGCCTAAGTTTCAAAAATCCTACCGAGTGAAGAGCAGTCCTCTCATCGAAGGCTTAGCTGCAGTCCTATACTCGCCTAAGTTTCAGAAATCCTACCGTGTGAAGAGCAGTCCTCTCGCTCGGGGGCTTAGCTGCAGTCCCGTACTCGCCTAAGTTTCAAAAATCCTACCAAGTGAAGAGCAGTCCTCTCACTCGAAGGCTTAGCTGCAGTCCTGTACTTGCGTAAGTTTCAAAAATCCTACCGAGTGAAGAGCAGTCCTCTTGCTCGGGGGCTTAGCTGTAGTCCGGTACTCGTGTAAGTTTCAAAAAATCCTCCGAGTGGAGAGCAATCCTCCCACTCGGGGGCTTAGATGCGACCCCGTACTTGCCTAAGTTGGAAAATCCTCCGAGTGGAGAGCAATCCTCCCACTCGGGGGCTTAGCTGCGAACCCGATTCGCCTAAGTTAAAAACCACTCCAAGTGGCCGAGTAACAGGAACAACGTACGCTCCATCTTGATCCGCAAGGACGACGAGGTGCAGGTCGTGTGCGGCACCTAATGCTCTTGCCCACGACCCTCTCGACGGAGCTACGTCACAAGTATAATGTACGCTCCATCTCGATCCGCAAGGATGACGAGGTGCAGGTCGTGTGTAGCACCTGATGCTCTTGCCCATGACCCTCTTGACAGAGCTGCGTCACAAGTACAATGTATGCTCCATCCTGATCCGCAAGGACGACAAAGTGCAGGTCGTGTGCAGCACCTAGTGCTCATGCCCACAACCCTCTCGTCGGAGCTGTGTCGCAAATGCATCAGCTATTCCGAGTCGAGAATCAAGATTCAATCGGAGTTAAAAGATTTGATAGCAGCAAAAGCAAATCAACCATGTTGAAAAGAAAAACCAAGTTCGGATAAATCCAGTGAGGTCCAGAACCACGAACGAAAGTACTCAGGCGTCAGGCCCGGAGGAGTTTAACGGTTACAAAATCACTCGGCATTCCGAGGCAAATAGAAGTAAGGCTTAAAGTTTGTTCACTCGGCAGGAGGAGGGCTAGCTAGCTCGACGAACTCGTCCAGGTCAATTCCATCAGCGATACGAGTAGCGGCGTCGATGAAGGTCTCCATGAAGGACTGGAAGTTAAGATTCTTGGTATTGGCAACCTTGAGGGCCACGAGCTTTTCTTCTCTGACTTCCTTGCAATGGACGCGGACCAGAGACGGAGCCACGTCAGGACCACACCGAGCAGATGGTTTCTTCCATGCCTGCACTCGACCGGGGATCTTGTTGAGTCGAGTCATCAGAGACTCGAGGTTGTTCGGGAATGTCTCCCTTGGCCAGAGCTCCGTGTAGACCCGTGATACCGCCGCCTTCATTCGAGCCAGATAATCGGTGACACATTCATTGCAGCTTCATCCTTGATGGGGGAGTTTATAGGGTACAACTCAGTCTCAATCCACCCGGTCTCTTCCTCAAAGTTTTGACAGAATTCTGCACTCACAGAAAAATGATGAGTCAACAACTATATGAAGAGTCGGCAGTGGCAAATCAGTCGGACAAGAGAAAGTACCTTCAAGCATAAGGAACAGCTTTTTGGCGAGTCCACCTAGATAAACCTCCAGCTTGTCCCGCTTTCGAGTGAGATCTCAAACTTTGTCGGTCAGAGCCACCTTGTCCTTCTTCAGCTGCATGACTTCCTTGTTGGTTTCGCTGATGGCAGTCTTCAGTTTGGCGTTTTCTTCTTGTAGCTTGTCGGCGTTCTGTGAATGGGGGTCCCTAGACTTGCCTGACTGCGGCCCATGGCGTGGCTCCACTAACGGCCTGGTACGACCCATCTTCGTCAGCAAACACTCAAGGCCCTCGCGAGGGGCTAATGATGGGGAACGTTGCAGAAAATTAAAATTTTTCCTACGGTTTCACCAAGATCCATCTGTGAGTTCATCTAAGCAACGAGTCATGGGAGAGAGATTGCATCTACATACCACTTGTAGATCGCGTGCGGAAGCGTTCAAGGGAACGGTGATGATGGAGTCGTACTCGCCGTGATCCAAATCACCGATGACCAAGTGCCGAACGGACAACACCTCCACGTTCAACACACGTACGGAGCGGATGATGTCTCCTCCTTCTTGATCCAACAAGGAGGAAGGAGAGGTTGAGGAAGAAGGCTCCGGCAAAGAAGACGACGTGGTGGTGATGGAGTAGCAGATTCTCGGCAGGCTTCGCCAAGCACACGCGGAGGAGGAGAGGTGTTGGGAGGGAGGGCTGCGCCTTGGATCGGTGTTCAGCCCTCCCCGCCTCTATTTATAGGGGAAGGGGAAGGGGCGGCCCCTCTAGATGAGATCTAGAGGGGGCGGCGGCTGGAGGGGGGCTTGCCCCCAAGCAAGGGGCCCCACTAGGTTCCCCCAACCCTAGGCGCATGGGCCCAAGGGGCGCCCAGCCCTCCAGGCTGGTTCCTGCCCCTTGCGCCCATGAGGCCCTCCGAGAGGGTGGGCCCTCCGTGGACCCGGAACCTCTCCGGTGGCCCAGTACAATACCGATATGCCCCAAACTTTCCGGTGTCCGTATGACAACTTCCCATATATAAATCTTCACCTCCGGACCATTCCGAACTCCTCGTGACGTCCGGATCTCATCCGGACTCAACAACATTCGGTAATCACATACAAGTCTTCCTAATAACCCTAGCGCCACCGAACCTTAAGTGTAGACCCTACGGGTTCGGGAGACATGAGACATGACCGAGACGACTCTCGGTCAATAACCAACAGCGGATCTGGATACCCATGTTGGCTCCTACATACTCTCGATGATCTCATCGGATGAACCACGATGTCGAGGATTCAAGCAACCCGTATACTATTCCCTTTGTCGACGGTATGTTACTTGCCCGAGATTCGATCGTCGGTATCCCAATACCTCGCTCAATCTCGTTATCGCAAGTCACTTTACTCGCATCAGTAATGCATGATCCCGTGACCGCACACTTGGTCACTTTGAGCTCATTATGATGATGCACTACCGAGTGGGCCCAAGGATACCTCTCCATAACACGGAGTGACAAATCCCGCCTCGATCCGTGTCAACCCAATGACACTTTCGGAGATACCTGTAGTGCCCTTTATAGTCACCCGATTACGTTGTGACGCTTGGTACACCCAAAGCACTCCTACGGTATCCGGAGTTACACGATCTCATGGTCTAAGGAAAAGATACTTGACATTGGAAAAGCTCTAGCAAAACGAACTACACGATCTTGTGCTATGCTTAGGATTAGGTCTTGTCCATCACATCATTCTCCTAATGATGTGATCCCGTTATGAACGACATCCAATGTCCATAGTCAGGAAACCATGACTATCTGTTGATCAACGAGCTAGTCAACTAGAGGCTCACTAGGGACATGTTGTGGTCTAAGTATTCACACGTGTATTACGATTTCCGGATAATACAATTATAGCATGAATAAAAGACAATTATCACGAACAAGGAAATATAATAGTAATCCTTTTATTATTGCCTCTAGGGCATATTTCCAACAGTCTCCCACTTGCACTAGAGTCAATAATCTAGTTACATTGTGATGAATCGAACACCCATAGAGTGATCCCACTTACGATTTCCCGAGGCTGCCATGTACTCTGCTTCACATGTAGATCCCGCCATGACGCTCTGCTTGCAGCTGCACCAGCTTACTGCTCCACCATTCAACATATACACGTATCCGGTTTGTGACTTAGAGTCATCCAGATCTGTGTTGAAGCTAGCGTCGACGTAACCCTTTACGACGAGCTCTTCGTCACCTCCATAAACGAGAAACATGTCCTTCGTCCTTTTTAGGTACTTCAGGATATTCTTGACCGCTGTCCAGTGTTCCTTGCCTGGATTACTTTGGTACCTATCTACCAAACTTACGGCAAGGTTTACATCCGGTCTGGTACACAACATGGCATACATAATAGATCCTATGGCTGAGGCATAGGGGATGACACTCATCTCTTCTTTATCTTTTGCCGTGGTCGGGCATTGAGCCGAGCTCAATCTCACACCTTGCAGTACAGGCAAGAACCCTTTCTTGGACTGATCCATTTTGAACTTCTCCAAAATCTTATCAAGGTATGTGCTTTGTGAAAGACCTATGAGGCGTCTCGATCTATCCCTATAGATCTTGATGCCTAATATGTAAGCAGCTTCTCCAAGGTCCTTCATTGAATTTTTTTTATTCAAGTAGGCCTTAATGTTGTCCAAGAGTTCTATATCATTTCCCATCAAAAGTATGTCATCTACATATAATATGAGAAATGCTCTGAGCTCCCACTCACTTTCTTGTAAACGCAGCTTCTCCATAAGTCTCATAAACCCAAACGCTTTGATCATCTCATCAAAGCGAATGTTCCAACTCGAGATGCTTGCACCAGCCCATAAATGGATCGCCGGAGCTTGCACACCTTGTTAGTGTTCTTAGGGTCGACAAAACCTTCCGGCTGCATCATATACAGTTCTTCCTTAAGATAGCCGTTAAGGAATGCCGTTTTGACGTCCATTTGCCATATCTCATAATCATAGTATGCGGCAATTGCTAACATGATTCGGATGGACTTCAGCTTCACTACGGGAGAGAAAGTCTCATCGTAGTCAATCCCTTGAACTTGCCGATAACCTTTAGCGACAAGTCGAGCTTTATAGATGGTAACATTACCATCCGCATCCGTCTTCTTCTTAAAAATCCATTTGTTTTCTATCGCTCGCCGATCATCGGGCAAGTCTGTCAAAGTCCATACTTTGTTTTCATACATGGATCCTATCTCGGATTGCATGGCTTCAAGCCATTTGTTGGAATCCGGGCCCGCCATCACTTCTTCATAGTTCGAAGGTTCACCGTTGTCTAACAACATGATTTCCAGGATAGGGTTGCCATACCACTCTGGTGTGGAACGTGTCCTTGTGGACCTACAAAGTTCAGTAGTAACTTGATCCGAAGTACCTTGATCATCATCATTAATTTCCTCTCCAGTCGGTGTAGGCACCACAGGAACATTTTCCTAAGCTGCACTACTTTCCGGTTCAAGAGGTAGTACTTCATCGAGTTATACTTTCCTCCCACTTACTCCTTTCGAGAGAAACTCTTTTTCAAGAAAGGATCCGTTCTTGGCAACAAAGATTTTGCCTTCGGATCTAAGGTAGAAGGTATACCCAATGGTTTCCTTAGGGTATCCTATGAAGACGAATTTTTCCGACTTGGGTTCGAGCTTTTCAGGTTGAAGTTTCTTGACATAAGCATCGCATCCCCAAACTTTTAGAAACGACGGCTTAGGTTTCTTCCCAAACCATAATTCATCCTGTGTTGTCTCAACGGATTTAGACGGTGCCCTATTTAAAGTGAATGTAGCTGTCTCTAGAGCGTATCCCCAAAATGATAGCGGTAAATCGGTAAGAGACATCATAGATCGCACCATATCCAATAGAGTGCGATTACGACGTTCGGACACACCGTTACGCCGAGGTGTTCCAGGCGGCGTGAGTTGTGAAACGATTCCACATTTCCTTAAGTGTGTACCAAATTCGTGACTTAAATATTCTCCTCCACGATCTGATCGTAAGAACTTTATTTTTCGGTCACGTTGATTCTCTACTTCATTCTGAAATTCCTTGAACTTTTCAAAGGTCTCAGACTTGTGTTTCATCTAGTAGACATACCCATACCTACTCAAGTCATCAGTGAGAGTGAGAACATAACGATATCCTCCGCGAGCCTCAACGCTCATTGGACCGCACACATCGGTATGTATGATTTCCAATAAGTTGGTTGCTCGCCCATTGTTCCGGAGAATGGAGTCTTGGTCATTTTGCCCATGAGGCATGGTTCGCATGTGTCAAATGATTCATAATCGAGAGACTCTAAAAGTCCATCGAATGGAGCTTCTTCATGCGCTTGACACCAATGTGACCAAGGCGGCGATGCCACAAGTATGTGGGACTATCGTTATCAACTTTACATCTTTTGGTATTCACACTATGAATATGTGTAATATTACGCTCGAGATTCATTAAGAATAAACCATTGACCATCGAGCATGACCATAAAACATATCTCTCATATAAATAGAACAACCATTATTCTCGGATTTAAATGAGTAGCCATCTCGCATTAAACGAGATCCCGATACAATGTTCATGCTCAAACTTGGCACTAAATAACAATTATTGAGGTTTAAAACTAATCCCATAGGTAAATGTAGAGGTAGCGTGCGACGGCGATCACATCGACCTTGGAACCATTCCCGACGCGCATCGTCACCTCGCCCTTCGCCATCTCCGCTTATTCCGCAGCTCTGCTGTGAGTTACAAATATGAGCAACGGCACCGTATCAAATACCCAGAGTTACTACGAGTAATCGGTAAGGTACACATCAATTACATGTATATCAAATAGTGTTGCCGGCCTTCTTGTCCGCTAAGTATTTGGGGCAGTTCCGCTTAGTGGCCCTTCCTTTGCAATAAAAGCACTCACCTCGTGCTTGGGTCCATTCTTTGACTTCTTCCGGCAAGAATCGGCTTACGGGCGCGGCAACATCCTTGCCGTCCTTCTTGAAGTTCTTCTTACCTTGCCCTTCTTGAACTTAGTGGTTTTATTGACCATCAACACTTGATGTTCTTTCTTGATTTCAACCTCTGCTGACTTCACATTGAGAATACTTCAGAATGGTCTTCACCATCCCCTGATATTGTAGTTCATCACAAAGCTCTTGTAGCTTGGTGGGAGCGATCAAGGATTCTGTCAATGACCGCCTCGTCCGGGAGGTTAATGTCCACTGGGACAAAGGTTGTGCAACCTGACATTTTGAGTATGTGCTCACCGATGTAACTGTTTTCCTCCATCTTACAACTATAGAACTTGTCGGAGACTTCATATCTCTCGACCGGGCATGAGCTTGAAAACCATTTTCAGCTCCTCGAACATCTCATATGCTCCGTGTTGCTCAAAACGCTTTTGGAGCCCCGTTCTAAGTCTGTAAAGCATGCCGCACCGAACGAGGGAGTAATCATCAAGACGAGACTGCCAAGCATTCATAATGTCTTGGTTCTCTCGGATGGGTGCTTCACCTAGCGGTGCTTCTAGGACATATTGTTTCTTGGCTGCTATGAGGATGATCTCGGGTTCCGGACCCAGTCCGAATAGTTGCTGCCATCATCTTTCAGCTTGGTTTTCTAGGAACGCTGAAGTTCATGTTGACATGAGCGCTGGCCATTTGATCTACAAGACATATTTTGCAAAGACTTTAGACTAAGTTCATGATAATTAAGTTCATCTAATCAAATTATTTAATGAACTCCCACTCAGATTGACATCCCTCTAGTCATCTAAGTGTTACATGATCCGAGTCGACTAGGCCGTGTCCGATCATCACGTGAGACGGACTAGTCATCGTCGGTGAACATCTCCATGTTGATCGTATCTTCCATACGACTCATGTTCGACCTTTCGGTCTCTTGTGTTCCGAGGCCATGTCTGTACATGCTAGGCTCGTCAAGTTAACCCTAAGTGTTTTGCATGTGTAAAACTGTCTTACACCCGTTGTATGTGAACGTAAGGATCTATCACACCCGATCATCACGTGGTGCTTCGAAACGACGAACTTTAGCAACGGTGCACAGTTAGGGGGAACACTTTCTTGAAATTATTATAAGGGATCATCTTATTTACTACCGCCGTTCTAAGTAAACAAGATGCATAAAACATAATAAACATCACATGCAATTATATAAAGTAGTGACATGATATGGCCAATATCATATAGCTCCTTTGATCTTCATCTTCGGGGCTCCATGATCATCTTGTCACCGGCATGACACCATGATCTCCATCATCATGATCTCTATCATCGTGTCTCCATGGAGTTGCCACGCCAACGACTACTTCTACTTCTATGGCTAACGCGTTTAGCAATAAAGTAAAGTAATTTACATGGCGTTCTTCAATGACACGCAGGTCATACAAAATAAAGACAACTCCTATGGCTCCTGCCGGTTGTCATGCTCATCGACATGCAAGTCGTGATTCCTATTACAAGAACATGATCTCATACATCACAATATATCATTCATCATTCATCACAACTTCGGCCATATCACATCACATGACAATTGCTGCAAAAACAAGTTAGACGCCCTCTAATTGTTGTTGCATCTTTACGTGGCTGCAATTGGGTTCTAGCAAGAACGCTTTTCTTACCTACGAATAACCACATCGTGATTTTGTCAACTTCTATTTACCCTTCATAAGGACCCTTTTCATCTAATCCGCTCCAACTAAAGTAGGAGAGACAGACACCCGCTAGCCACCTTATGCAACTAGTGCATGTCACTCGGTGGAACCTGTCTCACGTAAGCGTACGTGTAAGGTCGGTCCGGGCCGCTTCATCCCACAATACCGCTGAAGCAAGAAAAGACTAGTAGCGGCAAGCAAGTTGACAAGATCTACGCCCACAACAAAATTGTGTTCTACTCATGCAATAGAGAACTACGCATAGACCTAGCTCATGATGCCACTGATGGGGAACGTTGCAGAAAATTAAAATTTTTCCTACGGTTTCACCAAGATCCATCTATGAGTTCATATAAGCAACGAGTCATGGGAGAGAGATTACATCTACATACCACTTGTAGATCACGTGCGGAAGCGTTCAAGGGAACGGTGATGATGGAGTCGCATCGCCGTGATCCAAATCACCGATGACCAAGTGCCGAACGGACAGCACGTCCGCGCTCAACACACGTCTGGGAGCGGATGACGCCTCCTCCTTCTTGATCCAACAAGGGGAAGGAGAGGTTGAGGAAGAAGGCTCCAACAGCAGCACGACGGCGTGGTGGTGATGGAGTAGCAGATTCTCCACAGGCTTCGCCAAGCACACGCGGAGGAGGAGAGGTGTTGGGAGGGAGGGCTGCGCCTTGGATCAGGTGTTCAGCCTCCCTCGCCCTCTATTTATAGGGGAAGGGGAGGGGCGGCCCCTATAGATGAGATCTAGAGGGGGCGGCGGGAGGGGGCTTGCCCCCCAGCAAGGGCGCCCCACTAGGGTTCCCCCAACCCTAGGCGCATGGGCCCAAGGGGGCACCAGCCCTCCAGGCTGGTTCCCTGCCCTTGCGGCCCATGAGGCCCTCCGAGAGGGTGGCCTCCCGTGGACCCCGAACCTCTCCGGTGGCCCCAGACAATACCGATATGCCCCGAAACTTTCCGATGTCCGTATGACAACTTCCCATATATAAATCTTCACCTCCGGACCATTCCGAACTCCTCGTGACGTCCGGGATCTCATCCGGACTCAACAACATTCGGTAATCACATACAAGTCTTCCTAATAACCCTAGCGCCACCGAACCTTAAGTGTGTAGACCCTACGGGTTCGGAGACATGCGACATGACCGAGACGACTCTCCGGTCAATAACCAACAGCGGATCTGGATACCCATGTTGGCTCCTACATACTCCTCGATGATCTCATCGGATGAACCACGATGTCGAGGATTCAAGCAACCCGTATACTATTCTCTTTGTCGACGGTATGTTACTTGCCCGAGATTCGATCGTCGGTATCCCAATACCTCGCTCAATCTCGCATCGGAAAGTCACTTTACTCGCATCCGTAATGCATGATCCCATGACCGACACTTGGTCACTTTGAGCTCATTATGATGATGCACTACCGAGTGGGCCCAGGATACCTCTCCGTAACACGGAGTGACAAATCCCATCCTCGATCCGTGTCAACCCAATAGACACTTTCGGAGATACCGAGTGCCCCTTTATAGTCACCCATTACGCCAGGCGCTTGGTACACCCAAAGCACTCCTACGGTATCCGGAGTTACACGATCTCATGGTCTAAGGAAAAGATACTTGACATTGGAAAAGCTCTAGCAAAACGAACTACACGATCTTGTGCTATGCTTAGGATTGGGTCTTGTCCATCACATCATTCTCCTAATGATTTGATCCCGTTATCAATGACATCCAATGTCCATAGTCAGGAAACCATGACTATCTGTTGATCAATGAGCTAGTCAACTAGAGGCTCACTAGGGACATGTTGTGGTCTAAGTATTCACACGTGTATTACGATTTCCGAATAATACAATTATAGCATGAATAAAAGACAATTATCACGAACAAGGAAATATAATAATAATCCTTTTATTATTACCTCTAGGGCATATTTCCAACAGCTAAGCCTCGCCAGGCGGACGACACAAGACCTCCTCAGGGGCAGCCTCACTAGGCTGGCTCACGAGGAGCGGAGAGATCAAGGCGAGGGGCACCTCACGAGGTTTCCGTGACGTGAGCCATGACGACCAAGGCCAGGCGGGCACCAGGGGCGCAGAGCACCGGTTGCCTATTTGGTGCTAAAAGGGGTAGGTGCAGGCGAGGAGTCCCGAGGCATCAGGCAAAGGTTTCCATATTGGTGCAACGAGACTAAGGCCAGCAGGACGGCAGGACGGAGGTCATCGCATAGCCCATGACGTCGTCACCACCAGAGCCTTTGGCAGCGAAGACCATCTTTGGTCAGGATAGCTTGTACTAGTTGTCCCCCTTCAAATTGGCTGTTGTGGATCCCTTCCCGCCTAAACATTTGGGAAGAGGACCAGGGCCTCTATAAATAGGACTAACCACCACCATAGGAGGGGACGGATCATTCAGACCATCCCCAACCACACAAGCTCACCGAGCTCGAGAACGCCTCTCCTCAGGAGGTTGTTCCTCCGTTGTACTTGTTCATCCCCAACCTATAAGGCAATCCACCACACCACACTGGAGTAAGGTATTACACCACATCGGTAGCCCGAACCAGTATAAACTCTTGTGTCCCTTGTTCCTTGGGTTCAGCGAGCTAGGCCTTGAGATCGTTGCGATAGTGGGCTTGGGGGAGAGAGATCTTTGTGCGCACCCCAGAGTTCGAACCTTAAGGGTTTTGCCAGAACCCGTAATCCGACATTTGGCGCGCCAGGTAGGGGTGCGCCAAAGCTTTCTTCTCCATCGACCAACTCGTTGCTGTCTGGCGGCTCCGATGTCTGAGGATCCAAGGGCTCAAGCCGACCGATGGGCGGCCTGGCCCGCCCGGGCGCCACCATCTGCTCCAGAAGACCTCAACTCAAGGCCCAAGCGCCCCGACGCCGCCTAACACCACGGACGTGGGCAGCAGCAGACGCCGCCGCCCGCCCTCGCACCGCATGGCAAGATGCGCTGCTGTCGCGATCCTCCGGCTACGCTGCGGCAATGGCAACACACACCCGACGGGAGCAGGCAAACATGCGGGGCGCGCTCATCGTGGCACGGGAGCTGCTGCGGTGCAGGCTGATCGAGAGCGGCCGCGACGCACTACTGGAGCGGGTCGCCGAACTCCTAGACGCCGCTTGTAGAGGTATGCCACCCTTCTGCTCCATGGCCATGCCCCAGGTTGTGGCGGAAGCACGCACGAGGCCCCGACAAGCCCGCGCGCTCCCTCGGGGCATCAGGAGGATTGCCAGGAGGGACAAGTGCTGACGGTCCGCCAAAAGGGCGTGCCAGGATGCCGCGCGTCGGCCACCAGGGCCAGACGCCGCAACTCGTGGCCCAAGGCGTGGGGCACCTGGGTGAGGATTCTGGCGAGGCAATCACGGACGCCTACGTGCCCCGCATGGTGCACCTGGAATACCTGCCGGGGGAAGGCTCCGATCCGTTCCCCAGGCCAGGATGGGCAGCTGGAGGGCCCGAGGCGCGGGCCTTTCACGGGCGTTCTGGAGACTTCGCAGACCCCTTCAGCAATGACGATGGTGGGGTACAACCAGTGTCGCAGGAGCAAACTTACGCTAACCCTGAACTGCAGGAGACCCCTGTCGCGGTAGCAGTCAAAGACCATAGGACGGTGGCCCAGCCAATGGCAGGAGTGGTGCTCTGGGGGCTGCACGGGAGAGGCCTGGAGTCAGGCCCTCTCCCGCACCGCACGGAGCCAGGCGTGGCACGGAGGTAGGCCCTCGACCGGGAGAAGCGCCGACGAGCCTACCCCCCAGCAGAGGGTCCGTGGTTGCCGAGGGTGCCGTCAGCGTCCTCTCTGCCCCTTGTCTCGTTCTGGTTTCTGGACGCCCCAACGGTGGTCGAGGGTGGCGCAGGGCGGGCCCCTCGCTTGGCGATATGAAGCAAGGCTCACGCCTGTGAAGGTCTCCGCTCGTGACACTCTCACATAATAATGAGTGGGGTTGTACACACCTTAGAGTCTCCGGAGTGCCGCCGTCAGGCCTCGGGGGCTCCCGCCCACGTCCTAGTGGAAGCACCATGCTCCGCGCTGGCCATCGACACTGTCCCCCAATGAAAATGCTCACAACCAGTGAAAGCACTTAGCTCCATGTTGGCGGGAAGACAAGAAGACTAGCAAGGTGCCGGACGCGACCATTTGCTTTCGACCTCTTTTCTGTAGCTCAAATTTGCAGCCTTTGATTTTGAATTTGAAGTCGTATTTTCATTGGCAATCATGGGGGGTGCCTTTTCTCGTTCATGTTGATTTCATGAGTTTCTGAATTCATGCCTTGTTTTGAGATTTGCGTCTGCTACCTCCCCCCTTCCGAGCACCTCGCGAGCGGGGGCTGGGCGTGGCATGCACGCAATGTGCGCGCACCCCGCCATGACTGACGCTCGCTTCTCGCGAGGCCCTCTCGGGCGGACTAGCAGACCCCTCAGGAGACCAAAACCTCACGAGCACGCAAAGGACTCTGTCGGGGAAGCTGATCGTGACCCACAAACACCTATTGGACCGAGTCCCTTGTGGTTCGATGGGGGGCGGAGATTGCACAAAGAGCGGATCGAGGCAATGCACACGAGCAGTTTACCCAGCTTCGGAGCTCTCCGGAGAGATAATACTCCTACTGCTGCTTGGTTGATTGTATTGTGTTCTTGCTAGGGAGCAATGAGAGCTACAAAACCTAGCCTGAGTGAGTGTGGTCTCGTATGAGTCGAATGAACCGAACGAGCCGAACCGAACCCTTTCTACGTTGCACATGGGCCTCCTTTTATAGGCTCAAGGGGTCACCACAGGTGGCAACGCAGATGAGGGTACAAATGTAAAAACAGTAGTTGGTACACCAACTTGTACAAAGGTATGCTTTTATACCTAACTCGACGGCAAGGGACAAGAGTAATAATGCCCGCCCCTGTCCGCCTAAACAAAGGCAACAGGACCGCTGCGCGCCTCCGCTTGCCACGATGGTAGCTTGTCAGCGCGCCATCGCTGCTCCCGGCTGCTGCACAGCCTTCGACACGCTGCGTTCGAATAGCCCCACGGCGACACGCTGGCGGATGAGCCGGAGCGGAGATGAAGAGAGGTTGCTCGCCGCTGCTGAATCTCTTGTCGCGCCGAGCTTGTCGATCACCAGCCTTCCGCAAGCTCCTCTTGCCGGGGTCTTGTTTCCTTCGTGCCTTGAGTGGCCTTCCCGGCAAGCTCCTCTTGCCGGGGCCTTGATTACTTTGTTCTTGAATGGCTCCAAAGGAGCCGCGGAGGATCTTGGCGGTCACTAGGCCGGCCCTGCCGCGGGGTGCTGCAACTGCCCGTGCATGAGTTCGGGATACTAGGGTACCCCTACTCTAGTACACCGACAGGAGCCCCCGGGCCTGGGCCACACACGGCGCCGAGCTCTGTTGGGCCAGGCCCAAAATAGTGCACGGGCACGCGCGGCCTAGATTACGCCATTATTCGCCTCGGACCCACCACGTCCCCCACGAACGGCACATTCCGGACGTGGCGTCGTGGGAGAGATCGTGGGGGCTTTCTTTAATGGGAAAATCAGAACGCCCGCCCCTCTCCCTCCTTATAAGCAAGGGAAACAGGGGCAGGACGCCCACTTGCCATTGCTGTCACATCAAAAACCACCGCCGCTTCCCCCTTCTTCTCAAATCCAAAGAGAGCGACGCTCCGCCCCCTCCTCCCATTGCCACCGGCGCCACCAACGCCGTCGGATTCCTCCACCACCTCCGCCATGGCTCCGAAAGCCGACAAGGGCAAAGGTGAAGTCGGCCGAGGCCCAGCTGCTCATGGGCGCTGCGAAGGAGCGGCCCTCTTCGATCCCCCGCCGACGCCAAGGAGATGCGAGAGCTGTATTACCTCTTCTGGTCGACGGAGACGCGGGCGCACCCGCGCATGAGGGTGATCTCCGCCGCCACATCCGAGAAGGTTTCCATCGGGTACCCCTTCTTCACGCTTTTCTTCCACTGCGGGCTCTGCCCGCCCTTTTCCGAATCCTTTTGCGGCGTCATGAACACATATGGCCTCCGCCTCCTTGATTTCACCCCCAACACCGTCCTCACCATGGCGGTTTTCGCACACCTTTGCGAGAACTTTGTCGGAGTCCACCCAAATGTAGCACTTTTCCGCCACTACTTCATGCCCCGTGTTGAGAGAGGAGAGCCGCTTGCCGAAGGGATTGCATGGATCTCCAGGATTGGCAAGAAGGAAGCATATCTTGACGGAGAGCTGCGCAGCAAATGGGAGGAGTGGAGAGCCGATTGGTGTTGGATCTTAGAGGAGGACCCGCAGCCTTTCACTGCCCTGCGCCAAACTCCCATAGTGCGCGACAACGATTGGAGCAACTTGGCGCCGGAGGATGCCAAGTTGAAGATTGCCGTGACCCGGATCTTGCGCCTGCACGCCTGGCTTACCGTAGGAGCTGTTGGCGCGATTTCCTTCGCCGCCGCATTGCGCCTTTGCAGAGAGGGGAGGCCTGCTTGGGAGTTCCAAACGCGGCGGACATCATGAGGTTGCGTCCGGCCTCAACTGGAACTTCACCGCCTTGGAGCTGGATGCCATGCCGCGGAGTTGTTCAAGCTCGATGCGATCACCCCGAGTGGTTCATGTTGCCGAGGGAGTCGTGCTTTGTGACCACATCCGCTGATGATGTTGCCAGCGATTCCCATGGAATCGCTCCAACTTGGCAGGAGCCCGCCGACGACATCGCAGCAGTTCTTCGACAACTTAGAAGAAGTGCCGATTCGTGCCGACGAGCGTAAGCGGCTCACCCGTGACACCACCGAAAGCAAGAGATGGCGCGACGCCACAAGGTTGGAGGAGGCGGCAGAAGCTGCCGCCACCGGGCGTGTTTGGGTTCACTGCCGAGGAGGCAGAGGCAGCCGAGGCGGCAAGCCTTGCCCACCGAGGGGATTTTGCTGGCGAGGAGGAGCAGGCCGAGCCCGACGCCGAGCCGAACGAGCCTGCCGGGCCTCCCTCCGCCGTCAAGTAGCTTGCCGCGGAGGAGCCCGCGCCCGCTTAAGAAGACGCCTCGCAAGACCGGAGAAGTGGCGGGCGGCAGACGGGCTAACCGCCTGCCGCCTCGACGCGCTCCACCGCTGCAAGCACTGCCTGTTACAGGAGCGCCTCATGCCGCCACAAAGAACGGGAGCGGGCCTTCGAGCCACGGCCCCGCACCCGCCAAGCGCCCGAGGGATCCTACCCCTCCAGCTCGGTCGACCGAGCGGACTTGACTTCTCCGCCTTAGCTCCGAGGAGGAAGAAGAAGAAGAGTAAGATCTTGTCGCCAAGCATTTGTAATTCTTCAATTGATCGCTTTATCTTGCATCCGACTTGCTTCATTCTCGAGCCTTTTTCCTTTTTCAGACGCTGCCTGAGGGCGTCAAGAGAGCCAAGACTCGGTGGTGGTCATTGAAGACTTAATCTCCGTGGCGGCAGGAGGCACGCTCGAGACCCGCTGCCGGATCCGCAACCTTCCCTCGAAAGCAGCCCCAAGACAGCCCCCAACAGAAGTGTTTGGATTATCTCTTACGGTTCGGTGTGCATGGGTGCTCCTTCTTTAATGATATCTGACTTGTTGATTTGTGTAGGAGCAGAGCAGCCTCATCAGGAGGCCCCGAAAGTCACCCCCGAAGTTCTGCTTGGTTCAACTACGCCGCCAAGGGAGAATTCTCCAGCAAGGGAGCGCCTCCGCAAGGGAGGCCTCCCGACAAGGGGAGTCTGACAAGGGGCAGCGCCGACGACCCTACGGTGGTGGAGACCGCTGCTACAGATCCCATTGCGTAATCTTCTTGACTGAAAATTTCCCTTGGGTTCTTTTTTTCTTCTTCTTCTTTTCAACATTTGCTTGACTGTCCTTTCTTTCTCTCGATCATCGATCCATCTCACGGAGAGCCGATGGAGATCGAGGTTGCCGGGCGAGGAGGACGCCATGCAACAATGACGACACCGCCAACATGGAAGAGGAGGCCGGCGCCGATGGGTCCGCCGGCGAGGAGGTTGCCAAGGTTGCCGGGCGCAGGGTCGGGAGGGGTCCGGTGATCGTGATCGACGCCCCGAGGCCGCAGGAGCGCCAGCGCCGCACCGATCGCGATCCCCCGCCACCGATGCCGCACTGCACTCAAGAGCCCTCAGCCCGGCGCCATCTCAAGGCCGGCGACGGTGTTTTCATCAAGCTTCCATGGGCGCCGAGCCTGTGGCGCCGTCGAGGAGAGACCTTCGACGTGGAGCTGTTTCGCCTCATTGGCTATCATCGTTAACACGCCAAGCAGCAGCAGGGCGAAGTCCGAGGAGGAGCAGTTGCTCAAGAAGCTGCGATCGCTTCTACGCGCTCGGCAGCTAAGCCGAGTCGCGGGAAGCACTTGTCGCAAGGGTGGAGCTGACATGGAGAAGCCGCAGAAGAGCTCCGCGCGCAATAAAGAAAATCTCCGGACGTAGCGTAAGCGCTGGAGCAACTTGCCGAGGCGCGACGCCTTCATCCCGGAGAAGGCCGAGGTCGAGGAGCAGCAAAGGCTTGCCGCGAAGCCTTCTGCAAGAAGAGTGAGTGGGCGCAGCGGAAGATCAACCTCGATAGCTATGAGGAAGATCTTGACAGCGAAAGCAATCAATTGGCGGAGCACTCAAGGAGGCAAAAGACGCCGCAGCTGCCGAGGCCGCCAAGAAGGATTTGGAGACGAGGTGGCACAGCCGAGGCCACCTCCGTAAGAGCGAGGAGGAGGTCATCGGGCTGAAGCGCGAAGCGAGAAGGACGCCTACACTCTTGGCGAGTTGCAGGGTCGATTTGCTGAGAAGATCAAAGAGCTCGACGCCGCCAAGGACTCCAAGGCGAATCTTGAACTGAAGCTGGCTACCTTGACGGAGACGCTGAACGGCGCCAAGGAGCGGGAAGTGGGTCTGCTGGAGAAGATCAAGGCCAACGAGGAGCTGTTGGCGAATGCCGCGATCGCCTGTGATACCTCGTGGAGAGCATAATGCGCCGGATGTAAGGTCTTGTGGACACCGCCGCCGCCATCCACAATGAGCTGATGGAGCTGGGATGGTGGATCTTGGGTACCCACCGACGAGAACCTCCAACCCAGCAATAAGCTCAGCCTGTTCTTCAAGGGCGTGGTGATGGGTCTCCAGCGTCCGGAAGAGATCCTAGCAACCGCCGACGAGTCGCGCCAAATCAGGTTTGATTCCCGGAGGTGTTGATGAAGGTGGCCTTCCGCAATCCAGCGCCGCCTTCACCAACGCCCTCAAGTCCTCGCCTCCATCTCGCCGACGCCGAAGCACTCAAGGCCCTTGTCGCACCCATCGTGGACAGGTGAGCAGAGTCAAGAGGTTCGATGGCGACCGCGTGGACTAGGCCGCCAAGTTTATCTTTCCCTTGTCGCCGCAGATCATGTTTAGGAGAACAATCTATTAAATCATGGCAAGTTATTTTGTAATATACTCTATCTTAGGCAACGATTGCAATGTTATTTTTTACTTGATTCCTTCCTTGTATGTTTGCGCCTTACGCTTTTAGGGAAACTTGTCGGCGCTGGCACCTTTTGTCATGAAGGCCGAGTGCGAACGTCAAGAGCCTGCTGGCTATGCCGCCTCCGACAAGCAACCTTGTCGCAACTAGTTGCAGCGCACTTAAGTTGTTGAGCGGACTCAAAACAAAATAAGGGTGCGACTAGCTACGAGTTGGTTCCTCCGCGCATGTGTTTTCCATACAAAGTAATATCGCTCGAGGAAGATAACTTAAAATTTAAAACTGATTGCTTAAACTTAGCAACTTAGCTTTTCTGTTGCTTGCTTCCGGCAAGGCGATACTTCCTCGAGCAACACTTGGTGGCCCACACCATTATCTTCTCCTTCCCCCTGCTAACTTGTGGGTGGATGAACCTTCCTCTTTTTGAGAAGAAAGAAGAGAAAATAGTTATGGAGCCTAGTGGCTCGTTGTCGCTTACCGGGTGTGGATGCTGCACAAAATGTCAGATAACACATGCAAAATAGTGATGAAAGCATGAAATTGACAAGTTGTGCGCAACACATGAGCTTTATCGATGCACGGGTTCATACCGGCTTTGTACAAAGGATTACATGCAACAAATGCAAGACTTGTATTAAAGGGTGGTTGCCGGAACGGGTTCCGCAACCGCGCCCTATGGGTAAAACTTATGAAGATGTTCTATATTCCAGGAGTTGCTCACCGGAATGCCATCTTCGGTCTTAAGGCGGACAACGCCAGGCCTAGTGACTCGTTTCACCCGATAAGGGCCTTCCCACTTTGGCGTCAACTTGTTGGAATTCTTGGCGGATTGAACGCTACCAAGAACAAGGTCGCCTTCCTCGAAGCTTCCGCATTAACTTTATGGCTATGGTAGCGGCGCAAAGCTTGTCTGGTAACGAGCAGCTCGTCAAAGAGCTCAAGACGATCCTCCTCGAGGAGCAGCGTCATCTTGTCGCAGCTGCTCTTGCTCAAGCTCATCATAAGCGAGTACTGAGGTGACCCGTATACGAGTTCCGTGGGGAGAACTGCCTCGCTCCATAGACTAGAGCGAAGGTGTCCGCCAAGGCTCGATTTGGCGCCATCCCGATCGACCAAAGAACCACCGACAGCTCCTCAATCTAGTTTCTTCCGCACTTGCGCAGCTGTCGAAAGTTCTGGTCTTGAGTCCTCGTAGCACTTCAACATTTGCCCTTCGCTTGACCGCTGCTTCTCGATGAGCAATGTAGCAAAGCAGACCTTGGCGCCAAGATCTTGGACGCATCGCATGAAGGTGCGACTGTGGAATTGTGTGCCGTTGTCGGTGATGATCCGTTAGGAATCCCAAACGGCAAACAATTGACCAAGAACTTGATCACGATCGTGGCTGCCACCTTCCTCATCGCTTCCACTTCTAGCCACTTTGTGAACTTGTCGATTGCGACGCATAAGTACTCAAAGCCCCCAACAGCTCGGGAAGGGGCCGAGGATATCGAGCCCCTGCACCAAAATGGCCGTGATAAAGGGATCGTCTGGAGAGCTTGAGCCGGCTGGTGTATCTGTTTTGAATGGAACTGGCACGCTTCACACTTGGTTACTTGTGTAGTTGCATCCTGGAGGGCTTCCGCCAGAAGAAACCTTGCCGAAAGCTTTGCCGGCAGTGCTTTGCGCCAATGTGGTGACCACATATGCCTCCGTATCTCTCGCAACAATGTTTCATCCATCTTCCCGCAAATACACTTCAATTTCACACCGTTGAGTCTTCTTCTGCATGTGATGTTGTCAACAAACTGGTACATACTTGACCGCCGGGCTACTCTTTCCGCTTTCTTCTTGCTCTTCGGAAGTTCTCCTGCTCAGAGGAAATGGACGATCTGCTGCGCCATCTTTGGAGCTCGCGGCTCGACAACAAGGACTAAAGGCACATATGTCTGCAAGGGAACATCAGCTTCTACGCAAGAACCTGCGTTCAGCCGAGTTGATGATCCCCGACAAGCTTGCCGGAGCAAAACTTGTCGGGGCGCCCGCTTCAACGAAACAAACCCTAGGGCTTGTCTGAGCAGCACTACTCCTCAGCGATATTCGCGTTGATTTTGGGGACCTTCTTAGCGGCGGCTTCAGGGAGCTCTGCGGAAAGTAGTCACCGAAACCAACTTTCTCTTCTTACTCTGTCCGATTGATGGTGTTACAGCTTGGGTGAGTCAGCTTGAGCACAAAAATTCCTGGTTCCACAGTAACTTGAGGCGGCACACTTTGACAGCCATCGCAATATCATTCTCGAGCTCTTGGAACATGTTCCATTTGCGTGCCTTCAAAGTGCTCTTCTAGCTTTCTCACTTCATCAACGAGGCTTCCATCAACGGACTCGATAATCTTTGTTTACTTGGCGGACGACAAGCTGCGAGTCACCCCCGACAATAAGCTTCCTGATCCCAAGGTCTATCGCTATTCTCGAGTCCGCAAGCAAACCTTCATACTCTGCAAAGATTATTTGTCGCTTGCTCCTTGGGAAAGTGCATTTGGACTATGTACTTGAGGTGCTCTCCGGTGGGTGCGATAAACAAGACGCCGCACCGGCGCCTGCAGCGAGAAGGCACCGCAAAGTACATCAGCCACTCTTTACTTGCTTCTTTGACGGGATGCTCGTCTCGAATCTCTTCATCTTATGCTACGCCCACTCGCTATAAACTCGCCAATGCTCGCTTTGGATAGTTGAAGTGCTTTCAAACTTGAGGCCAAAGCTTGATGGTTCCAAAGGCCCACTCGACAATCCCGCCTGCTGCTTCGGATTTTGTAATATCCTCTTCATGAAAGCGAGTGACAACTCATATCTCATGTGCTTGGAAGTAATGGCGCAGCTTTCTCGATGCCATGAGGAGGTGAAAAGCAATTTCGCACACCGAGTACTCGACCTAGCCCCCGCAGAAGGGAACCGATGAAATAAAATGGGCGCTGCACCATCCTTTTTGCACCTTCTCGCAATCCTCGCAGATCCGCCCTTGTCGGGACTAGAGCTTGATGGCGAAGCCCCCGCTTGTCGCTGGATGCATCCGCCTCGTTGTCGGCTCATCATCTGCCTCCTTTCCGCTATTAACGCAGCACTAACCATTTGATTGGTTGCCGCTATGTACAGCAAAGCAACTTCTCTTGTGGCTTAGGTGCGACAAGTATTGGAGTGGAGGACAGTACCTCTTTAAGTCTCGCAGCGCAGCCTCCGCTTCGAGTCCATTTCATTGACCTGCCTTTTTCAAAATCTTGAAAATGGCGTATGCTGTTCAAATGACCTAGAGATAAACCTCTTTGAGAGCAGCCACGCAACCGCAAGCCTTCTTACATCCTTGACGCGCTTTGGTGCTTCAATTTGCTCAATGGCCTTGATCTTGTCGGGATTGGCTTCAATTCCTCTCTGAGACACGAAGAACCCGAGAAGCTTGCCGGAAGGGACTCCAAACACGCACTTCTCGGGGTTGAGCTTGAGGTTGATCTTGCGCAAATTTGCAAAGGTCTCATCCAAATCTTGAACCAGAGTTGCTTTGTCCTTGCTCTTGACCACTATGTCATCCATGTAGGCTTCTACATTTCTGTGCATTTGCGGCTCAAAAGCATCGTGGACTACTCTTGCAAACGTTGAACCAGCATTCTTCAACCCAAAAGGCATCCGTATAAAGCAGTATGTACCACATGGGGTAATGAATGCGGTTTTCTCTTCATCCTCTTCTGCCATGAAGATCTGATGATATCCTGAATATGCGTCAAGAAATGAAAGCAAATCACATCCAGCTGTGGAGTCAACAATCTGGTCTATACGCGGCAAGGGAAATGGGTCTTTGGGACAAGCTTTATTAACATCTGTAAAGTCGATACAGAGTCTCCATTTCCCATTTGCCTTTCGTATAACCACCGGATTGGCCAACCACGTGGATGGAGTACTCCTCGACAAGGCCTCGCTGCTTCCAACTTCTTGATTTCTTCGCTATGAATTCTTGGCGCCCACCGCTCGCTTCCTCGACTTTTTGCTTGACGGGCCGCGATGAGGACAGACAGCTAAGTGGTGCTCAATTACTTTCACAGGAACGCCGGGGATGTCGACGGTTGCCATGCAAACACATCGACATTCGCCTGCCAGAGCAACGAGCGGCTTTCCTATTTAGGGTCAAGCGTGGCAATCGATGGTGAAGGTACCACCAGTCCGCCCTCCTTAGCGGACACCTTCTTGGTCTTCGGCGGAGCTGCCATCATCTTCTTGCACTTGCCGGTGGAGCTCGATGGTGCGTCCTCGACAGTAGCGCAGCACTCCGAAGAGGTGCACTTGCCGGAGTGGGCATCAGAGTTCTTGCCGGACAAGGTGGTCTTCTTCTTCCCCCCGGGAGCTTCAGCGGCAAGTGATTTGCTATCTGTGGCAGCTGCTGCATCCCGGTAAATCTTGTCGACGCAGATAAGCGCATCCTTCTTGTCGCCATGGGCAGAAATGACGCTTATCGGGCCGGGCATCTTGAGCAGGTTGTATGCATAATGAGAGGCTGCCATGAAATTGGCGAGTGCTGGACGGCCAAGTATCCCATTGTAGGGCAATGGGAAATCGGCAACGTCAATGTGACCCTCTCAGTCTTGAAATTCAGCTCGCTGCCAAATGTTACTGGCAACGTAATCTTCCCTTTCAGCTTGCTCCTTCCTGGGTTGATTCCTTGGAAAGTGCCGCCTTCGAGCTCATTGTCGTGGATTTGAAGCTTCGGAGCACCGCAGAGAGATCGATTCAAGCCGCCCCGCCGTCAACCAACATCTTAGTGATCTTGAGGTTGCAGATAGTTGGTGAGACCAACATCGGCAAGCACCCGACCGCAGTTATGCGATCAGGGTGGTCCTCAATGTCAAAGATGATGGGCGTGCCGGACCACTTCAGAGGCTTGCGTGACTCTACGGATGGTTCTGCTGCATTAACCTCCCGCATCCATTGCTTGAGTTGGCGGTGCGAGGTATGCGAGAGAAGCACCACCGTCAACGCAGAGGACCTCCGCTGCTTCTCAAACTCCTTCTCATCAGCTTCATCGCCTTCCATGTCTTCGTCGACATCATCGCCTTCATCCTTGTCGCGCCACGGGAGGTCTGGTCTCCTTGCCGCTGCTTGGCCTTGCTGCTGCGTCCTCCCGGCCGGGTCTCTTCTTGTCAAGCTGCCGCACCTTCCTTCCCGGCCTTCTCCTTGTCTCGCCAGCCAGACTCAGCCCTCTCGCTGTTCAATAAGCTGCTCGACTTTCTTGCAGCTCTGAGGTCGTGGCCCTTGGTGTGGTGAATCTTGCAAGATCGCTTGTTGAGCTGCCCCGCTTGTCGGCGGCCGCCACAGCTTGGCGGTCGGTGTCAGCGGCAACCTCCTTGCCGGAGCCACTAGCCTTGGCCTTCTTGGCGGCACCATCCTTGCCGGACTGCTCGACAACTAGTACTTCTTGGCTCTTCTTCTTTCTGTTGTTCCGCCGCCGGCTCTTCTTTGCCGGGGCGGTCTCATCGCTGTCAGATCCTGCTCCAACATTCTCTCCTGGGAGTCTCCTCCCTTCTTCAGCACGTGCACACTTGTCGGCCAGGGCATATAGCTCACTGACGTCCTTGACTTCAAGACATCGCCATCTCCTCCTCATCCTACGGTTCCGCACATTCTCGATGAAATGCTACCGATCACCGCGGGGTGGACATCCGGATGTTGTAATGCACACGGCTGAATCTTCAATAAACTTGCGCAGGGACTCTCCTTCCTTCGGGCGAGCAGGTGAAGGTCACTCTCTTGGCCATGAGGCTTGTGGCCACCCGTGAAGGTGCCGACAAACCGATGGCATAGGTCTGCCCAGAGGATATGGAATCGTCCGGCAAGTGCATGAGCCAAGATCCGACATTTGGCTTGAGTACCGCGGAAGTAGTTGGTGAGGATCTTGTCGCTCGCCCCGCAGCCTGCACCACAATGGTGTAGATGCCGAGGAACTCGATGGGTGCGCCCCGCCATCATACTTCTCCGCACGCCCGCTTGAAGTTTTTCTTGTCGGCCATCGACTTGCCGCAGCTCACCAGCTGAACGCAGGGCAACTCTATCACAGACGGCAAGTCGCTGGTTCTTCGGGCGCATGCATGTCAACAGGGGCCGCGCTGGTCGACCGACGCCGCTTCTCGGGCGCCGATGCGAAGTTCGAGCGTCTTCTTGTTGCCGTTTGAAGAACTTGGCGCTGATCACGGCGAAGCTCAGGATCCGGACGACGCGTGGAGTCGCTGTCGAGGTGGATCCGAGGAGCTGGTGATCTTGGCCTTCCGGTTGGGGAGTGCATGGTGGTTGCACCCCATAGGTCTCGTCACCACCGCTCGTGCCTTGTCATCCCGCCGCTGCAAGGACGCTGTTGGTTGCTGCGAACGCGCCGCTGGCAAAGCCGATGAGACTCGATTGTGGCCTTCCACTCGCCGACCTTGTCGGCCGTTGGAGGGTAGTCTAGAAGCGCTTGAGCTCTCACCAAGGCTTCGCTGGAGTGGTGGTGGCAATGGCGTGCGGAAGCGAGGAACGGATGTGCTCGGACTTCTAACCAAGTTAGGAGGAGCAGCATCCGCCAAGCGATCGTATTTCGGTCGTCGTCAAAGATGTCAAGGCAGCATGCGGGTCTCGAGGGCCTCGGATCCTCCAATTTTGGCCTTGATCCAACGAAATGAGTGGTGCTGCGAGCATCATGACGCTGTCGGTCCTGCGCCTCCCGAGATGGACGCTGACGCTGACGCCGGCTTGAAGCGCCGCTTGTCCTTGGACCTGGCAGCGCTGTGGCTCTCGACGACGCGCGCCATTCCTCCGCTGGCGTCTTCCCCACCACTCGTCAGCTCCGGTGGTGGTGGGTTTGATGCGGACGGCTCTGCTTGCCACCAAGCCTTCTTCTTCGTGGCATGTTGATGAAGATGATGAAGAGTTGCTCGTGTGAACGCCGGATCGGGTTCACACAGCCTCGACGCCCCCTACCTGGTGCGCCAAAGATGTCGGGGAAGCTAATCGTGACCCACGAACACCTATGGGACCGAGTCCCTTGTGGTTCGATGGGGGGCGGAGATTGCACAAAGAGCGGATCGAGGCGATGCACACGAAAGCAGTTTACCCAGCTTGGAGCTCTCCGAGAGATAATACTCCTACCGCTGCTTGGTTGATTGTATTGTGTTCTTGCTAGGGAGCAATGAGAGCTACAAAACCTAGCTCGAGTGAGTGTGGTCTCGTATGAGTCGAATGAACCGAACGAGGCGAACCGAACCCTTTCTACGCTGCACATGGGCCTCCTTTTATAGGCTCAAGGGGTCACCACAGTGGCAACGCAGATGAGGGTACAAATGTAAAAACAAGAGTTGGTACACCAACTTGTACAAAGTGTACTGATGCTTTATACCTAACTCGACGGCAAGGGACAAGAGTAATAAATGCCCGTCCCTGTCGCCTAAACAGTGCAACAGGGACCGTCAAGTGCGCCTCCGTTTTCCATGATGGTAGCTTGTCAGCGCCGCTCATCGCTGCTCCCCGTTGGCTGCACAGCCCTTCGACACGCATGCCTGGAATAGCCCCACGGCGACACGTTGGCGGATGAGCTGGAGCGGAGATGAAGAGAGGTTGCCTGCCGCGGCTGAATCCTTGTCGCGCTCGGGAGCTTGTCGATCACCAAGCCTTCCCGGCAAGCTCCTCTTGCCGGGGTCTTGTTTCCTTCGTGCCTTGAGTGGCCTTCCCATAAGCTCCTCTTGCCGGGCCTTGATTACTTTGTTCTTGAATGGCTCCAAAGGAGCCGCGGAGGATCTTGGCGGTCACTAGGCGGCCCCGCCAGCTGGTGCTGCAATCGCCTGCACGAAGTTCGGATACTAGGGTACCCCTACTCTAGTACACCGACAGACTCCCCTCGGAAGAAATGCACATCCGCAGCTGCCAAATCAGTTTGAAGCCCGACTGGACTAAGCTTTTGCATGCAGGTTCAAAATAAAGGAGCGTGGGTCAGTCGGACATGTCACTCGCCGCGTCTTCCGAATCACTCCCAAACATGTTACTGGCGCTATCTTCACCGTCATCAACCGCGACGTCATCAACGACCACCATCGCGTCATCATCAGAAGCAAAGGCCCTATCCAGAGCATCCACATTGTCGTCCACCCAGCGTGCTGGGTTGTCCTGGATGACCACGGGCACCGGGGCGATGGCGGCGTCAAAGTCAAAGTCAGGATTGATGTTCTGGAGATGGCTGAAAACACACGCCTGAGGAGGCCTCGGCTCTTCTCCTCGACAAGCTGGCGAGCCCTCTCACCTGGTTCTCCAAAAGGCCAGACATCGCCAAGTGCATCTAGTGCCCTTAGTGATTTTGGTGTATTGAAGACTTATAGGTTAAGTAACTAATGCGTTTGTAAGTGTACACAGGTCTATAAGTCTATGAGGAGTTTGATATTTACAGAGAAAGTCGACCCTAAAATGAAGTTCTTCAATCAAGACTTTGATATTCTCAAGACTTTACAAGACTTTGAAAGTGAAGAAATTGGTGTGACCTTGAAGACTTGGTATTCATTTGAGGAACATGAAGCGTGAAGACTTTTGTTTTCATAGTTTCATTTTCTCTTTCTTGAGTCATAGGAAACACCGTCTTCGTTAAAGGGGTCGAGGAAATACTAAGGAAAAATTTCCATTTGATGCTCAACTCAAAATCCTACACCTACCAATCCTTCGAGTGAAGCTTTTGAAATCTCATACAGATTCACTCAATTTCTTCATGGATGAGACGAAGCTCTTCCGTCGTTGAGGAATTTGTTCGATCGAGGAGTTAGGAATTCGCCAGTCGAATTGCCTACAATGAGGAACATGATAGCCCCGAGGAATTTGATGTTCAAATTTCCGACCGTTCTTGTCTTCTGCTACCGCTGTCCCAAATATCTTATCCACCTAACGGTCATATCATTGAAGGGCATTTATGTCTTATCATGTCGGGCTGCTCCCTAGGCTATAAATAGCCGCCCCTACAACCACTAGTTGGTTGGCTGCTCGAGAGAACTTGACACTTGTCATTTGAGAGCAACCCATCCTCCGAGGAATTTGAGCGAAAATCATCAAGTGAGGAAAACCCAAAACCAAACCCCTACAAACCCAAAGTGATTGAGCATCATCAAGAAATTGATCCTGCGTGGATCCGACGCTTGTTACCTTTGAAGACTGTGCTTCTTCCAGACGGTTAGGCGTCAGGTCTAGAGCATCCAAGAGGAATTGTGGATCGCCGAGTGACCAAGTATGTGAAGGTTTGGAAGTCGCTCAAGACTTACCACGAGTGATTGGGCGAGGTCTGCGTGACCTTAGTTCAAGGAGAATACGGTGAGGACTTGGTGTCTGAGCTGCGTGCTCAAGGATCGGGTGTCCGGATCGCGTGTCCTCGAGTTTAAATACTCGGCCGCTCCAACCAGACGTATAACCGAGACAGCGCTTGGAACTGGTCTACCAAATCATTGTCTTCACCAACCTAACTGGTTCTATTTCCTCAACCCTTTCATTTCCTCATTCTTGTGTTGAGTGTTTGTTCATATCTGTGTTTGAAGACTTTGATCAAGACTTTCTCAATTTCCTCGCCCAATTTCTTCATTTGTTTGTCTTCATCTTGTGTTATCCTGTGATTACGCTTTCGTACTCTGTGATTGTCTTCATTTCATCATGATGACTATGCTTGTAATCTGTTATGCTTACTTCGAGTACTTATTCCGCTGCATGTATTTCTTCGCTAAGGAATTTCCTCACCAGCAAATTCCTCGGTGAAGAATTTGTAAAATTCTCTAAAATCGCCTATTCACCCCCTCTAGTCGATATAACGACTTTCAATTGGTATCGAGCAAGGTACTCCCTTGTTCGTGTGATTTTGGTTTAACCACCGGAGTTTTAGTTATGTCGACCGCAGTATGATCAAGGTCTCAGCAGGTGTCCTACCTTCGATGGGACGGACTACCCTCTTGGAAGAACAAAATGCGAATGCATCTTGAAGCAATTGACAACGATCTACGGTATGTTGTGACAAAGGTGTTTCTCACCACACCCTCTCCGAATGATGCTGATGTGAAGAGATTCAAGCAACTCGATTCTCAAGCGAAGAATATCATATGTGGCCATCGAGCAAAGGTCAATATGGAAGAGTGAGTGCTTTGGAATCTGCCAAACTCATTTGGGACAGGCTGTCCAAAGTAAATGAAGGTGTTTCAACTCAGCGTGACTCTCGAGTTGATGTTCTTCGGAATCTCTTCAACCGCTTCAAAAGACTCGACAACGAAAATGTTCAACAAACCTTCGATCGCCTCACTGACATCTCAAATGAGCTTCAAGCACTGGTGCCATCGACATCACCGACCATGAGGTGGTGAAGAAATTGCTAAGATCGCTTGATTCCTCATTTGATACTCCGCACTTGATGATACAAGAACGAGCTGATTACAAGTCTCTTGATCCTGCCGATATCCTCGAAGGCTAAATACTCACGAGTTCCACTTGCTGAAAAGAGAGATCTCTATGGTTACGGCTATGGAAAAACGTGTGCTCAAGGCCAAGGCTGTATCTCGAATCGAGAGTGAAGACTCGTAGTAGCCTTGGAGATCCCAAGAATTTGGCCAGAGCTAGCAATCGCTCGTGAAGAAATTCCAGAAATTCACAAGGCGTGGTCGCTTTGGAAAATCCTCAAGAAGCAGTGATTCCTCATCTAGTGACTATAAGAGAAGACTTTGCCACAAATGCAAGAAACCTGGTCACTACATCCAAGATTGTCCTCGATGGGAAAAGGAATTAAAGAAGAAGAAGCACAAGGATTACAGCTACGATGACATGAAGAAGAAGAAGAAATCATCAAAATCTTCATCATCAAAATCCTCAAAACCTTCTTCTCACAAGAAGAGCAGCTCCAAAAGGCTCGGGCATTCATTGGCAAGGAAATGGACTCTGAAGCTGAATCGAGGAAAATGAGGAAGAGGAGGAGTCGAAGAATCCGAATCTGGTGTGGCTAGTCCGCTCTTGCTCGCTTATGTTAGCAAGTCCATCTTCAACACTGAAGAAACTGACTCCACCGACAAACCTGATGAGGAAAATGATGATTACGCCCCACCTATTGCTTCATGGCAAAAGGTGCTAAGGTACTCAATTTCACCTCCTCTGAATCTAGTGAAAATGAATCGATGAGGATCTCAAGCCCAGCTACTCTAAACTTGCTAAGATTGCTATAAAACAACAAAGGGCTTTTGAAAAGGTTCAAAACATGCTAGATAAGAGTGATGATATGTTAGGTGAAGAAATGGATCGCACTCAAGCCCTCGATTGAAAATCTTCAGAAGTTCAGGTCTAGGCTTGACAGCCTTCAAGGTCATCATAACACTCTCTTATCGATCATGAGAAACTTTCTTATGAATTTCTTCAAAGAAAGCAAGATCTTGAGAAGCTAAGAGCGAGTTATGAAGATCTTCGTAAGGAGCGCGATTCATTACTTGCTCAACAAATCAGCGCTTCTCAAGAAGAATTTGTTCCTCCATGCTTAAAGTGCATTGAGCGTGAATCGCTAATTCTTCACCGAATGTTCAAATGCTTCAACTGTTACAAATTCTTCACCTGCCTCTGCTATCACTAATTCCTCATCGAGGACATTGCTAGTATCACCGACGATGCAGGATCGAAGGAATTGTACATGACAGCATGTACAAAAGCCTCAAAGGGCATCGACTCTTTGTGATGTGCTTAAAAGCAGATCCTCAACAGAACCCTAGGAAAGAGGGTATTGCCTTTGAGAGGAAACTCAATGTCGATGGAACGTCTTGGAAGCCCGAGCAAAGATCCCAAAACCTCATGGGTTGCTGCAAAGGGACCTCCAGCTTGATCCATCTAACTTATCTGGCTTTACATGTGAATTTCCTCATTCTGTTGATGAGTCATTTGACTCAAACTATAAACTGTTCAAAAATCAGAATGGTGAAGTATTTGCTAGATATGTTGGCACTAACTGCAGGAACGGTCCCCCTATGAAGAAAATCTGGGTTCCCAAGAAGTGCCTTGAAAGTCTTCAGGTGAATGTCCTCATGACACCACCAGTGAAGAAAAGGAACCCCAGATCAAATTCTTCATATGGACCAAATTCTTCATATGGATCCAAGTCCTCATACGGACCAAATTCCTCACGTGGATCAAATTCCTCAAAAGGATCAAAGTCCTCATATGATTATCATCGTGCTAACAACTCTGCTTCGCAGGTAGAGCTAAGGGCTATGAATATGTGCATTATTCTTCAAACCAATATGTTCATAAGTCCTCGAAGAATTTCTCCGCTTATTCATATGCTTACCCTAACCCCTCTTATGTGAAACGAAATGGTTTGGCCTCTATGCCACCATTCTCATATGGTGCTCGCAGAGTGATGAACTCTTTGCCACCCCTTGAGATGTGGGTGGTGAAGAAAAGAACTAATCTCTTCTGCGAGGTCAGGTCTCGGGCGTGCCTTAACGTCTCAAGAATTTCTTTGGGGCCCGACAAAATGCTGAAAGGACGCAGCTAATCATGATGAAATGAACTTTCATTTCACACGTCCTCATCGCTTATCTAATTGATCTTGATGATGAAATTCATCGATGAACTTGATATCATATTCTTCATCGATGAAGTATATGAGATCGTAAGTTGTACTAATTCATCTGCAGGATGATCAACCCAAAGCCACCGAGTGGGTTCTCGATAGTGGATGTACAAATCACATGACTGTGACAAGAATCTATTGATGGATGCTCCTTATCACCGCCACATCTCAAGCATATCATCTTTGGCCGACAAAGGCAAAAGTCGTATTGGGACTTGGTAAGGTTGCTATCTCTAAGGACATGCACATGGACAAAGTCATGCTTGTTGAGTCTTTAGGATATAACCTCATGTCAGCCTCAATGCTTTGTGATCTTGATATGGTTGTTATCTTTGGCAAGTATCGTTGTGTTGTGATTATGGAAGTGACAATTCCAAAGTCTTGAAGGCTTTAGGAGAGGAGACTTGTATATTGTTGATTTCTCAACAGGTCCACAACCAGCCGTGTGCCTACTTGCAAAAGCTTCGTAAGGCTGGCTATGGCATCGACGACTTGGTCACGCAGCATGAGGAATTTGCACACGCTTGCGAAGAAGAAGCATGTCATTGGCATTGAGAATGTCAAATTCCTCAAGGATCACTTATGCGGAGCCCGTGAAGCTGGAAAATGACCAAGGCCAAGCATCCAAATAAGACTATCATGACCACTACTCGTCCTTCGAATTGCTTCACATGGACCTCTTTGGTCCCAATCATTATTCAGTATGTCGTTAATGAAGCATCACTATATGGCTTTGTTATTGTTGATGATTACTCTCGTTACACATGGGTACACATTGTTACTTACAAAAATCAAGTGCAGGAAATCTTCAAACGATTTTCCTCGAGGGCTTCAACCAACTTTGGTGTGAAGATCAAGCACATCAGGAAGTGACAATGGAACTGAGTTCAAGAATTCCGGACTTGAGGATTATCTTGATGAACTTGGTATTACTCATGAGTTATCTGCTCCCTATACTCCTCAGCAAAATGGCGTCGTGGAGCGCAAGAACAGAACTCTTGTTGAGATGGCTCGCACTATGCTTGATGAATACAAAACGCCTAGTCGTTTCTAGATTGAAGCAATTGACACTGCGCGTGCCACATCATCAACATAGTATATCTTCACAAATTCTTCAAGAAGACTGCCTATGAACTCCTCACCGACAAGAAACCCAATGTAAGTTATTTCAAAGTCTTGATGCTAAATGCTGGATTAGAGATCCTCACCACACCTCTAAATTTGCACCAAAGCACATGAGGGTTTTATGCTTGGTTACGGAAAGGACTCACACCTCAGAGTCTTCAACATCGCACTTCACAAGATTGTTGACATTTGTAGATGTGCGGTTCGATGAAACTAATGGCTCGCAAAGAGAGCACCTACCTTCTGTGTTAGACGAACCAGCACCGAGGATTCTATCAGTTCAAGGCAACCGAGGATGTCATCCCTCTTCAAGAAACTGCTGAAGAATTCATTCCAGACGCGAAGAACGTCGAGTGATGCACTGAAGATAATGTCAAGAAAATGGTCTTTGAGGAAAATGATCAAATTCCTCAAGACAACCAGCTCATCCTCGCGTTGCAAAAGAAGTGCAAGTTGACAAGATCATCGATGACATTGAAGCGCCAGTCCTCTCACTCGCTCAAAAGCTTCACACTTATCTAACTTTTGTGGGCACTATGCTTTTGTCTCTATCACAGAGCCCACTAAGGTAGATGAAGCATTTCGAGCCGGAGTGGATTCAGGCCATGCAAGAAGAATTACATCGATTCGAGCTCAACAACGTGTGGGAACTGGTCAAACGTCCGATCCTCGCAAGCATAATATCATTGGCACAAAGTGGATCTACCGCAACAAGCAAGATGAAAATGGTCTTGTGGTGAGGAATAAGGCACGACTAGTAGCTCAAGGCTACACGCAGGTTGAAGGAATTGATTTCGATGAAACTTTTGCACTGTTGCTAGACTTGAGTCTATTCATATATTACTCGCCTATGCTAACCATCACAATATCACTTTATATCAAATGGATGTGAAAAGTGCATTCCTCAATGGTAAGCTTGAGGAAGAAGTATATGTTGCTCAACCCCTGGTTTTGAAGATCCAAAGAATCGACAAAGTCTTGAGACTAAATAAGGCCCTCTATGGCCTCAAGCAAGCCCCTCGGGCGTGGTATGATACATTGAAGGAATTCTTCGTGAAGAATGGCTTCACACCGGTTCACTCGACCCTACTCTCTTTACTAAATCTTATGATGGTGAACTATTTGTGTGCCAAATATATGTTGATGATATTATCTTTGGCTGTCTTGACCAACGTTATAGTGATGAATTTGCCTATATGATGAGTGAAGAATATCAAATGTCTATGATGGGAGAGTTGAAATTCTTCTTAGGTCTTCAAATTAAATCAACAACACAATGGCATATTCATATCTCAGAGAAATACCTCAAAGATGTCCTGAAGAAATTCGCATGCAAGATTGCAAAGGTGTCAAAATTCCTATGCCCACAAATGGCCATCTATGCAATCGATGAAAATGGTATTGACTTGATCACAAGGTATACCGCTCCATGATTGGTTCTTTATTGTACTTATGTGCATCTAGGCCAGATATAATGCTTAGTGTTTGCATGTGTGCCCGATTTCAAGCTACACCAAGGAATCACACCATAAGGCTGTGAAGCATATTCTTCGATATCTAGCTCACACACCAACACTAGGATTATGGTACCCCAAGGGCTCTACTTTTGATCTCATTGGATATTCGACTCGACTATGTTTGGTGATCGTGTGACCGCAAGTCAACATCTGGTACTTGTCATTTCCTCGACGATCTTTGGTCCATTGGTCCTCGAAGAAACAGAACTGTGTATCACCGTCCCATCGCGGAAGCTGAATACATTGCTGCTGGCTCGTGTTGTGCTCAATTACTATGGATGAAGCAAACCCTCAAGGACTATGGCATCAACGTGAAGAATGTGCCTCTCTACTGTGACAATGAGAGTGCCATCAAGATTGCTCACAACCCAGTTCAGCACTCGAAGACAAAGCACATTCAAATTCGTCATCATTTTCTTCGTGATCATGTGTTGAAGGGCGACATCTCCATCGAGCATGTGAAGATCAAGAACAGCTAGCTGATATCTTCACTAAGCCCTTGGATGAGAAGAGATTTAGCAAGTTGCGGTGTGAGCTAAATATCTTAGAATCTTGAATGTTCTTTGAAAAGGACACACATCCTAACACTTATGCAAAATTGATGACTTAGATGTGCAACACATGAAGAAACGTTTTTCTTCAATCAATGAAGAATAACACTCTAAGTGTGAAGAAATTAATGAAGAATTTGATTCTCGTAACCCTCGACAATTGTACGCGGTGTCTGAAATCATCATTCTTATATGGTGGGTCACGCCACCACCAAAGTTGAAAATCTTCAATTTGAGTTTTTCCTCGCTTTTGAAATTCTTCGATTTTCAAATTCTTCAACTTTGCAAAATCTTCACTGTTTCTTCTTTTATATATATATATATATATATATATATATATATATATATATATATATATATATATATATATATATATATATATATATATATATATATGAGTTTATGTCCTCTCAAGATTCACTTATGGCTATTTCTTCAAGTCGTTTTTTACGCTAAGTGAATGTGATCGGACCCTTCCCCCTCTATGCTATACTCAACCCAATCCATTCACAAATTCTTCATGTGCGTTCTACTTTGAAACTCGTTCAAATTCTTCACTGTGTCCTTGACAGCTGAAGAAATTGCAACGGAACTTTTAAAACAAATCTTATTCAAACCGTCGCTTTTACCATTCAAACCGTTCCGCATCCCATGATGCATTATTATATTCACCCACGATCGCACACGATCTCCACTACACAGTACGTGGGTGACACATGTCGTGAGAAGGGAAGCGGTCAGGGGCACGTTCGTCCTAAATCTTCGGACGATCCGTTTTCACCGTGGCTATAAATACCCCTCTCTCCCTTCCTCACTCTTTTTCTCCGACGACTCTCTCCCGCCGAGCTCCTCGAAACCCTAAGCGCCGCCGCTTCTCCATCGTCGCCGGTGAGGAAAAGCTTCACTGCCTTGACCTCTTCGCCGACGTACTCGCGCCGACCGTGGAAAATCTTCACTCCGCCGTCGCCAGTAGCTGATTTCCTCTGCCAAGTTAGGGCGTGGAAGATCTGAGCAGACGAACTTCCCAACTGTTCATCTCAGTTCGTCGTGTTCTTCACTTGAGTAAATTAAAAGTTACTTTTATTACTCGCTTTGATTCTCAAATCTTCTTCAAATTCTTCAAAGGTGTTTATTCTTCAAATTCCTCACACATATGAACACCTCAAATCTCTTGACTCGTTTCTCTAAGCAATGATTTTCTTCAAGATTCCTCAATTGTGTGGATCCTCGATCTATACAACTCGGAACCTAAGACAAAGAACGCTTAGTGAAATTCTTCAAGGCTCATCTGGTCAAAATCCTCAAAACTTGTTCTTTTGAAAAACCTTACGAGAACGCATATGACCTCTTCAAATTCCTCGCACCTATACTCTGCTCACAGGTACAAATGTCCGCCGCTGAATCCCTAGGTTCTCATCAACTTAACTCATTTGCAGCGTTCCTCGAAGAAAAACTGCACACTTCTTGAGAGAACTCAATTGTTCAATTTCCTCACCAAGAAAATGGCGATGGTAAGAAGCCGCAGAAGGGAGGAAAGAAACCTGAGGTTATGACAGCGTTTGAAATCCACGAGGAAATATATGCTGACTATTGCACTCCGGATGAAGAAAGCAAAAATCAACGCAAGGTGCGATTCGGAAGATTGAGCGGAGATGGGCACGGAATGGAAGGAATACAGATATGTAACTCCTAAGTACATGAAGAAATTCGCTTTGAATCCTCCATGCCCAAGAGCTCCTTTGGCACCGGCCAAATAGCTGATCCCACTAGCATCAAACGCGGTGAGGACTTTCACGATGAATGGGCTAAACGCCAAGCAAAATTGGCAAAGCAAGCAAAGGAAGCAAAGAAGAAATTCAATGAGGATTCTGCTGCTGCTCATCGCCACTAAGGTCTCGGTCAAACCGAAGAAATCAATGCAAAGAAGCCTGCTCATAAGCCAAGTGCTTCATCATCTGTGCCCTCACGGCCAAGTTCCTCGTGACACCCTCCAAGCAAATTCCTCACACCGCTGCTGCTTCCACCAAAGTCCTCAACAGCTCCGTCAAAACCTTCAGCCTCTGTGCACTGCTACTTGTCAAAGGACTGCTGGTTTCTCAATTGCCTCGAGCATCTCGCAAGTTCCTCACCTGCCCCCAATTCTTCATCCGCCCGACTCTGCTGAAGACAAAAGCAACAATGGGCGTGGTCCTCGGCCTAGCCAAGGAAGAAACAACTTGTAGTCCACGTACATCGATGATGAGGCATCGATGAAGAACTTGAAGAAATCATCAGAGACCGCCAAGTTAGGGCCGCTAGAGCCAAAGGTACATATGTGCCACTGCTATTGGATCCGAAGAAAGTCCTCGACTTTATTGATCTCTGGCACAATGATCCCAATACCCCTCTGCCTGATCTTCATCGACACCTGGTCAAAGTCATCGTTGACTCACTTCATTGTGAAGAAAATGGAAGTTTGAGAAGGCAAGGGAAATCAAAAGGCTCAATACAGAAGGAGAAGTTCTGAAGAAAACGTTGTCAAGATGACACCTGAGGAACTTCTCCAAGTCCAAACTGAAATTCAAAACCTCAGCAAAAGTTTTGATACCCACTATGCTGATTGGCAAGGAGTCAAGACCAGATTCGTCAACCTGACGAAGAAATTCTAGCTGTTGCTGTCCCAATGCAACATGAAAATCCTCGAGTGAAGCCTCTGCTCAGCCTAATGAAGAAAATGCCAAGATCGCTGAAGCCTCCGCTCAGCTCTTTGAAGAAAATGCTGATTCGTGGCTGATGATCCCATTCCAGCCACCGAAGAAACTGCCAGGCACCCACTAGTGGTGCGCCTGAAGAAATTGTTCAAGACAGGGGAACTGCATCAGTTGCTCCTAAAGAAAATGCACCAAATTCCTCAGCTCCTCCTACGCCAACTCCAACTCCAATTCTTCCATCTGCTTCTGATGTGAAGAAAACCAAGGCTGCGAACGAGCTGCTGTGAAAGAAAAGGAAAGCATCACCATGCGTCGATTCTTCGTGCGAAGAAAATGAAGCCAATGACCAGCTCATTTGAACACCCAATTGATGCTGTTCCAATTACCTCCATACCATCAAAGGAAGTCGTTCCTTTTGGAGAAGAATATGAGATCCCAATCGGATCGATGAAGAACATCAATCTGCTGCTTCATCGAGAAAATTGATGAAGAAATTGAAGTGGAAGCAATCCCTTCAACCCCAGCTTATTTCCTCATCAGACCATGAAATTCCTCAAGCTGGTGGTGAGGAAATTGAAAATGAAGATGTGGATATTGGATGCACCACTCCAGTGATAAATGATGACTTTTGGGAAAGTCAGCATCCCAATACTCCTCTCTTCACCCCGCTCCAACAAGTTCCTCACTCCCCTGCACAAACAGTCCAAATGGACTTTGAAGAAAATCAACCCACTGGTTCTGTGCATGAAGAAATTCCAGCCACTAGTGCTGATGAAACTGCTGCTGCTGCTAATCCTCAGACTGCGCCTATTGAGGAACAAGAAATTCCTCAGGCTGAAGAACCTGAACTTGTGATTCCTGAGGTGGTGATGCAACTGACTGACACCCCTCTGCCAAAGCAAAAGAATCCGTTCTCAACCAAACAAAAGTTCAAGGCTGAAGATTTCTTTGCCGAGCATGTGTTCTTCACTGAATATAATCCTTATGATTCTCGCTCGCATTAGGAAGAGGCGTTTACGGACTGCCACCAAGCCAACTTCTATTCCTCGCTGCTTTTCAACAAGGACAAAATCTTGATCATGCTCATATTCCTCATGTGGATATGGAGTCGCTGCCGGGCTTTGAGCCGTCCTCGGTGTTCTTCACGACGCAGACTTCTAAACTTCGCACCGATATTTGTGGATCGAACGAAGAGCTAATTCTTCGCCTATGCAACTCGCACATCACCGGAGACGCTGAAGATGTAACTTCATGGGTCTTGGATTGGATGACCGAAAATACTCACTACAAGGCACCAAAAGTGAATTGCTTCGCCCTCCCACTCGATCCTCCGATTGATGGTGCACGTCGCATCTATGAAGAAAAGGAACTTTCAAATCACTATATGCAAGTGCCGATGAAGCCTTTGAAGCCAAGGCAAGCCCCAAGGACCAAATTCCTCGTCAAGGAATTATTATATGTGCCTCGAACAGTCTATCGGATTACGACGAAGACTATGAGTCCTATCAAAGGTCACGACTCGAGCGATGAAGAAGTCGTTGGCATCATGAAGAATATGCTTTTCAACATCATCCATGGCGTTCCGTCAATTTCCATGATTTCTTCATGAGGACTCGCTAACATTGCCATGTCACCTTTTGAGTGAAGCCTTATGCGCCTTGGATTATGAGATTCATCAGTCAAGATCTTCACTTTGAATTACAAGGTCGATACTTTGAACCACTGCAGCTACTCGCCTCGATTGAAGTCCTCAAGCGGACAATTACCTCACCGATGAAAAGGGCAAGGCTACTGCTATGATAGATGAAGGCACTCGTCCATTGGATGGACAGTTTTGCAAAGCAGCATCTTACTCCACCAATGATGACTCGCCACACATGACTCAAGAAGAATACCTCGATCAAGCAAAGTCCTCAAGCTATCGCACCTGTGGTGATGACCGATCGTGAATTACTCCTCGGTCTTCATCAGAAGGTTGATCGCAATCATAAGTGGGTCAAACGTCAGTTTGGTACTCTACTTTACAATTTGACCTCAACACACAATGCAGTGAAGAAAACCACTACTATCTTCATGAAACCTTCAAGCGCACTGGCTGTCCTTTCACATGTCTACAATGAAGAAGAACTGCAATCAATGGGACTCAAGGAAGAATTTGACTGGTCTGCACCTCCTCAGAGAAATTCAAGAAGGTCAAAGTTCCTTCCTTGGTGGCCAGCTCCTATTCTTCATCTCGCGGCACTGATGAAAATGAAGATTTGGAAGATACCGCGGCTGGTCCTACTTCAACAAACAACCCCGACAAAGCTGGCGCTCCATCTACAACTTCAAATTCTTCAAGAGCGTTAGTCCTCAGTTTCGATCCTTTTGGTCATTTGATGACAAAGGGGGAGAAATTTGAGTTAGTCTTCAAGCGGGTCTAGTTTTTGTCTATATACAGAATTTTATTAAGTTACAACTCTCGTTCTTCCGAAACCTTTTATTGGATCGAGTTGTAATCTTAAACCCGATGGTGCTTTGATACTTTTGATGCATTATGCTTTTGCTCTATGCTCTGACTACAGTAGTTTTGATATTTGTTATGCTCTGATCCTCGTGAGCTCGTTGAAAATCTTGATAGCAAATCGATTTGGGCTCTGATACTCTTGATGCGTTATATGTTAAATGCGTGTATGAATTACAAGATATAGGGGGAGACCTCCATGATTCAATTCTTCAAATGTGCATTGCCTCAAAAGCAAATTCCTCACTATGCACATCTTCAGGGGGAGTTCTTCTATATCTTGCAATCAAATTCCTCATTATCAGTATTTACACTTCATATGTTTATCCCCGTTGAAAACTTAACCTATGTTGTCATCAATCACCAAAAAGGGGGAGATTGTAAGTGCATCTAGTGCCCCTTAGTGATTTTGGTGTATTGAAGACTTATAGGTTAAGTAACTGATGCGTTTGTAAGTGTACACAGGTCTATAAGTCTATGAGGAGTTTGATATTTACAGAGAAAGTCGACCCCTAAAAATGAAGTTCTTCAACTGAAGACTTTGATATTCTGAAGACTTTCTGAAGACTTTGAAAGTGAAGAAATTGGTGTGACCTTGAAGACTTGGTATTCATTTGAGGAACATGAAGCGTGAAGACTTTTGTTTTCGTAGTTTCATTTTCTTTTTCTTGAGTCATAGGAAACACCGTCTTCGTTAAAGGGGTCGAGGAAATACTAAGGAAAAATTTCCATTTGATGCTCAACTCAAAATCCTACACCTACCAATCCCTTGAGTGAAGCTTTTGGAAATCTCATACAGTTCAGTCAATTTCTTGATGGATGAGACGAAGCTCTTACGTCACCGAGGAATTTGTTCTGACTGAGGAGTTAGGAATTCGCCAGTGTGAATTGCCTACACAGTGAGGAACATGATAGCCCTGAGGAATTTGATGTTCAAATTTCCGACCGTTGCTGTGCTGCGACCGGCTGTCCCAAATATCTTATCCACCTAACGGTCATATCATTGAAGGGCATTTATGTCTTATCATGTCGGGCTGCTCCCTAGGCTATAAATAGCCGCCCCCTACAACCACTAGTTGGTTGGCTGCTCCGAGAGAACTTGACACTTGTCATTTGAGAGCAACCCATCCTCCGAGGAATTTGGCGAAAATCATCAAGTGAGGAAAACCCAAAACCAAACCCCTACAAACCCAAAGTGATTGAGCATCATCAAGAAATTGATCCTGCGTGGATCCGACGCTTGTTACCTTTGAAGACTGTGCTTCTTCCAGACGGTTAGGCGTCAAGGTCTAGAGCATCCAAGAGGAATTGTGGATCGCCGAGTGACCAAGTATGTGAAGGTTTGGAAGTCGCTCAAGACTTACCACGAGTGATTGGGCGAGGTCTGCGTGACCTTAGTTCAAGGAGAATACGGTGAGGACTTGGTGTCCCGAGCTGCGTGCTCAAGGATGGGTGTCCGGACTGCGTGTCCTCGAGTTTAAATACTCAACCGCTCCAACCAGACGCATAACCGAGACAGCAGTTGGAACTGGTCTACCAAATCATTGTCTTCACCAACCTAACTGGTTCTATTTCCTCAACCCTTTCATTTCCTCATTCTTTGTGTTAAGTGTTTGTTCATATCTGTGTTTGAAGACTTTGATGAAGACTTTCTCAATTTCCTCAGTTCAATTTCTTGATTTGTTTGTCTTCATCTTGTGTTATCCTGTGATTACGCTTTACATACTCTGTGATTGTCTTCATTTCATCATGATGACTATGCTTGTAATCTGTTATGCTTACTTCGAGTACTTATTCCGCTGCATGTATTTCTTAGCTAAGGAATTTCCTCACCAGCAAATTCCTCGGTGAAGAATTTGTAAAATTCTCTAAAATCGCCTATTCACCCCCCCTCTAGTCGATATAACGCACTTTCATCAGTGAAGAAGTGGAGGTGGCTGGCATAGTCTTCTACGTGGGGATGAGGGGTGTGTTCATCACAAATGGCGCCCAACGCCTGGTTGGACCTCGTCCTGAGGTCCCGGAGCATGGGGGTGTGCTCGCGCTGCAATGTTTGTCGGCGGATCACCTCCTCCCTGCTATGCTGCGCGAGGGACTCAGCAGAAAGCGGGAGTAGCTCAGCACGGGCGGAGGCCAACTCGGCCTGCACGGAGATCAAGGAAGCTGCGGCGGCCTTCTCGCGCTACTCCGCCTCAGCCAACCTTGATCTAAGGGCGGCGGTCCTGCCCTTAGCTTCGGCTTCCATGAACTTCAGCTTCAGGTTGTACCTATTGGCAAGATCAGCACGAGCCTCGGCTACCCTGTAGTCAACTTCCTCCTGGGTCATGGCCTCGTGCGCGTTGGCAACATCTTCCGCTTGGGCAACAGACACTCCGTCGTCTCCAACCGCTCAAGCTCGAGGCTGCGCTCCATGGCCTCCAGCATCAGCGCTTCCTCGCGCCTCAAGATCTCCTGCTCGTCGAACGGTGCCCCCTTCATCGACGCCAAGGCAGCTCTGCGCGCCTCCACTTGTTGCTCGAGGGAGGCATTCAGGGCCTGGAGCTCCTGCGTGCGCTTCTCGGCGACCTCGCGGCGGTGGTCTGCCTCCCTGGCCTCCTCCAAGGCTCGGGTGCTGGCCTCGCGCGAGGTTGCGAGGGATGCCTCGGCCTTCGTGTTGGCGTGCTCACGCTAGAGGCGCCCGAGGTTGATGGCCACCTTCAGTTGATGCCATTCGTCCACCAGCCGGAGGCCCTCGGTTTCAAGGCGAGCGTCAACATCCACGAGCTCTTCCCCAAGCCGGCTCAGCGCACTCATCGCCTTCCGGAAGAGCTCGTGATGGATGGCACCCCGCTTGCGCGCAAGCTCGAACGCGCGACCGGGTCCGTCCTCCACGCCAGAGGTTGTTGAAGGAGTCCGAATCCCGACAGAGGGCTGGAGGCCGGCGCCTTCCCAGTCACCCTTCGGTCCTCGGCAGAGGCCCGGAGGGGCGGAGGCTCGTTGCTCTAAGAAGAGGCCAGGACCAAAGTCACCCAACCACAATCAATAACTAGGGGAGGAGCCCTTGGCACACTTTCCGCATCCCAGGCCGGACCGCGAAGGAAGAACGGCAAGAACGCGGGATCAAGACGCCAGACTGGCACGCCCATCTCTCTCGCCGACCTCACACCGAGCACAGTGGGCTGGCGTGAGGTACTCAGTGTCAATGGAGGACTCGAGGCAGGAGGACGTTGCTTCTCGGGGATTTCATCACCTTGGAGAAGGGGCCCTGAGAAACCATGTCCAGGAGGGAAAACAACACTCAAGAAATTACGAAGATAAGGTACTCACTTGTCTATAGCAATGTACTTCCTCTGCTTCAATGGCCGGAAGGTATCGCCGCTACAGCTTGGAGACCCCTTCCTCTTGCAGAGCGCGTGGAAGTTCGGTCGGAGTCGGCCGGAGCCTTGGATGTGGTCACCAGCATTGGGCGCAGCTGGTGAGGCTCTTGAGGAGGCGACTGATACGTCTCCAATGTATCTACTTTTCCAAACACTTTTGCCCTTGTTTTGGACTCTAACTTGCATGATTTGAATGGAACTAACCCGGTCTGACGCTGCTTTCAGCAGAATTGCCATGGTGTTATTTTGTGCAGAAATAAAAGTTCTCGGAATGACCTGAAACTTCATGGAGAATATTTTTGGAATTTATAGAAAATATTTGCAAAAGAATCAGCATCAAGGGCCCCACACCCTATCCACGAGGGTGGAGGGCACGCCCACCCCCCTGGGTAGCGCCCCCTGCCTCATGGCTCCCCTGGGACTCCACTGACCTCAACTCCAACTCCATATATTCACGTTCGGGGAGAAAAAAAATTAGAGAGAAGGATTCATCGCGTTTCACAATACGGAGCCGCCGCCAAGCCCTAATATCTCTTGGGAGGGCTGATCTGGAGTCCGTTCGGGGCTCCGGAGAGGGGAATCCGTCGCTGTCGTCATCATCAACCATCCTCCATCACTAATTTCATGATGCTCACCATCGTGCGTGAGTAATTCCATCGCAGGCTTGCTGGACGGTGATGGGTTGGATGAGATTTATCATGTAATCGAGTTAGTTTTGTTAGGGTTTGATCCCTAATATCAATTATGTTCTGAGATTGATGTTGCTATGACTTTGCTATGCTTAATGCTTGTCACTAGGGCCCGAGTGCCATGAACTCAGACCTGAACCTATTATGTTTTCATGAATATATGCGAGTTCTTGATCCTATCTTGCAAGTCAATAGTCACCTACTATGTGTTATTATCCGGCAACCCCCAAGTGACAATAATCGGGACCACTCCCGGTGATGACCGTAGTTTGAGGAGTTCATGTATTCACTAAGTGTTAATGCTTTGGTCCGGTACTCTATTAAAAGTAGGCCTTAATATCCCTTAGTTTCCAATAGGACCCCGCTGCCACGGGAGGGTAGGACAAAAGATGTCATGCAAGTTCTTTTCCATAAGCACGTATGACTATATTCGGAATACATGCCTACATTACATTGATGAACTGGAGCTAGTTCTGTTTCACCCTATGTTATAACTGTTGCATGAGGAATCACATCCGACATAATTATCCATCACCGATCCAATGCCTACGAGCTTTGCACATATTGATCTTTGCTTAGTTACTTTTCCATTGCCACTGCTACTATTACTACAAAAACTGCTACTGTTACTTTTGCCACCTTTACCGTTACTTCCATACTACTTTGCTACTAAATACTTTGCTGCAGATATGAAGTCTTTCAGGTGTGCTTGAATTGACAACTCAGCTGCTAATACTTGAGAATATTCTTTGGCTCCCCTTGTGTCGAATCAATAAATTTGGGTTGAATACTCTACCCTCGAAAACTGTTGCAATCCCCTATACTTGTGGGTTATCAAGACTATTTTCTGGTGCCATTGCCGGGGAGCATAACTCTATTCTTTGAGTCAATTGGGATTTATATCTGTTGATCACTATGAGGAACTTGAAAGATGAAAAAACCAAGATTTATCCCTCAACTATGAGGGGAGGTAAAAATCTGCCATCTAGCTCTGCACTTGATTCACCTTCTGTTATGAGTAAACTTGCGACACCTACTCCTGCTATTGATTCTAATATGTCGCATGTTACTGATGATGCCACTTCTGCTTTGCATGATACTTATGATGAAACTACTTCTATGCTTGATAATACTTTTCCATTAGGTGAATTTCTTGATGAACAACTTGCTAGGGCTAGAGAGAATGAAATTATTGAAACTGATAATATTGATGAAAGTGATGATGAAGATTCTCCCCATAGATATGAATTACCTGATGTGCCTGAGGGTTATGTTATGGATGAAGAAACTGCTAGAGACTTTTTTGCTTGCAAAGATAGATATGATCTTAAGAAACTATTAGCTAAGCTGAAAGAAAAGTCTTTGAATGCTAGAATGAAATATGACCCTGCTTTTGCTACTTCACCTATCTATATTTCTGATAAGGATTATGATTTCTCTGTTGATCCTGAGTTAGTTACTTTGGTTGAATCTGATCCTTTCTATGGCTATGAATCTGAAACTGTTGTGGCACATCTTACTAAATTGAATGATATAGCCACCCTATTCACTCATGAGGAAAAAAATTGTTACTACTATATCCTTAAGTTATTTTCGTTCTCATTAATGGGTGATGCTAAAACATGGTTTAATTCTCTTACTCCTGGTTGTGTGCGTAGTCCCCAGGATATGATTTTTTACTTCTCTGCTAAATATTTCCCCGCACATAAGAAACAAGCTGCCTTAAGGGAAATATATAATTTTGTGCAAATTGAAGAAGCGAGTCTCCCACAAGCTTGGGGGAGGCTTCTCCAATTTACTTAATGCTTTGCCTGATCATCCTCTCAAGAAAAATGAAATACTTGATATCTTTTATAATGGACTAACCGATGCTTCCAGAGACCACCTGGATAGTTGTGTTGGTTGTGTTTTCAGGGAAAGAACTGCTGAGTAAGATGAATTGCTGTTGAATAATATATTGAGTAATGATAATGATTGGACACTTCCTGAACCAACTCGTAAGCCAACTCCGAAGAAAAGGGGTATTCTATTTCTCAGTCCTGAAGACATGCAAGAGGCAAATAAATCTATGAAAGAAAAGGGTATTAAAGCCGAAGATGTTAAGAATTTACCACCTATTGAAGAAATACATGGTCTTAATATCCCTACACAGGTAGTGGAGGTAAATTCTCTCTATAGATTTGATAAGGGTGAAATCCCATCTACTAAGTTTGCTAGCCAATGCTTGGATGAGTTTGATAATTTTATTGTTAAATAGGAAAACTTCAATGCTTATGTTGGTAGTCAATTGAAACAAAATGCTTATATGATTGAACACTTGAGTGATTATATGTATAGAGTTAAAGGTGACCTTAAACTAATTAGTAAACATGCTTCTATGTTACCACTCAGGTAGAACAAGTGCTTAAAGCTCAAAATGATTTGCTCAATGAATTAAATAATAAGAAAAATGATAATGCTATTAGAGTTATGACTAGAGGGGGTAAAATGACTCAGGAACCTTTGTATCCTGATGGCCACCCTAAGAGAGTTGAGCAAGATTCTTAGAGAACTAATGTTGATACACCTAGTCCTTCTAAGAGGAAGAAAAAGAAAAATGATAGGACTTTGCATGCTTCTAGTGAACCTGTTGTTGACACACCTGAGAATCCCAATGATATTTCTATTTCTGATGCTGAAACACATTCTGGTGACGAACATGAACCTAGTGATAATGTTAATGATGATGTTCATGCTCAACCTAGCGATAATAATGATGTAGAGATTGAACCTGCTGTTGATCTTGATAACCCACAATCAAAGAATCAACGTTATGATAAGAGAGACTTCGTTGCTAGGAAGCATGGTAAAGAAAGAGAACCATGGGTTCAGAAACCCATGCCTTTCCCTCCTAAACCATCCAAGAAAAATGATGATAAGGATTTTGAGCGCTTTGCTGAAATGATTAGACCTATCTTTTTGCGTATGCGTTTGACTGGTATGCTTAAAATGAATCCTTATGCTAAGTACATAAAAGATATTGTTACAAATAAAATAAAGATACCGGAAGCTGAAATTTCTACCATGCTTGCCAATTATACTTTTAAAGGTGGAATACCTAAAAAACTAGGAGATCCAGGAGTACCAACTATACCATGCTCCATTAAAAGAAACTATGTTAAAACTTCTTTATGTGATCTTGGAGCTGGTGTTAGTGTTATTCCTCTCTCTTTATATCATAGACTTGATTTGAATAAGTTGACACCTACTGAAATATCTTTGCAAATGGCCGATAAATCAACTGCTATACCTGTCGGTATTTGTGAGGATGTGCCTGTTGTGGTTGCAAACGTTACTATTTTAACAGACTTTGTTATTCTTGATATTCCTGAGGATGATAGTATGTCGATTATCCTTGGTAGACCCTTTTTGAATACTGCAGGGGCTGTTATTGATTGCAACAAAGGAATGTCACTTTTCATGTTAATGGTAATGAGCATACGGTACACTTTCCACGGAAACAACCTCAAGTCCACAATATCAATTCTATTGAAAAAAAATTCAACAATTACTATTGGAGGTTTTGAATTCCCTCTTCCTACTGTCAAGAAGAAATATGATATTCTTATTGTTGGGGACATACATATCCCCGTTGAGCTAACCTAGTGTTATTCGAAAATTCTCTGGTTTCATGTTATTCGGAAAGAGTTTGTTAACAAGACTTGATCAACCTTGTTAGTGGATTCCTTTTGATGAGCATGAGATGGATGAAGTTAGAAAGCACAACTCTCTGTACCCTCCTTTTACTTTCTGTTTTTAGATTAAATAAAGCAAAAATAGTATTTTATGTCTGTTTTCTGAATTATCCTTACAATAAAAATACCCTGAAAAGAAAAGTTCTCCAAACGTCCTGAAAATGAAATATGATTTTTTGTAGAATATTTAAGAATATCTGGCACTGAGAACACACCAGGGGCCCCCACCATCTGGCCACGAGGGTGCAGGGCGCGCGCACCCCCTTGGGGGGCGCCCCTGCCTCGTGGGCCCCATGTGGACCCCCTTCACTTATTCATGCACCCACTCACTTTGTCTTCCTCCAGAAAAAAAATCCTCCCATAGCTCAAACCCGTGTTCTAGCTCATCTTGCTGCATTTTTTATCTCCTTGCTCAAAGCTCCATTTACAAAAGTGTTTTGGGGGATTGTTCTTCGGTATGTGACTCCTCCAATGGTCCAATTAGTTTTTGTTCTAGTGCTTTATTTATTGCAAACTTTTGCTGCTTAGGTGACCCTGTTCTTGAGCTTGCATGCCAAATTTATATGGTCCAAAGTAGTTTTAATGCATGATATAGCCTCTAGGCACTTGTGGGAGTAGTTGCTATCAATCTTGTTGAGTTTGGTTCACTTTTATTTTGAGTCACTAAAATTTTCAAAAAAAATTCAGAGAAAGAAAAATGTTTAGGAAAATGTACCAAGGTGGTTCCTCAAGGAAGCAAGGACCAAGGCTCGCGATACGTGAGCCGAAAGATGAACCACCAAGGGAAGCTCAAGTGCGGCCTTATGAATGGCCATCAGAAGAGTTTATGGTCCAAGCAGGCATCAAGAATGAATTTGACGCGTATGTGCGTAACGCTGATCTTGAGGGCTTCATGTCAGATAAGTGCCCACAATACTACTACCTAACTGATTCCTTTGTGAGAAGGTTTAAATTTACATCCTCGCGCAATTCTCATACTGTTTTATTTGATCTTCATGATAAATCATATACCATGGACCTGGAAGATTTTAATACTGCTTGTAAACTCCCGCAGTGGGGCAATGTTAGTGAACCTCGCAAATCTGAATATAAAGATTTTCTTGCTAGTATCACTATGGGGGAATCTAGAGAAATCAGACAAGCTACTATAGGGAGCATTCATTTTCCTTCCATACATTATTTTGCTCTCTTTGTAGGTAGATGCATTAATGGTAAAGATGAGGATTGTCACATGTGCGTTCTAGATCTTAGTGTCCTCAAGAGTGCGGTATTAAGTGACAAACAATATAACTTGGGGGCCATTGTTGCATGAAGGTTGCATCTTAACGATTTAAGTGGAGATTTATTTGGTGGAATTTATGCAACTCGTGTAGCTAATTATCCTGATGTACCCATACATGAAAATGATATGGAATTGCCTCCTTCGTATCTAGATTATAATGCTATGGTTCGCCATCAGTTTGTTGAGAGGAATGGACAGTTCCTCCAGTACCGACTAATCTTTGACAGACGGCGCACTGTCCATATTGTCCTCCCTGCTCCTACTTTCTTTGACTTCCAGGCAAAAAGGAGATATGTTATAACCAGGGAGGAGGCGAACGAGTATGAGAGGAGTACGGAAGCAGCTCGCCTCCGAGCTGCATCTCTTGAGGCAGTAGCTGCTGCATCTCAGTACAATCCCAACTACGACTTTGGATATCTGCCAGGCCAGCCGTGGGCATAGAACAACTTAGGCCAAAAGCCTAAGCTTGGGGGAGTATGTATTTCTCACCGACATTACATTCATGTTCACACACTCATTCTAGTTGTCGGTGCTCACACTTTTTCATTGTACTGTCCATGCTAGTTTATTTTCTTTTCTAAGCCTTCCTTTTGTGTGTCTGAAAAACCTTAAGAAAAACCAAAAAAATTAGTTGTAGCTTTTCGTTAGTTTGCTTTCCATGTCTGTAGTAGTAGTAATTAAAAGAAAACCAGAAAAGATTTCTCGTTCTTCTTTTGTTTGTTGGGAGCTTTCCCATGTAAATAGTTTTATTTCTTTTCTTTTCTTTGGGGTCGAGAGGAGAAGACCATGATGAAAATGTTGAGTGGCTCTCATATGCATTATTGTTGATTTAACCAAGAGCCCATATTACCTTGTCTTCTCCTTTGTATTAAATGCTTGCAGATTCCAACTGAGTCCAATGCATGTGCACTATTATTATTATTATCCACACAGTTCGGTCGTGCAAGTGAAAGGCAATAATGACGATATATGATGGACCGACTGAGATGAGAGAAGCTGGTATGAACTCGACCTATCTTGTTTTTGTAAATATGATTAGTTCATCATTCCTGATTCAGCCTATTATGAATGAAACATGTTTGCAATGCCAATTAGAGATTATAGTTGCTCATTCCATGCTTAATTAGCTACGAGTTTATAATGGTTTACCTTGCGTGCCAACATGTTATTAAAATGGTTGTGATGTGGTATGATAGGGTGGTATCCTCCTTTGAATGATTCGAGTGGCTTGACTTGGCACATGTTCATGCATGTAGTTGAAACAAAATCAACATAGCCTCCGCGATATTTATGTTCATGGTGAATTATATCCAACTCATTCTTGCACTCAGTGTTGATTAATTTTAATGCATGTTCATGATTGTTGTCGCTCTCTAGTTGGTCGCTTCCCGGCCTTTTTCTAGCCTTCACTTGTACTAAGCGGGAATACTGCTTGTGCATCCACTTCCATAAACCCCAAAGTTATTCCATATGAGTCCACCATACCTTCCTATATGCGGTATGTACCTGCCGTTCCAAGTAAATTTGTATGTGCCAAACTCTAAACCTTCAAATGAAATTCTGTTTTGTATGCTCGAATAACTCATGTATCAACTAGGGCTGTCTATATCTTCCATTCTAGGAGGGTTATTCTCACGATGAGTGGACTCCGCTCACCATTCACGAGAAAATGGCCAGTAACCGGGATGCCCAGTCCCATCCTCAAATCAAAATAATTGCAAACAAAACTCCCCAAGGATTGTTGTTAGTTGGAGGCACTCGTTGTTTCGGGCAAGCCATGGATTGATGCTTGTTGGTGGTGGGGGAGTATAAACTTTACCATTCTGTCTGGGAGCCGCCTATAATGTGTGTAGCATGGAAGATATCGAGATCTCTTGGTTGTTATGTTGACAATGAAAGTATGCCACTCAAAATATTATTTATCTCTATTTCAAAACTCGAGCTCTGGCACCTCTGCAAATCCCTGCTTCCCTCTGCGAAGGGCCTATCTATATACCTTTATGTTGAGTCATCATCCTCTTATTAAAAAGCACCAGTTGGAGAGCACCACTATCATTTGCATGCATTACTATTAATTTACATTGAGTATGACTATGACTGGATCTCTTTTACCATGAATTACAATGTCTAGTCAGTCCTTGATCTTCAGAGGTGCTCTGCATTTATGTTTTGCGGTCTCAGAAGGGCTAGTGAGATACCATCTTGTTATATCATATTATGATTGTTTTGAGAAAGTGTTGTCATCCGAGATTTATTATTATTGCTCACTAGTTGATTATGCCATTGATATGAGTAAACATGAGACCTAAATGTTATTGTGAATATGGTTAGTTCACAATCTTTGCTGAAAACTTGAATGCTGGCTTTACATATTTGCAACAACAAGATCAAATAGAGTTTGTAAAAGTTTTTCTTTATCACTTTCAGTTTGTCAACCGAATTTCTTGAGGACAAGCAAATGTTTAAGCTTGGGGGAGTTGATACGTCTCCACCGTATCTACTTTTCCAAACACTGTTGCCCTTGTTTTGGACTCTAACTTGCATGATGTGAATGGAACTAACCCGGACTGATGCTGTTTTCAGCAGAATTGCCATGTTGTTATTTTTGTGCAGAAATAAAAGTTCTCGGAATGATTTGAAACTTCACGGAGAATATTTTTGGAATTTATAAAAAATACTGGTGAAAGAATCAGCATCAGGGGTGTCGACGTCCTGGGAATGGGGGTCCCCAGACTTGCCTGCCTGCGGCCCACGACGTGGCCCCACTAGCGGCCTCGTACGACCCATCTTCACCAGCAAGCACTCAAGACCCTCGCGAGGCGGACGACGCAAGACCTCCTCGGGGACAGCCTCACTAGGCTGGCTCGCGAGGGGCGGAGAGATCAAGGCAAGGGGAACCTTGCGAGGTTCCTATGACGTGAGCCATGACGACCAAGGCCAGGCGGGCGCCAGGCGGGCGCCAGCGCACGCAGTGTCCTTGTTTCCTCTTTGGTGCTAAAGAGGCAAGCGCATGCGAGGAGTCCCGAGGCATCAGGCAAAGGTTTCCATATCGGTGCAACAAGACCAAGACTAGCAGGACGGCAGGACGGAGGTCACCGTGGAGCCCAAGACGGCGTCACCACCAGAGCCTTTGGCAGGCGAGGACCACCTTTAGTCAGGATAACTTGTACTAGTTGTCCCCCTTCAAACTGGTCGTTGTGGCATCCCTTCCCGCTCAATATTTGGGAATAGGACCAGGGCCTCTATAATTAGGACTAGCCACCATAGTAGGAGGCAACTCATCCTCAACTGATTCAGATCATCCTCACCCACACAAGCTCACCAAGCACAAGAACACCTCTCCTCACGAGGCTGTTCTTTCCTTGTACTGTTCATCCTCAGCCCAAGAGTCAATCCACCACACCACACTGGAGTAGGGTATTACACCACATCGGTGGTCCGAACCAGCATAAATCTTGTGTCTCTTGTGTCGCGAGTTCGTCGAGCTAGGCTTTGAGATCGCGGTGAGGGTGAGGGCGTGATTAGGTAGGGGGAGATCTTCATGCACACCCCAGTGTTCGAACCTCAAGGGTTTTGTCGGAACCCGAAATCCGACATTTGGTGCGCCAGGTAGGGGTGCGCCGAAGTTTTCCTTCTGCTGATCCATGTCCCATCGCTTCGTCGCATCCATGGCAGACGCTCGCCGAGCCCGCGCTGAGTGCCAGGCCGCCCTCGGTGCCCGCGCTGCTCAGACAGCTCCTGTCGGCAGGCCTCCCCGTCGTTCTCCGTCGCCTGCCGCCAACACCGCCACCAGCCCTGCGGGAAACAAGCAGCAAGCGTCCTCGCTGCACCCCTCGGTGCAGCGGGACGGCCGCACCGCCACTCCATCGCTGACCCTGGCCGGCTCGTCATCTCACGTTCGTCGCGCTCCCACAGACGTGCAGGCTGCGCTGCTCATGGCACGTGAGCTCCTGCGCTACCGCCCTGCCGACGACCTCTACAGGGACTGCCTGGACCGCATCGCCGAGCTTGTCAGCGCCACAGGGGGCTCTCCCGCGCCATCCCTTTCGTTGCCTCGCCCTCCGCCAGCTACGGGCGATGTGGCTCATGGAGCACCACCACCACCACCTCCGCACCAAGACGGTGTTCTGGCGCCAAGACGCGCGGCCCCTCGGCGTGACCCGCCGCGTCGGGCACCCGCGCGAGAAGAAGGAAGCTGCCAAGAAGTCCCTCGACCACGAGAGAACGCTCCCGCGCTCCCAGCACCACTGCGACAGGTGTCGGTGTCAAAACCGGCGGATCTCGGGTAGGGGGTCCCGAACTGTGCGTCTAAGGTGGATGGTAACAGGAGGCGGGGGACACGATGTTTACCCAGGTTTGGGCCCTCTCGACGGAGGTAATACCCTACTTCCTGCTTGATTGATCTTGATGAATATGAGTATTACAAGAGTTGATCTACCACGAGATCGTAGAGGCTAAACCCTAGAAGCTAGCCTATGCTATGATTGTTGTTGTCCTACGGACTAAACCCTCCGGTTTATATAGACACCGGAGGGGGCTAGGGTTACACAGAGTCGGTTACATGGGAGGAGATCTACATATCCGTATTTCCAAGCTTGCCTTCCACGCCAAGGAGAGTCCCATCCAGACACGGGACGAAGTCTTCAATCTTGTATCTTCATAGTCCGACAGTCCGGCCAAAGGATATAGTCCGGCTATCCGGAGACCCCCTAATCCAGGACTCCCTCAATAGGACCGCATGCCGCCAGCAGCGGTGGTGCGCAGGCATCAAGGGCTGGCTCCGCACCAGCAAAGGGCCCCGGTGGCCACAACAGGCTGCCGTGCCTTCACCCCCGAGCTGTGTAGTGTCGCCTGGCCGGGCAAGTTCAAGCCGGATCTGCCTCCTCACTACGACGGCACCCCCGACCCTGCGGAGTTCTTGTAGCTCTACGAGCTGAGCATCGAGGCGGCCAACGGCGACGAGAAAGTCATGGCGAACTGGTTCCCCATGGCTCTCAAGGATGGTGCCCGCTCGTGGCTCCTGAACCTGCCTCCAGGCTCGATCTCCCCCTGGGACGAGATGCGCGACCGCTTCGTCGCCAACTTCCAGGGCACTCGCGACCGCCCTCTGGCCGCGGGTGACCTTCACCGCGTCAAGCAGCAGCCAGGAGAGACCTTGTAGAAGTACATCCAGCGCTTCAACAACGTTGGCCTCAAGATCCCCAAGGTGACAGATGAGACCATCATTTCGGTGTTTTCTGATGGCGTCCGCGACGTCAAGATGAAGGAGGATCTCTCCATCCATGAGGAGCTATGCACGGCTTTGGAGCTGTTCAACCTGGCGACCAAGTGCGCAAGAGCTGAGGATGGGCGCCTTTCCCTCCTCGAGCTCCCAGCTGCCGACCTAGAGGAGAAGAAAGCCAAGGCCAAGGATGTGAAGCGCAAGGGAGTAGCCATGCTCGCGGCGGAGCCAGACATGAAGCACGACCGGGACCATCCTGAGTCATCCAAAAGCAGCCGGCCATTCTGCACCTTCCACAACGTGCACAGCCACAACACTAACGATTGTCAAGAGCTCAGGGCCATTCGAGATGGACGCTTCGGTCGATGCCCCGAGCGCAATGACCGGGGCTACGACCGAGGGGGAGGATGCGGCGGAGGACGCTGGGACGACCGTGGCCCCCGCCAAGAGTGGCACGACCGGCCTCGTGAGGACCGCTGGCATGATCAGCCTCGCGAGGGCGCCTGGAGAGATCAGCCTCGCGAGGACCGCCCTCAGGGCAACGCTGGTCTTCCTCCGCTGCCGCCACCACCCAGAAGGAATGAAGACCACCATCAGGACGAGAGGGCTGGGGGCTTCCAGGAGCCGCGTGCTATTGCCTGCATCTTGGGCGGAGCTCAAGCCCCAACATCTCAGTGTATCTTCAAGTAGTTTGCTCGTGAGGTGAACGCAGTCCTCCCCAGGCTCGAAGCCACACGCCTGCTTAGGTGGTCCAAGTGCGCCATCACCTTCAGCTCGGCAGATCAGCTCAAGTGCGCGGCCACAGCTGCCACCCTCCCGATGATCTGCTCACCCGTCATCAGCAACATGCAAGTCACCAAAACCCTCATCGACTGCGGCGTAGGGCTTAACGTCCTGTCCGTCGAGACGTTCGACAACCTACAAGTGCCATACGATTAGCTTCAGCCTACCAAGCCCTTCTCAGGAGTGACCGACGGCTCCACCACCCCGATAGGGCAGGTCCGCCTCCCGATCACCTTTGAACAACGCGACAACTACCGCACCGAGCTCATCGACTTCGACGTCGCCCACATGCACTCACCATACAATGACATCCTCGGGTATCCAGCCCTGGCCAAGTTCATGGCAGTGACACACCACGGCTACAACGTCCTCAAGATTCCAGGAAGCGGCAGAATCATCACGGTCCCCTGCGAGGAAAGAGATGCGGTGTGCTCCCTCGAGCGCGCCTTCCAAGCTGCATCAATCGAAGACCCTGGCAGCAAGAACGAGCACCCTCCCGAGGCCATCCCCAAGAAGAAGAAGCAGCTACTCCGCACAGGGCCTCAGGGGAGCGGCGCCTTGAGCGGTGCCACGTCAGGATCGCCGCCCACGCCTGGGGCGCCTCCCTCCATCGCATAGGAAGGCGCACCCGGTGCCCTCCTCGGGCAGGGCTCGGGAGCTCTCTTCTGGAGGGCCTCAGACCTCGCCAACATCACGAGGGAGGCGCTCGGGCACCACATGGAGGCGTGCTTTGCGGCATGTTTCTCTCAAGAAGACATCGGGCGAGGAGCGCCCAACGCTTAGGAGTTCATTGCCAAGAACACTCAAGAGCTACAGGATGCAAGGGCCATACGCGGCGATCGCCGCTCACCTGGCGCGGCTCCCATCCAGGCTAGGATGGCGGACTGCGCGTCCGCATCGACATCCCAGGGCTCAACAGGGCCGCATCTCAGGAGCTTTTTCGGCCTTCGCGCGTGGGACATTGTGAGGGCCCGCCTCACAGCTACGTTCGCATGCCATTCGGCCTGCCGAGCGTGGCATCTGCCTTCCAGCTCAACCTATGGAGCGTCTTGGCGGCTCAGGAGGCCAGGCATCATGCATTCCTGGCAGAGATGGAGACGGTCCTCAAGGAACCGCCTGGGCCCCCGGAGCCTCCCGAGGCTCAGGGCCCCGGTGGCTCGTGAGGAGCAACCCCTTCACCACACATCTTCAGCTACCCCAACATCCCTTCGACAATGGAACCAGGTGACATTTTCCAAGTTTATTTAGCTGGGAGCACCCTCAGGGCCGCATCATTCCCAGGCCGCGTGGGTCTATCCCTGCGGCATGTATCCCTTTTCATGTCTTTAGCTTACTCTGCTGGGGGCGCCCCTCGGGCCGCACCATCCCCAAGCCGCTCGGGTCCGACCCAGTGGCATGTATCGTTCTTGCATTTACCTAAGCTAGTTTGCTTTCCATGCGTAATATATCTATGGTTATCACCTGCTTGGTTGCCACCCACCACGGGAGCCGCGCGCCGATCGTCTTTCTTCAGTATCCTTCGCATAGGAAGGCTAGGCACGACGTCTGTGCTCGGGCCCGTCCTTGCAGCGTCGATAAATCCAACGGTTGAGCTCTGCCTGGCGGGCCAGTCCTGTTCATGTCACCTCCTGGGGTCGTTGGTGCTTGGCCTTCTCGTGCGATAACCTCAGGAAATTCATTCGACGCAGGTTGCCTAACCATCTCGCAGGAACACCACAACCATCAAGCACCAAGACCAGGCGCAACCCGCCTTGAGGTAGGGCCTCGTGAGTCCTGCGCTGGCTCACGGGTGCCCAGACACACCTCGTCCAGCCCTGCTGTGCAAGCCACGTGTCAGGGCGGGGCGGTACACGCCCCGGGGGCTCTTCGTAGTAGGGAGCCCTCACCCACGCATTAGCGGAAGCACCATGCTCCGTGCTGGCAGTCGACACTACCGAGGAGCGGTTATGCCCGTGCAAGTGCGGAAGCGCTATGCTCCGCGCTGGTGATAAACAACTGAGGGCAGCCCCTTGGCCTTATCAACCTTAGGGAGCCCTTGAGCTCAGTGTCTGGTCTCATCGCAACACCTCCCCTCGAGAGAGTCGCGCGAGGGGGCTGCGCTTGGGTCACACCCAAGCATATGCCGCCCTGCCGTCGGATCTCAGGTTCCGGCAAAACCCTCAAGGTTTGAACATTGGGGTGCGCGCGGAGTTTTCCTTCCTATCGATCTACGCCCTAGCTCTCTAAGATCTCGCGGATGAACTCGACGAACTCAGAACACAAAAACATAAGATTTATACTGGTTCGGGCCACCGTTGTGGTGTAATACCCTACTCCAGTGTGTGGTGGTGGATTGCCTCTTGGGCTGATGAAGAACAATTGAAAGTGCAACTATCCCTGGGTGGTTTTGGTAATTCCTAACAACATATAGCTCATTGACCTAATGCTATTTCAAGATACATATTTCAGGAAAGCTCATTGATTGGCATGGCATGGATTAGAAAGTGGACCCTTCAAAATGCTAAGGACAGAAGATTGGCTCAAGCTCAAAGCACAAGACTCTACATTTTCTATTTTAGTGATCCAAGATCACATTGAGTCTATAGGAAAAGCCAATACTATTAAGAAGGGATGAGGTGTTGCTTAATGAGGTTCTTGCTTAAAATGCTTAGTGATATGCTCCATAAACCCTCCACTACTTTCTCATATCTACATATGTCCCAAACCAAAAAGTCCAACTCGGCCCCACTGAAATTTCATATCCGAAGCCACCGAGTTCAGTTGACATAGCCACTGCTAGAAACCCTAGTCTTTTCGGTCTCACCGATAGGGATCTCGGTCTCACCGAGATGGGGTTGCAATCTCTCTGTTTCCCTTCGTAACGTTTTGATCAAACCGAGATGAGCGATCGTTCCCACCGATATTGCAATGCGAACTCTCTGTTTCCCTTTCGTAATGTTTCGGTCCAACCGAGATGAGCGAATCGGTCCCACCGAGTTTGCTTGACCAACTCTCTATTTTTCTATTACCAAAATCGATCTCACCGAGTTTGTGTAATCGGTCTCACCGAGATTACATTATGCCCTAACCCTAATGAAATCGGTCCCACCGAGTTAACATGTCGGTCCCACCAAAATGCCTAATGGTCACATTATGAACCAAATCGGTCTGACCGAGTTCTCTGAATCGGTCCCACCGAGTTTGGTGATTTGTGTCTAACGGTTAGATTTTGTGTGGAGGCTATATATACCCCTCCACCCACTCTTCATTCGTGGAGAGAGCCATCAGAATATGCCTACACTTCCAACACATATTTTCCGAGAGAGAACCACCTACACTTGTGTTGAGGTCAAGATATTCCATTCCAACCACATAAATCTTGATCTCTAGCCTTCCCTAAGTTTCTTTCCACTCAAATCATCTTTCCGCCAAATCCTATCCTATGAGAGAGAGTTGAGTGTTGGGGAGACTATCATTTGAAGCACAAGAGCAAGGAGTTCATTATCAACACACCATTTGTTACTTCTTGGAGAGTTGTGTCTCCTAGATTGGCTAGGTGTCACTTGGGAGCCTCCGTCAATATTGTGGAGTTGAACCAAGGAGTTTGTAAGGGCAAGGAGGTCGCCTACTTCGTGAAGATCTACCCGAGTGAGGCAAGTCCTTCGTGGGCGATGGCCATGGTGGTATAGACAAGGTTGCTTCTTCGTGGACCCTTTGTGGGTGGAGCCCTCCGTGGACTCGCACAACCGTTACCCTTCGTGGGTTGAAGTCTCCATCAATGTGGATGCACGATAGCACCACCTATCGGAACTATGGATAAAAAAAATCTTCGTGTACACATTGCGTTTGCTCCCTTAAACTCCTCCCTTTACCTTCATATGCAATTGTTTTACATTCCGCTGCTATACTCTTAGAATTGCATGTGTAGGTTGATTGCTTGACTTGTGCAAAGATGCTAAAATCTGCCAAGAACTAAAATTGGGGAAAGGCTAGATTTTTATTTGGTCAAGTAGTCTAATCACCCCTAGACATACTTCCGATCCTACAAGTGGTATCTGAGCTTTGGTCTCCATTTGCTTTGATTTCCATAGCTTTTGGTGGTCATAGCCTTGGTTTCACAACCTAGGAGAGTATGGCGTCTAGCGAGGGAAATTACCACCGTAGAGGTCCTTACTTTGATGGCACAAATTTTGCTAGTTGGAAGCATAAGATGGAAATGCATATTCTTGGACATAACCCCGCCGTTTGGGCTATTGTGTGTATTGGCTTGCAAGGTTAATTCTTTGATGGGAAAGAACCAAACTGTGAAGCTACCGCGGAAGAGTTGAAGATGCTACAATACAATGCTCAAGCTTGTGATATTCTCTTCAATGGATTGTGCCCCGAAGAATTCAACAAAATCAGCCGTCTTTAGAATGCAAAGGAAAATTGGGATACTTTGATTGATATGCACGAAGGTACCGACTTCGTCAAGGAATCCAAATTGGATGTGCTTCAAAGTCAAGTTGACAAGTTCAAAATGAAGGATGGTGAAGGTGTCGCTGAAATGTACTCTAGGCTTGCTCTCACCACAAATGAGATTGCCGTCTTAGGAAGTGAAGAGATGACCGATAGATTCATCATCAAGAAGATCCTAAGAGCCTTGGATGGAAAATATGATACCGTGTGCACAATGATCCAAATGATGCCCAACTACAAAGATCTCAAGCCAACGGAAGTCATTGGAAGAATTGTTGCTCATGAGATGTCACTCAAGGATAAGGAAGAGCTTCACAACAAGTCAAGTGGTGCTTACAAAGCCTCGTGTGATGCTCCCACATCATCAAGTGAGAAGCAAACCTTCAATGAAGAATTGAGTATAATGGTGAAGAACTTCAACAAGTTCTACAAGAGTAGAAGCAAAGAAAGAAGTTCCAAGTCAAGGTCCTACAATGACAAACGATCTTCTAGTCGTGAGCGTAATTGCTACAATTGTGGAAGACCCGGACACTACTCCAATGAGTGTATGGCTCCCTAAAAAATAAGAGAAGATTCTCCCAAAAGAAGGAGTAGAAGAGAAGAATCACCACCATGAGAAAGAAGGAGTAGAAATGATCGTTATGGAAGAAGAACCTCTCAGAGAAGCAAGGATTTGGAAAGGAAGGACAAGTCATTAAGGAGCTACACAAAAGGAAGACATCAAGCTCATGTTGGTGAATGGGTATCCGGCTCCGACTCCGACAATCACTCCGACTCCGAATATACTCAAGATGAAGGTGTTGCCGGTCTAGCACTTGTGTCAACCAAATCCTATGACATATTTGACTCACCAAATGAAGGAATTGGGAGATGCTTCATGGCCAAAGGTCCAAAGGTAACACACCCCGAGTATGTTGATTTCAATAGTGATGAAGATGATTTGCTAGGTGATGATGATTTACTTGTTGACAACTCTAGTGATGAAAACTATGATGAAACGTCAATTAATCATGCTAATCAAGATAAACCAAAGGGCGATGATAAGAAGGAGATTGAGCGTCTAACTAAAGAACTAAACACTCTTAAGTTAGCTCATGAAACTACCTTGGAAGATCATCGAGAACTTTTAAACACTCATGATAAGCTACGCTTTGAAAAGCTCAACCTTGAGCAAGAACATGAGTTTTTAAATGCAATCAATGATGATCTTTGCAATAAAAGTTCTTCTTACATTGCCAAGCATTTACTCTTGTCTACTTACATGCCACAAGTTAAATCTAGCAACAAAAGCAAGAAAGATTCTTCATCTAGTAGCAACAACAATCATGCTAAATCCAATGTTGTTGCTTCTAGTAGTTCTCTTGATTCCACTAATGATTCTCTTAGCCAAGTTACACTTGAGCAAGAAAATAACTTTTTGAAGGGAATTATAGAGAAAGGTGTTTACAAGAGCCTTGCCGGAAGTAAGCAATTTGAGGAAATTGTACACAAGCAAGGAAGGCACCGGAAGAATCAAGGTGTTGGTTTTGAACGAAAGTTCAATGCCAATGGAGTTGAGTGGGAAGAAGATCAATACCCCAAGACGAAGTTTTTTCCTCAACAAGAGAAGTATGATCCTACTTCTTTCAAAGGGACACAAGCTCAAGATGATCTTCCACCACAAGACCACAAGCAAAAAGGCAAGGACAAGCTTCAAGAGGAAATTGATGCATTTGAAGAAGCACCTAAGGCCTTGGTCAAGTGGGTTCCCAAGACTACATCAAGTTCTACTTCATCAAGTACGACTACAACTCCAAGGACTCCCATCAAGATGGTGTGGATCCAGAAGAAGAAGAACTAGAGAGTTCTTGAGGGTGACTCCGCCAACATACTTCACTCTTATCATTTTGGCGAGGACAAGTGCAAACAAATTCCATATCTTGCACTAGTTCAAGGAGTCACAAACCCTCTTGTTGGTAAGACAAGGGACAAGGTAACCTAATGCTTTCATGGACAACATCTTGTGTACACATCACTCTATGTCACCCGTTGGGGGTTGTATTGATACTCCATAACACTGAAGGCAACTCCTGCACCCAACAACCCGGCATTCGTTGCAAAGGAACCATAAACCGGGGCTTGATACCTCGCAGAATCTCTTGATTAGCTCGTTCTGCTTGACCATTGGACTGAGGGTGAGCCACGGAGGAGACGTCAAGTCGAATATGCTCCCATTGACAAAATTCTTTCATAGCACCTTTAGAGAGATTAGTACCATTATCTGTTATAGTGCTGTGTGGAAAGCCAAAATGGAATATCACTTTCGGTTCTATATCCGACGTATCTTGTAGTAGGGGTCCTAAGCTAGGCGTCTTGGAGCGATGGTAACATGGACACGGGATTTTACCCAGCTTCGGGCTCTCTCGAAGAGATAATACCCTACATGCTGCTTTTGATTGTATTTGTATGGGGTGTAGTACAGAGTACATGTATCTACCACGAGATTGTAGTAATGAATATTAGCTGATCTATTGTCTAGCCTGGCCTCAGTTTATATAACACACCGGAGGCCTGGCGTTTTTAGGAGAGTCCTCGACTTGTGCGCCAAGTCTTGTGGAAACCTCCTAGTATGCGGCATGGGCTGCCCGAAGTGGCCCATGAGTGAACCGCCATGGGAGTCCTCGGCCCGATCCACCTGATCGGGGGGCGACGTGGGTGAGTACCTCCTAGTCCTGGACACCGTCAGTAGCCCCCTGAACCGGTCTTCAAGTTGGGGACGCTCCTTGATTCTTCCGAACTGTTCTTCATCCTCGGTCGTCGGTCTTGAAAATTGGTTCAACAAATCTTCTCATCTTCGATCTTGAGGATCGCCGAAGTGAATCCGAAGAGTTTACACATCGGGTATCCGGGGAGCCCTTTTAAATTTTCTGCCTTTATCAATGCCTTGTTATTTTTACGCCACACCTTGGGTTTGAAGTTGTTCCCATGCGGCGGTGTCCTCTTGCATCCGAGCTCCAACGCCGGACTGCTTTCGAGGTATCTTTTGCAGCCGAGCACCAATGCCGAACTATATCCGAGCATCACCTCGGCCATGGGCTGATTTTTATGAATTTAATTCCGATTTGTGCAATGTAATCTCTGCCGAGATGTATAGCCAGTAGCCCTCAAGGTGCGTGCTGGCCTAATATCCGGGATGCACCTGAAGGAAAAAATCAAATCGCTGACCCCAGTAGCCCCTAAGACTCCAGTTGGTTCATAAAATCAGCCTGAGGATCAATTCCCAGCTCAGCAGCATACTTAGGAATAGAAACGCGGTGTAATATATTAGAGGAAATAGTGATCGACAAACGGGCCTTTGAGAGAGGATCTTGAGAAGTTGCCGTTATATATTAGCTTGATGCCGGATAGGTCCAGATGGTACCTATTGTTGTCCGAAGACGCGCTTGCCCATAGTTCGGTCAAGCCGAACACTGAGCCTTTTGAATTTACTTCATTGAATAGGCAATGCAGTAGCCCCGAGACAACGGTCGGTGGCAACACCGATCGAGGATCGTTGTGCTTACTAATATTAGTAAATGATAAGCCCGAAGCCCAGTAGCCCCCGAGCCTTAATGTGGGCATGGGTGGCCGAATTGAGAATCGATATCCGAAGTAAAATCACAAATTATGTGTAATGATTCTATGTATCCAAGTACTTTACATCATTAATGCTCGGATCCGCATTGTACGAAACTTTGTTGACCGACCATCGGCTTCCACCTCCTCGGCCAGTAGCCGAGGAGTGTTTGTCCAACTTTATAAAGCCGTTATAAGGGAAAAGATTTATGGAAAACAAGGCAATCCGGCCATACGGTTTTATAAACAAAGGTACACAGAGAGATATGTTATATTATGTTTTAATGTAAGAAACATCTTCCAAAGAAAATAGTCCCGCTATCAGTTCCTTTCTTTGGGTCGTCATGCTTATCATGATCATGAAACCTCACCTCCGATCCATGTGGGAGAAAAATATTGAGGATTTAGTTCGGGGAAAGTTCCCGAACTCTATGGTATTTAATGAACCAAATTTTCACTTCCGTCGTTGCCGACCAATGTGATCCTTTAAGATTGCTAGCTTTTGGCTTCACCCGATCGAGGTACTAACTTTCGGATGACCGGTAGTAACAATCACGGAGGTGCTCCTTTACCGCCTAGCCGAACAATTGGGAACGTAGGGGTAAGCACAGGAGCCAGGCAACCCAGATTGGCCAAAATCTTAAGTCAAATTGATGCATATGTATGGCTTTATAATGATGATTACGGAAGGCAGCCCTTGTATATTAAATACAAATGCCAATGATATGTTTATTTTGACTCCGTTGCGACCGTTTATCAGTTGAAAGTGGCCCATCGCCGGCTTCCACCCCTTGTAGATGCTACGCAGGGTGTTTCCGCAATAACCAACAACCCTTAGCCGACGTATCGGTGCCCGAACGCGGTTGTGTTAGTGGAAACGAGGCAATCAGATATGCGGGCTTTATAACTTTCACTTAGTCAGAGGAGCTTAAAGTTGGGAGGCCAAATATTAGCCCCCGGTTAATTTTCGGCGACAGCCGAGGTCAAGCCATTAATACTTCGGCCAATATTATGAACGGCCCGTCGCTTATCACGGGGTGACCTCCATCGATCTTAAAGTTTAACACAATCATCGGATCGCAGACCATTTTACGCTTATTGTGACAGTCAGTTTTCGGCTTTCTCCACTGGTGCGCTTAACCATGTGAGCTGGAAGCACAATCACAATGGTTCTCCCTTTGCACACCTAGCCGAACAAAGCGGAACATAAGAGGAAAGCACGGGAGCCGGGCAACCCAACTATTGACCGAAGACACAATTCGAAACCGATGCATATATAACAATATCCGAGAATGTTTTTTGTCGAATCTCTAAAGGTGTCCGGGCGTTGCACTGCGAGACTTATGCTGGAAACACACAAATAGTTTAAAAGTGCCATAGGCTTGGAAAACCAAAAAACTTCAGTAAAAACCTAACGTCCGAACTAGATCAAGTGTTCGGTGCCAATTCGAAAATTGGTCTCAGAAAAAAAAGTGCTTCTGTCATGCTATAAGATGACACATCCTATCTCAAGACTTCAAGCGGATCAGCCTACGGCTTCAACCTCCTATCCTAAAGGTGGAGTACTTCTCGTTAGGCCAGTTTAGCAAACTAAACTCTAGCAGCTTTGAGAGAGAAATTAGGCTCCTCGGCTATTGACCACACACTCGCGTCGAAAAAAGGAGTGGTAGAAAAAGACATTGCAACGACCAAGAAGAAAACACATTTACTATAAAACAGCTCATATAAATGTTAAGAGCCCCTAGTTTAACATGGGCAAAAGAAGCGTTCTGAACAAACAACACTTTTAACAAATAAATTTTAACATAAATATAATGCATGGTCGAACCGAGCTGAAATTAAAAAGCTTGAGCATGAAAGCGAGTTAGCTGGTTAATGTGTTCGGTGTTGACGACGTGGTCCGAGCCTGCAGCGGGTCGAGGACCCAGCCCCCATGCCGGTCCCGAGATGGCCGAGGGAAGAGCTCGGCACTCTGAAGTGGCGACACAGCATGACCGCTGTGGAGATGTGAAGCCCCTGATCCATCCGAGGAGACAAAGTAGGTCGGCAGGGTGATGCCGAAGTCCCGTGTGACGCCTCCGAAGTCGATTACGGGGAGAAAAGGTCGACCCAATGGGGCGATGACACTATCTGGCCGACGCTGGCATCGGCTTGCCCAACATAACACGACCGTAGCTGATTATCCTGCGTACACAAAGTAGCGGAGGACAAAGAGAGAAAATAATTTTTTTTATGAAATAAATAATTTGAGAAACATGGTCTAAAAGCCAAAGTTAGCTTGACGGCATGACGAGGTGACCACGCCATATTGTGCGAATTCGTCAGGCAGACCGAGCTACGGACTAGTGCGAGGGCAACAGCCTAAAATGTTCCGAACGGCACCCAAAGTGTCTGCGTACATAAGACAATGCAAACTGACAGAGCACATGTGGGTACAAATAATTTATGCAATATAATTTTAACATGAAAAGTATAACCTGACTTATTCGGATGACAGCCGACGCGGCTGCGGATTCATAACGTGCCACAATACATCAGGTCGGCCGAGTCGTGCGTGGCCGAACAGTCCAAAGTAGCACGGACATGGAAAGACAGGTTGCATACACAACACCTAGAAAGTAGAAAGGCTAACATGGAGCTTTACGCAGATTTGTATAGCTTAGCCATGATGCAATATTCATCAAACAATTAGTGCACGCATACCTAGACAAGAAGTACTAGTAGCCAACGGCCTTGAAATAATTTAAGTTTAAAATAAAGAAATAGAGGATCTCCCTGATGGATGTTGCCGAGCAGGGATCTTCTCGGCTCCGCGGGCAGCGCGAGCGCGCGAGTACTTCTAGTTCTGCTCATCGGCCGACGCCATCATCAGATACAATAGTGTACAGATGCCTCAAGTCCAGATTTCGGTTGTAATAGTGGAAATTGGACTCGGGTCGGGCAATCGTCCGATGTTACGCTGCTCCTAGAAAATTCTCTCAATCTAGATCTGTGGATAAAGTTTGACGAACGGGCAATAATACTGCTCAACAAAAGATAATTCATGCAATGAATTTTACTGAAACAATGGCACCTGATTCCTGATCTAGCCAGAGGAGTACAAGAGGTGCACCAAAGTGCTATGTTGTTTCACGTGGGATATAGCCAAAATAGGATAGCACGTTGCATCAATCAAATTGATTGATGTGCCCCAACTAGTATGCGGCTGATTGCTCCACGGTCAAGTGCATGAAAAAAAGGAAGTCATTAGCCTATTGCGTGGCGGACTCCAGCTCAAAATTAACTAATAAATAAAAGGCAGGAGGATTGGATCTCCCTTGTATGATGCCGGCGACCGGGGGCTAGCTACAAACTCTTCGGTCCCCATGCGCTTGTATTAGTGCTGCAATGTCCTCGGCTGGAACATGGCCGGTCGGACTGCGTATTTTTTTGACTTCACCTATGCAGCGAATCATCTGGAACGCCTCGGCTGGAAACGCCGCTGAACTGGATCCTCCACAAAGTGCAGGATTAGCCTATCCACATGAATTGGGTCTGCTGCTCGTCCGCGGCAGATGTCGGATCCGATGCACTACGGCGGATAGGGCCGCCACCGCTCAAATTTTCTTGATCTCAATTTGATATGAAAAAAGTAGCACGGAGGAGCAATCATAATCTAGCAAAAGGAAATAGTTTACGTGGAACGGATCTTAACTGAAAAATATCATCTAATCATCCCATCGATCCGTGACGATCACCTAGTAGGCTCTCAATGAAAGCATCAATCTCGGTTCTATATCCGGTGTATCTCGTAGTAGGGGTCCTGTGGCACCCCGGCTCAGAGATAACCAGAACGCCCCATATTCCAGCCCAGAGATCAAGGAGAAGTCTTCTGGAATATGGCACTGCTTAGCATAGAACAAATCAGCTCTTTATTACAAGCTATAATGATACAAGGGGATTACATCGGCACGACGATACTACGCCTGCCACGGTTGCTCTATGCAAGCAGCAGAACAACACGATGCAGTGGAATAACTCTAGCAGTGGAACAACGACGACGGTGGTGAACTCCACTCTGCAGGGACTCTGGCTGGAATGCTTATCCTAGCTCGCACGAACGGAAACCACGACAAGCAATCAAGCAACACGGCATGACCTGCAAACTGGCATGACACGCCAGGTCAGTACATTGAATGTACTTGCAAGCTCACAATAACCAGAAGCATTCAAGACAAACAACAACATGGCAATTATAGGTTAAGCAGGAATTATCATGATATCATCAGAATAACATGGCATGAACAACATGAATATGATACATCTAGAATAATATGAGCATGGCGTGAACATATAAATCTGACGATACTAGCATGCAACATGATGACACTATATGCACCACCTATTCTGCTCGGGTTACCTCGTAACCATCACATGCATCACTTACCAACCTCGGACATCACACGATCATCTCAGGATCAAATCAAGCTTGGTATAAACAATACCGTAGTAATCATTAAATGACCACAAGGAGCTTGATCTTTACCCATGATTATCGCACAACATCACGAATATCCAACAATTCGGTATCCTCGATACCATGGTGATCATTCACGGATCACAAACGGAACCACTCCGGGCTCAACGGGTTACCTCGTAACCAAACGGTGATCATTCACGGATCACATAACCAACTTATCTCATCATCGAACCAGGGTTGTTATTAATCAAGTTATATTTATTACTGTTGACCCATAGTGTGACCAACTACGAACTGGGCCCTTATCTGCGGGCGCGGCTATCGACAGATTATTATACACTCTGCAGAGGTAGCACACTTTACCCACACCACAGAACCCATGTCCTCGCACTCCCATTCGGGTGGACCAACGGCGTTCCGACAAAACCGTCCTACTACCATGACACCCTCCCGACCACTCCAACAAACTCCTCTCTGGGAAAAGTCCTGGGTGGCCCCATGCCTACTGATAACAGACAAGTATAGGGGATCAATTGTAGCCTCTTTCGACAAGTAAGAGTGTCGAACCCAACAAGGAGCTAAAGGTAGAACAAATATTCCCTCAAGTTCTATCGACCACCGATACAACTCTACGCACGCTTAACGTTCGCTTTACCTAGAACAAGTATGAAACTAGAAGCACTTTGTAGGTGTTTTTGGATAGGTTTGCAAGAATATAAAGAGTGCGTAAATAAAAACTAGGGGCTTTTTAGATAAAGACACAGCTAAATTAGTTTTAGTAGAGAGTTTTTTGTCACGAGAAAGTTATTTGTCCCTAGGCAATCGATAACTAGACCGGTAATCATTATTGCAATTTTATTTGAGGGAGAGGCATAAGCTAACATACTTTCTCTTCTTGGATCATATGCACTTATGATTGGAACTCTAGCAAGCATCCGCAACTACTAAAGATCATTAAGGTAAAACCCAACCATAGCATTAAAGTATCAAGTCCTCTTTATTCCCATACACCATGACCCACTTATCCGTTTTTGTGTTTTAGTCACTCATGCAACGCAGGCAATAAGCAAACTGTAGGACCTTGAAGTATGTCTAGAGGGGGGGGGGTGATTAGACTACTTGACCAATTAAAAACTTAACCTTTTCCCAATTTTATAGTTTGGCAGATTTTAGCTATTTTAGGACAAGTCAAGCAATCATCACACAATTCAAGCAAGCATGCAAAGAGTATATTGGTAGGGGAAATTAAAGCATGCAACTTGAAAGAAAGTAAGGGTAAGGGTTTAGAGGATTCAAACGCAATTGGAGACACGGATGTTTTTGGCGTGGTTCCGATAGGTGGTGCTATCGTACCTCCACGTTGATGGAGACTTCAACCCACGAAGGGTAGCAGTTCTTGAGTCCACGGAGGCTCTACCCACGAAGGGTCCACAGTAGCAACCTTGTCTATCCCACCATGGCCGTCGCCCACGAAGGACTTGCCTCACTAGCGGTAGATTTTCACGAAGTAGGCGATCTCCTTGCCCTTACAAACTCCTTGGTTCAACTCCACAATCTTGTCGGAGGCTCCCAAGTGACACCTAGCCAATGTAGGAGACACCACTCTCCAAGAAGTAACAAACGGTGTGTTGATGATGAACTCCTTGCTCTTGTGCTTCAAATGATAGTCTCCCCAACACTCAACTCTCTCTCATAGGATTTGGATCTGGTGGAAAGAAGGTTTGAGTGGAAAGCAACTTGGGAAGGCTAGAGATCAAGATTTATGTGGTTGGAATGGAATATCTTGACCTCAACACAAGTGTAGGTGGTTCTCTCTCAGAAATGGTAAGTTGGAAGTGTAGGTTTAGTCTGATGGCTCTCTCCACGACTGAAGAGGAGGTGGAGGGGTATATATAGCCTCCACACAAAATCTAACCGTTACACACAATTTACCAAACTCGTTGGGACCGAATAGTTAAACTCAGTCGGACCGATTTAGTAAACCTAGTGACCGTTAGTGATTTTCGGTGGGACTGACATGCATCTCGGTGAGACCGACCTGGTTAGGGTTAGGGCATAACGTAATCTCGGTGAGACCGATTACACAAACTTGGTGAGACCGATTTTGGTAATTAGCTAACCAGAGAGTTGGTCAGGTAAACTTGGTGGGACTGATTTGCTCTTTTCGGTGAGACCGAAATGTTACAAAAAGGAAACAGAGAGTTTACATTGCAATCTCACTTGGACCGATCGCTCACTTCGGTTAGACCGAAACGTTATGAAGGGAAACAGAGAGATTGCAACCCCATCTCGGTGAGACCGAGATCCCTATCGGTAAGACCGATTTGCTTATGGTTTGTGGCAGTGGCTATGACTTTTGGAATCGGTGGCGCCGGATAGAAAGAATCGGTGTGACCGATTTTGGCTTTAAGTTTAGGTCATTTGTGGATGTGGGAAAGTAGTTGAGGGTTTTGGAGCATATCACTAAGCACATGAAGCAAAAGGCTCATTAAGCAACACCTCATCCCTTCTTGATAGTATTGGCTTTTCCTATAGACTCAATGTGATCTTGGATCACTAAAATGTAAAATGAAGAGTCTTGAGCTTTTGAGCTTGAGCCAATCCTTTGTCCTTAGTATTTTGAGGGATCCACTTTCATCATCCATGCCATGCCATTCATTGAGCTTTCCTGAAATAATAGTATTGGAATAGCATTAGTTCAATGAGCTATATGTTGTTATGAATTACCAAAACCACCTAGGGATAGTTGCACTTTCAATCTCCCCCTTTTTGGTAATTGATGACAACATATAGATCAAAGCTTCGACAAAAGATAATAAAATTTAAAAACATAAATCGCTTTGAGAAGTATGTGATAAGCAAGAGCTCCCCCTAAATTTGTGCATAGTTTTAGATTTGCTTTGGACTGCAAATGCACAATGAATTAGGATCATGGGTTACTCTTCCATGTCACATACATCTTGGTGGAGCGCTCAAAATATTAAACAATGAATACATGCACTCATCACCAAGCAAAGTGAGTGATCACATAAGATAGATAGGATAATATCAAGCATGCATAAGTGTAGCTTATGATCAAACACATGATCATCAATGTCTCCCAAGCATAGTATCTCAACCAAAAGCAAACAAAGTTTGAAAAACCACCAAATAAAGCAAGAGAGAACAAAAGCAACACACACTCTCTCTCTCAAAGCCTATGATCTATACATTTTTCTCCCCCTTTGGCAACAAGTTACCAAAAAGTTCATAGAAAATGCATAGTGCTAGATCGACTCTCAGGCTTGATCTTCAGGTGGTGGTGTAGGGATGGCTCCTTGGACGAAGACTTCAGTTGATGTAGATGGAGCTGGAGCTGATGTAGGTCTTGGAGCTGGTGGGCCCGAGGCTGTAGCTGGTGCAGACGAAGTTGCTCTTGTGTCGGCCCAGCACAACTAATGACCTCTGGGCTCTAGGCACTCTGGCAAACACATTTGTTGTTGTCTTGCCCTTCCTCTCCTGCATGTCCTCTTGTAGCTCCTCCACTGCAGTCTGAATCTCAGTTACTTTCACATCTAAGTTATAGAACTTTTGTTCTATGATTCTCTCCAAGCTCTCCTGATTTTGAGTAAGGGTGTCCAATCCCTTCTCAATCCTCAAGGTTGATGCTATTAAGTAACCAAGCTGCTCCTGCTTGTTCTTCAAGAAATATTCAGATGCCTCATCTTGAGTTGGCATCTTGGCAGCCTTCTCCCTCTTTGCCTTCTCCTTCTTCTCCTGAGCTTGAACTGATTGTGGATCATCTTCATTCATGACAACCTCATTGTCCTCAAAGTCTGGATAAAGTGGAAAGTGTTCCTTATCCAACTGATATTTTCCTGTGCCCATCTTTGAGTTTATCAGTTCTTGAATCTGAGGTGCATATCCACAGCTCCTCTTCTGATCTGCTGCAGTCCTCTTGATAGTTTCAATGATCAGGCTCATGGCTTTAAACTTCTGTGGCACATCAAACACATGCAACATGTTGATGGCATGCCCTCTGATCATGTTATGGTCACGGACTTGGGCAACAAAGTGTGCCTCGAATCCAATTTATAGTTGGCAAACTGACGGAGATAGTGAACTGATCCAAACTTGTGAGTTGCTAATGCCTTGTTTGGAATTTCCTTGTACATGTGAGCCATTGAATTGTGATCCTTTTTCTTCTTTGCATAGATATCTAGGTCATCCTCATTCTCCTCTGGGGCATTTATCAGACCTGCCCATTCTTCAACAGTTGACTGGTACCTTGTACCTTCAGACATCCAAACAATTCTCCCATCTGGATAAAAATGTGCTGTGGAGTAAAACTGCATGATAAGCTCATCATTCCAATTTGTGAGCTTCTGCCCAACAAAATCTGCAACTCCACAACCCACAAAGCTGTCTTGCACTCCATGATAGTGCTCTTCATTCTCCTTCATGTAGGTCCAGTCGACCCACCTCATATCACACACAATGGGCTTCTTGTCCAACAAGATTGTCTCATAGAAGTCCTGCTGTTCCTTTGTATGGAACCTGCAATCAACAACAGTTCTTCTCCTTGAAGCATATGGATCTTCCATCCTCCATTTCCTCAGCCATGAATCCTTCCCGATTCTCATGTTCTCAGCCACAGGATGGGCATCATTGTGGTCTGGTATCTTTGGCTTGAGCTTCCTCAGAACTTGTCCTTCTTCATCTTCTTCATCAACCTCGAACCTTTGGGGCCTTGTTCTTCTCAGCAGTGGAATACTCCTAGTATTCCTCTTTGGTCTGAACTTGGCCTTGGGGGCAGCTTTGGGTGCTTCCTTGGGCTTAGATGTGGCAGCCCCTGATCTAATAGCATCACCCATAAGCTTTGGTGCCTTTGGTGCTGCTGCTGCAGCAGGCTCTTCCTCTTCCATCATGGAAGGCTTCCCAATAACTTTGGCCATGGTCATCTTGACCCTTTCCTTCCTCTTCTTGCTCTCAGCAACTGGCTCTTTGGGATCAGGATTTTCAGGTAGTTGAGTTGATGTTCTGGCCTTAGACATTGGTTGTCTTCCTGCAGTCCTTTTGGTCTTCATGACCCTTTCCTTCTTGAGCACCTCTTTCTTGGAAGTAGCCTCATCTTCCTCAACCCTGTAATCTTCATCCTCTGAATCTAAATTTCTTTTCCTCCTTTGCCTAGTAGCAGCCTTAGGCAAGTTGCTAGGAGTACTTCTGCTCCCTTCATCTGAAGTTGAGGGACTAGTGCCCTCACTCAAGTCTATCTGCTCTTCTGACCTGTTACGGCTGTCACTTTGATCGGACATCTTGCAAAAAGCTGATCTGCGACCTGTGAAGAGTTTATAGATGAGATAGAAAAGATGAGCATCACAAAATGCAGAGGTTTTTTTTTGCAAAGAATGACTCAAAAGTTCAGTTTTAGTTTTCCACGAAAGCATTTGGATCCACCGATTTTCAAACTCGGTGATACCGAAGCAGTTTTGGAACCTAAGCGATGATCTCGGTTGGACCGAGTTTGATTGATGGCACCGAGACTGCTAGGGTTTCACAGAATCCTCAAATCGGTTGCACCGATTAGTAATTCTTAGTCGGACCAAGAGTCACTAGTGCAATGGCATAAGCCAAATCGGTGAGACCGAGTTTTTCAACTCGGTGGGTCCGAGATGGTTTGGTGAAACCTAAACCTAAAAATTGAATCACAACTAATCTATGAACTACTTTGGCTGGATAGATGAGTTGCAATCGTGGCAAGATTCAATGTGAAAACAATGTGCGAGAATCGGACATGGATAGCACAAAGATCAAGTCCATACCCTAACTTGGCGGTGGACTTGCTACGGCTGGCAATGGCAGGGGCGACATCCGTTGATGGCGGCGAAGACCAGCGACAGGGAGGCTGCTTTGGCGGCGAGGAGACGATCCGGAGACCACGATGGCGAAGCGAGCTGATCTTGTGAGCGAAGGTTTGGAGAAATTTCAAAATTTTGCCCGTGACTATATATAGCCCGACCACATCGGTGTGACCGAGTGGAACAACTTCGGTGGCACCGAGATGCATAATGTGTTCGATTCAGACAACTCGGTGAGACCGAAAAGTTCAAATCGGTTGCACCGAGATTGAAAACTTAGATGAACTTGATGATCTCGGTAGGACCGAAATGGAAGGATCGGTCAGACCGAGAATCATTAAGAGGTTTTGGAACTTAAGTCTATGATGAATCGGGGATTTCGAGTGCTCCTCACACAGAGTGGTTCAAATCTGACTTGATCAAATTTTGTGATGTAGAAGTTTGAGACGAGAAAAACATAGATAGCTAAAGAAGGTTCTTAGGCATTCTTTTCCATCCACTTGGCCAAAAGAGGAAAATCCAAACAAACAAAACAACAAGTGGATGTCCTTGAATGAGTAATGTAGCGACCAGACCCGAATGGATCAAGTCTCGTGCTCGATGTCATCCTGGATCGATAATCTTGACACCACACAAGACTTCAAAGGATTTATAGCGAGTAGCAATCACACACTTATTACATCGTTGTCCACAAGGAACTTATTACAATAATATGGCTTAAGGCCATCTAATAATAACAGCGGAAGGCTTGGAAGATAAGTGAGTCCATCAACTCCATCGGCATCACTGAGTATAGAACCACGACCTAACACCTTACTGTAAATCGAAAAGTGCATAGCGTGAAAGTTGCAGCCAAACAATCAACACATGGAATATCTTTGGCAATGTAACACATAGAGAGCAATGAAAGAATAAGCCTATACTACATGCATATATGGCTGGTGGTAAAGCTCTCGGTTACATTTTGCATAAAGCTAGTTTTCCCTACAACAAAGGAATAATTTTATTTAACTATCATGGTGGTTGTTAAACATTGAGAATGGTTGACAGCATCCTCAATCCCAATTAAAAAGTACTCATCAAAACCCAATAACATTTATTAGAAGTAACATGTTGAGATTCACATGATATTCAAGTACGGATACTCAAAACGTCCATAGCCGGGGACACGGCTAATCATGATTAGTTTATACACTCTGCGAGAGGTTTGCGCACTTTTCCCCACAAGACTCGATCGCCTCCGCTTGGTTCTCGCACTACATGGTGTTTGAGAAGCGGATGGCCGAGACATAGTCTTTCGAAGCGCTAGCACCTTACATGTGGGTAGACCGTACCAACCTACATCCCCTACATCAGCTAGCCTACCGTAAGAGTTCGCACAACTTATTCAACTACGCCAGAGCCCATAATTGGCTTGTGGCTGCACACGAAGTTTCAGTTTGAATAATCTTATGATCCCTTAGAGCACAGGTGGCGGTCCGAAGAAATACAGGCAAGTCTGATAGAAACCAGTGCCTCAATCCACCCGGATGTGTGTTTAGGTTGCCACCTTAGATAAACCATTAATTAGCAATCTCACATCTGTCATGGATATTCACTCACCCAATCCACGTCTACTAGCATAGCATGGCATAATAAGCAAGCGTAGAAGTAACTCCCAAGGTTTCATAAGTAACAGTAATAGGTACTACCTCAATCTACTTCCCAATCCCACAGTTTAATTAGATCCTAAACATGCAAGTGTTTGAGGTTTGATCTAATGCATAAAAACTGGGTAGTAGAAAAGGTATGATCAAGTGTTACTTGCCTTGTCGATGATCCATGAGACCTAGAGATTGACGTAACAAGCGGCGCACTCCGGTGATCTAACGAGACAAACAACAAGCATACAATAAGTACTCAACTAATGCACGGAAATCTCGAATAAAAGATCTAACCAGAGAGTTCAACTTAAGAATCCTGGTTGCAAAAGAATCGAATCAAATAAAGCATCGAAAGTCGAAACTCGAGAGAGAACGACTCGGTTTAGCAATCTGAAACTAGGTCAAAATTTTACAGTAGCAAAACTTGGTTTAAGTAGGTTAGTCGGACGGCGGTTTAAGAACGAAACTCCAGCGCTTGAATCACCTGATTCCGATAAGCGAGCGAGAAAATAAACAGATTTGAAATTGAATCGAAATCGAAATCGAAAATAACGGATTAAATCCGATTAAAAGAAAAAATGAACAGATTAAACAGCGGACGTTCGTTAACAGAACTAATCCGGCGAACATGTTCATTGAAGCGAGCGGGCGATGAGCGTTCACTAAATAATAAAACAAAAAAAACCAATCTAGGTTAAAAAAAACCGAACAACGCGAAAAAATCGGATCGGGTTTTGAAACAAAACCGGACAGGGGTAGTGGCGGCGGCTACCTCCGGCTAGTCGTCGGCGGGCTCCGGCCTCCGGTGGGGCGGCGGCGGGGTCCGGCGGGTCGGCGGGTCGTCGGGTGGCGAGGTGGCGGCGGCGTCCGTGACGGCAGGCGGCGGCGGCGGCTCAAGGGGCGCGGCGGCTCGGGTGAGGGCGGCGGCTCGGGTGAGGGGAGAGGAGGGGGGGGTTAAATAGGAGGGGGTGCTGCCTTGGGGAGGGCAAGCCGGGGGCGGCGGGTCCGAGCGGACTCGGCGTCTTGTGTGAGGCTCCTCCAGCGCGTATGTGAGGAGGAGCTGGGCAGGCGGCGGGTTGGGCAGGCTGGGCCCTTAGCCCAGGCGCGCATGGATTTTTTAAAACAAAACTGAGCGAGAATAAAAATCAAACCAAGCGGACTCCAAATTAAATAAAATTAATTTTCCCGACTCCTAAAATGAGTCGAACAAAATGAACTTTAAAGCAGGGCAAAAATGCATATTTTAAAATACTCATTTTTTTTGCCTAAAGCAAATAAACTTTCAAAACCAAAATTTGATTTATTTATAAAATCTTCATTTTTCCTAAATGTTGGGAAAGTCATATTATTCCCTCTCTTAATTTTTTATAGGAAAAACTTATGAAGATAATTAAATAAATCAATGATCCTATATTTTCATAATTTGAGAAATCCCAAATATGAAAATAATGAAATCTCAACTCTCTCCGAAGGTCCTTGAGTTGCGTGAAATTTTCTAGGATCGGAAAAATGCGAGAAAATATGATATGCATGATGACCTAATGTATAACATTCCAAATTGAAAATTTGGGATGTTACAAGTAAAATATGCACGAACATGCTCACACAATAAGATGGCAATTGAAATATGTGACAAAGCATGCACAACCAATTCTAGCATCTATCAAACAATTGGTGATGACTAGGTCATCTATATATGAGTATATTGACTTAGGAGTCAAATGAGAACATTTGATCATAGGTCATACTCATCGTTTAAGCTCAAGTGGGGTTACCACTTTTACATAATGCATTAATGTGTTCACACCATTAGAGTTGCTTTGACTCAATTCTTAGAGTTAAGCTCCCCCTAGATGTGAGATCCCCCCTTAGAGGGATGAACTAACCTTGGGTTTTGTCGATGATGACTTCATGTAGGTGTTGAAGATGTAGATGCTCAATGTTGATGTAGATCATTTGGAGCAATCCTTTGGAGTGATTTGCACTTTCAACTTGCCTACATGGGTTAGTCCCACAAGGAACAAACAAGAATATCCATAGACATAGAGTGATGCACACACAAGATGATGTCCATGAAAACATTAGGTTACCTTGTCCCTTGCCTTACCAACATGAGGGTTTGTGACTCCTTGAGCTAGTGCAAGATGTGAAAGTTGATTGCACTTGTTCTTGCCAAAATGATATGAGCGAAGAATGTTGGCGGAGTCACCCTCAAGAACTCTCTAGTTCTTCTTCTTCGGGATCCACATCATCTTGACGGGAATCCTTGGAGTTGTAGTTGTACTTGATGAAGTAGAACTTGACGTAGTCTTGGGAACCCACTCGAACGAGGCTTTAGGTGCTTCTTCAAATGCATCAATCTCTTCTTGAAGCTTGTCCTTGCCTTTGTTCTTGTGGTCTTGTGGTGGAAGATCATCTTGAGTTTGTGTCCCCTTGAAGGAAGTAGGATCATACTTCTCTTGTTGAGGAACAAACTTTGTCTTGGGGTATTGATCTTCTTCCCACTCAACTCCATTGGCGTTGAACTTTTGTTCAAAACCAACACCTTGATTCTTCGGTGCCTTCCTTGCTTGCGTACAATTTCCTCAATTGCTTACTCCGGCAAGGCTCTTGTAAACACCTTTCTCTATAATTCCTTCAATAAACTATTTTCTTGCTCAAGTGTAACTTGGCTAAGAGAATCATTAGTGGAATCAAGAGAACTACTAGAAGCAACAACATTGGATTTGACATTATTATTGTTACTACTAGAGGAAGTATCTTTCTTGTACTTGTTACTAGACTTGACTTGAGGCATGTAAGTAGATAAGAGTAAACGCTTGGCAATGTAAGAAGAACTTTTCTTGCGGAGATCATCATTGATTGCCTTTAAGAACTCATGCTCTTGCTCAAGATTGAGCTTTTCAAAGCGTAACTTCTCATGAGCCCTTAAAAGTTCTCGATGATCTTCGAAGATAGTTTCATGAGCCAACTTAAGAGTGTTTAGTTCTTTAGTTAGAAGCTGAATTTTCTCCTTATCATTGTCATTCGTTTGATTAGCATGATTAATTGACGTTTCATCATAGTATTCATCACTAGAGTTGTCAACAAGTAAATCATCATCACCTAGCAAGTCATCTTCATCACTATTAAAATCAACATACTCGGGATGTGTTACCTTTGGACCTTTGGCCATGAAGCACCTTCCAATTCCTTCATTTGGTGAATCAAATATGTCGTAGGAGTTGGTTGACACAAGTGCTAGACCGGCAACACCTTCATCTTGAGTATATTTGGAGTCGGAGTGATAGCTTCTCTCGTAGTGATTGTCGGGGTCGGAGCCGGAAACCCATTCACCAACATGATCTTGATGTCTTTGTTTTGTGTAGCTCCTTGATGACTTGTCCTTCCTTTCCGAATCCTTGCTTCTCCATGAGGGTCTTCGTTCATAACGATCATCTCTACTCCTCCTCTCTCTTGGTGGTGATTCTTCTCTTTTGCTTCTTCTTTTTGGAGAATCTTCTCTTCTTTTGTAGGGCGCCGTACACTCATTGGAGTAGTGTCCGGCTCTCCCACAATTGTAGCAATTGCGCTCTCGACTAGAAGATCTCTTGTCATTGTAAGACCTTGACTTGGAGCTTCTTTCTTTGCTTCTACTTTTGTAGAACTTGTTGAAGTTCTTCACCATTAAGCTCAATTCTTCATTGAAGGCTGGTTTCTCACTTGATGATGTGGGGGCTTCACTTGAGGCTTTGTAAGCACCACTTGACTTGTTGTGAAGTTCCTCCTTGTCCTTGAGTGACATATCATGAGCAACAATCCTTCCAATGACTTCCGTTGGCTTGAGATCTTTGTAGTTTGGCATCATTTGGATCAATGTTCACACGGTATCATACTTTCCATCCAATGCTCTTAGGATCTTCTTGATGGTGAATTTGTCGGTCATCTCTTCACTCCCTAAGCCGGCAATCTCATTTGTGATAAGAGCAAGCCTAGAGTACATTTCGGCGACACCTTCACCATCCTTCATTTTGAACTTGTCAAGCTAACTTTGGAGCACATCCAACTTGGATTCCTTGACGGACTCGATACCTTCGTGCATATCAATCAAAGTATCCCAAATTTCTTTTGCATTCTCAAGACGGCTGATTTTGTTGAATTCTTCGGGGCACAATCCGTTGAAGATGATGTCACATGCTTGAGCGTTGTATTGTAGCATCTTCAATTCTTCCGCATTAGCTTCAGGGTTTGGTTCTCTCCCATCGAAAAATTCACCTTGCAAGCCAATACAAATAATTGCCCAAACGATGGGGTTATGTCGAAGAATATGCATTTTCATCTTATGCTTCCAACTAGCAAAATTTGTACCATCAAAGTAAGGACCTCTACGGTGATAATTTCCCTCGCTAGACGCCATGCTCTCCTAGGTTGTGAAACCAAGGCTATGACCACCAAAAGCTATGGAAATCAAAGCAAATGGAGACCAAAGCTCTGATGCCACTTGTAGGACCTTGAAGTATGTCTAGAGGGGGGTGATTAGACTACTTGACCAATTAAAACTTAACCTTTTCCCAATTTTATAGTTTGGCAGATTTTAGCTATTTTAGGACAAGTCAAGCAATCATCACACAATTCAAGCAAGCATGCAAAGAGTATATTGGCAGCGGAAATTAAAGCATGCAACTTGCAAGAAAGTAAGGGAAGGGTTTAGAGGATTCAAGCGCAATTGGAGACACGGATGTTTTTGGCGTGGTTCCGATAGGTGGTGCTATTGTACCTCCACGTTGATGGAGACTTCAACCCACGAAGGGTAGCAGTTCTTGCTGAGTCCACGGAGGCTCCACCCACGAAGGGTCCACAGTAGCAACCTTGTCTATCCCACCATGGCCGTCGCCCACGAAGGACTTGCCTCACTAGCGGTAGATCTTCACAGTAGGCGATCTCCTTGCCCTTACAAACTCCTTGGTTCAATTCCACAATCTTGTCGGAGGCTCCCAAGTGACACCTAGCCAATCTAGGAGACACCACTCTCCAAGAAGTAACAAACGGTGTGTTGATGATGAACTCCTTGCTCTTGTGCTTCAAATGATAGTCTCCCCAACACTCAACTCTCTCTCATAGGATTTGGATCTGGTGGAAAGAAGGTTTGAGTGGAAACCAACTTGGGAATGCTAGAGATCAAGATTCATATGATAGGAATGGAATATCTTGGCCTCAACACATGAGTAGGTGGTTCTCTCTCAGAAATGGTAAGTTGGAAGTGTAGGTTTAGTCTGATGGCTCTCTCCACGAATGAAGAGGAGGTGGAGGGGTATATATAGCCTCCACACAAAATCTAACCGTTACACACAATTTACCAAACTCGGTGGGACCGAATAGTTAAACTCGGTCGGACCGATTTAGTAAACCTAGTGACCGTTAGTGATTTTCGGTGGGACTGACATGCATCTCGGTGAGACCGACCTGGTTAGGGTTAGGGCATAACGTAATCTCGGTGAGACCAATTACACAAACTCGGTGAGACCGATTTTGGTAATTAGCTAACCAGAGAGTTGTTCAGGTAAACTCGGTGGGACCGATTTGCTCTTTTCGGCGAGACCGAAATGTTACAAAAAGGAAACAGAGAGTTTACATTGCAATCTCGGTGGGACCGATCGCTCACTTCGGTTAGACCGAAACGTTACAAAGGGAAACAGAGAGATTGCAACCCCATCTCGGTGAGACCGAGATCCCTATCGGTAATACCAATTTGCTTAGGGTTTGTGGCAGTGGCTATGACTTTTGGAATCGGTGGCGCCGGATAGAAAGAATCGGTGTGACCGATTTTGCCTTTAGGTTTAGGTCATTTGTGGATGTGGGAAAGTAGTTGAGGGTTTTGGAGCATATCACTAAGCACATGAAGCAAAAGGCTCATTAAGCAACACCTCATCCCTTCTTGATAGTATTGGCTTTTCCTATAGACTCAATGTGATCTTGGATCACTAAAATGTAAAATGAAGAGTCTTGAGCTTTTGAGCTTGAGCCAATCCTTTGTCCTTAGTATTTTGAGGGATCCACTTTCATCATCCATGCCATGCCATTCATTGAGCTTTCCTAAAATAATTGTCTTGGAATAGCATTAGCTCAATGAGCTATATGTTGTTATGAATTACCAAAACCACCTAGGGATAGTTGCACTTTCACAAACCATGAACATATTGCAAACCCTACAGCGGGAATCCCTCATACTTGCGCGACACGGAGAGCACCATAGGATAGTACCAATAATAAAACATGCAACTCAAACCAATCACGATAATCAATTAACCAATAGGACAAAACGGATCTACTCAAACATCATAGGATAGCCATACATCATTGGGAAATAATATATAGCATTGAGCACCATGTTTAAGTAGAGATTACAGCGGGTAAAAGAGGGGTTACGCCGCTGCATAGAGGGGGGAAGAGTTGGTGATGACGGCGGTGAAGTTGTTCGTGTAGATTGCGGTGACGATGATGGCCCCGGCGGCACTCCGTTGCCACCGGAAGAGAGGGGGAGAGAGCCCCTCTCCTTCTTATTCTTCCTTGACCTTCTCCCTAGATGGGAGAAGGGTTTCTCCTCTGGTCCATGGTCTCCATGGCATGGGAGGGGCGAGAGCCCCTCCGAGATTGGATCTGTTTCTCTGTCTCTCTCTGTTTCTGCGTTCCCTGATTCTGCCCTTTCACCATTTCTTAAATTCCCGGAGATCCGTAACTCTGATTGGGCTGAATTTTGGATACGATCTCTATCCGGATAGTAGCTTTCTTGCGGCGAAAGAAAGGCACCAACCGCCTTACGGGGTGGCCATGAGGGACCAGGGCACGCCCCTGCCTCGTGGCCCCCTCGGGCATTGTCTCGCGTTGATTCTTCTTCCCAAAAATCACATATATTCCAAAAAAAATCTTCGTCAGTTCTTATCCCGTTTGGAATCCATTTGATATGGATTTTCTATGAAACAAAAAACATGCAACAAACAGGAACTGGCACTGGGCACTGGATCAATATGTTAGTCCCAAAATAGTATAAAAGTTGCCAAAAGTATATGAAAGTTGTATAATATTGGCATGGAACAATAAAAATTATAGATACGACGGAGGCGTATCAGCATCTAAGCTTAATTCCTGCTCGTCCTCGAGTAGGTAAATGATAAAAAAGATAATTTTTGATGTGGAATGCTACCTAGCATAATCTTGATCATGTAATCTAATCATGGCATGATTATTAAGACACGAGTGATTCAAAGCAATAGTCTATCATTTGACATTAAGACAATAATACTTCAAGCATACTAATAAAGCAATCATGTCTTTTCAAAATAACATGGCCAAATAAAGTTATCCCTACAAAATCATATAGTCTGGCTATGCTCCATCTTCACCACACAAAAATATTCAAATCATGCACAACCCCGATGACAAGCCAAGCAATTGTTTCATACTTTTGATGTTCTCAAACCTTTTCAACTTTCACGCAATACATGAGCGTGAGCCATGGACATAGCACTATAGGTGGAATAGAATATGATGGTGGAGGTTGTGTGGAGAAGACAAAAAGGAGAAAGTCTCACATCGACGCGGCTAATCAACGGGCTATGAAGATGCCCATCAATTGATGTCAATGTGAGGAGTAGGGATTGCCATGCAACGGATGCACTAAGAGCTATAAGTGTATGAAAGCTCAAACTGAAACTAAGTGGGTGTGCATCCAACTTGCTTGCTCATGAAGACCTAGGGCATTTGAGGAAGCCCATCGTTGGAATATACAAGACAAGTTCCATAATGAAAATTCCCACTAGTATATGAAAGTGATAACTCAAGAGACTATCTATATGAAGAACATGGTGCTACTCTGAAGCACAAGTGTGGTAAAAGGATAGTAACATTGTCCCTTCTCTCTTTTTCTCTCTTTTTTTTTTCTTTTTTTCTTTTTTTCTTTTTTTGTAGGCTTCTTTGGCCTCTTTTTTTTGGGGGCTTCTTTGGCCACTTTTATTTTGATAACCTCACATGGGACAATGTTCTAATAATGATGATCATCACACTTTTATTTACTTACAACTCAATATCTAGAACAAAGATATGACTCTATATGAATACCTCCGGCGGTGTACCGGGATGTGTAATGATCTAGCGTAGCAATGACATAAAAAAATGGACAAGCCATGAAAAAATCATGCTAGCTATCTTACAATCATGCAAAGCAATATGACAATAAATGCTCAAGTCATGTATATGGTGATGATGGAAGTTGCATGGCAATATATCTCGAAATGTCTATGGAAATGCCATGATAGATAGGTATGGTGGCTGTTTTGAGGAAGATATAAGGAGGCTTATGTGTGACAGGGCGTATCATATCATGGGGTTTGGATGCACCAGCGAAGTTTCCACCAACTCTTGAGGTGAGAAAGGGCAATGCACAGTACCGAAGAGGCTAGCAATGATGGAAGGGTGAGTTTGCATATAATCCATGGACTCAACATTAGTCATAAAGACCTCACATACTTATTGCAAAAATCTATTAGTCATCAAAACAAAGTACTATGCGCATGCTCCTAGGGGGATAGATTGGTAGGAAAAGACCATCGCTCGTCCCCGACCGCCACTCATAAGGAAGACAATCAATAAATACCTCATGCTCCAACTTCATTACATAACGGTTCACCATACGTGCATGCTACGGGAATCACAAACTTCAACACAAGTATTTCTACAATCCACAACTATCCACTGGCATGACTCTAATATCACCATCTTTATATCGCAAAACTATTGCAAGGAATCAAACATGTCATATTCAGTGATCTACAAGTTTTATGTAGGCTTTTATGACTAACCATGTGAATGACCAGTTCCTGTCATCTCTCTAAATAGATATAAGTGAAGCAATAGAGTTTAATTATTTCTACAAAACATATGCCCACGCTCTAACAAATATAAGTGAAGCAAAAGAGCATTCTACAAATGGTGGTTTTCTATGTGAAAAGAAAAATGCAATCCAAACTTCAAATGATATAAGTGAAGCACATGAAGCATTCTATAAAGCCATACTCAAAAGATATAAGTGAAGTGCAAAGAGCATTCTATAAATAAACCATGGACTATCTTATACTAGCATGGTGCATAAAATAAAAGTGAAAACTAAATGTAAAAGACGCTCCAAGATTTGCACATATTGCATGAACGAAACGAATCCAAAAACATACCGATATTTGTTGAAGAAAGATGGGATGCCTTCCGGGGCATCCCCAAGCTTAGACGCATGAGTATCCTCGAATATTTACTTGGGGTGCCTTGGGAATCCCCAAGCTTGAGCTCTTGCCTCTCCTCCTTCTCCTCACATCGAGACCTCCTCGATCTTCGAACACTTCATCCACACAAAACTCAACAGAAACTCGGTAAGATCCGTTAGTATAATAAAGCAAATCACTACTCTAAGTACTATTGCACACCAATTGATATTTTGTTTCTGCATTGTAGCTACTGTAATATAACTTTTCCATGGCTTAATCCACTGATATAAATCGATAGTTTCATCAAAACAAGCAAACTATGCATCAAAAACAGAATCTGTCTTAAACAGAACAGTCTGTAGTAATCTGAACATTCACCATACCTCTGTTACTCCAAATATTCTGACAAAATTATAAAAAATAATTTTTTTTATAGAAAGACAGTGCAAAAAGTTTCAGAACCGTTTGACGTTCAAGTAAAAAATGTAAAATTGCGCACTACAGCCAAAGTTTCTGTTCTGCACCGCACAAACCAACAAGCAATGTAAACATCCTAAAGGCAAAGCTTGGCACATTATTTTTATAATACAATGGAATTGCACAAGGGGATAATTATTTTCGTTGAAAAGTTTCTGTAATCAAGATTCACAAAGTTTCTGTGAGCATGAACAAAGTTCAAGGCTAGCTCCCACTTTAACAATGCTCGTCTTTCTCACTTTCACTTTCCTTTTTTCAAAAAGTTTTAGGTTCCCCTCTTTTTTTTTGTTTTGAAACTTTATAAAAGAACTCAACAGAAATAAATGACTCTCTAAAACTTCCGGGTTGTCTCCTTGGCAGTGTAACAGCCTGGATTTTGGCCCTTTTCTTTTCTTTTAATTTAATTGGTTTTTGCTCTGTTTTTCTTTTTGGAGTGGTTTTGTGGCCTTGCCACCTGAGAAATCATCCTCATTTCTTCTCCCAAGTAGCTCATCATTCTCAAAACCTTGATAAGATCATGTCACTTCACTGCTTGACCAAACCCTAATTTCTTTTTCTCAGGAATATTCCTTTTTCGATTAAAAGAATAACCCTGTCCGCCCTAGGTTGTGAAGCAACCTATATTTCTGTCACTCCCAAAAATCTCAATTAATTCTCATAATTTATTTGGGTCATATGTTGCTCAAATATGCCCAAACTTTAGTTTCGTAGCACAAGAATAATTCCCCAATAATGATTCTTCATTTTTGTCCAGTGTGGCTTTCTGTGAAGGAAGTGCCACCTATCCTTTCCTGATTGCTCCCAAACCTTTTGGGAATTCTCTTATGACCAAATAATTGCCTCATGCCAAAATTCAACTTTATTTGCCTAGCCAATCTTCCTCAGCAAATTTTCAAACTTTCTGTCAGACAGAAGGCATTGTGAAGGAAGTGCTAGCTAGGGTTATCCAAATGATTTGAAATTTTGCACACTCCTTCATGTGCTCATATTATGACACTCCTACGAATTTCAGCCCCATCCAATCACCTATGTGGGCACATGACCAAATCTTTGATTCTGGCAATATTTTTAGGTTGTGAAGCAAGTGCAGTTTATATGGCTTCATTAATTCTTATAAATTACCAGATTGTTCTCCTACCCAAATAACATCTCTCCACCAAATTTGGCACCAGTTCATCAAGCCAATATTCCTCTAGAATTCTTGCAAGGTTCTGGTCAGTGAAGTTGTTTGTGAAGCAAGTGCCATTTTGGCTTGTCCATTTGGTGTGAAACTTTTACAGCATATTTATTTGATCAAATCATCAAGCCTTGCCAGATTTCAGCTCTAGTGGCTTCTCCATGTGAGTGAACCATCATGATCAAGTTTCTGGACCAAATATGTAGTTGTGAACCAACTATATTAATCCTTGGTCCAACTCTTCTCAAAGTTACCAGGATGAAAGTCCTTCTTAACCTAAACCTCACAGACAACTCCATTGCTCCCAACCACTTCCCTATTGATCACGAGTACACGCTCAAGTTTACTGCAGTAAACTTCAGAGGTTGCTTACCATTTAACCAGAGCACTTTTAACCGAGCTACCACCGTAGTTGCAACCTCCCCAGGAAGGACAAGCCCCCAGACATTGTTTGGCCAGCCGTGTGGCACTTTGTGCACCAGTGCATGCAGTGATCACGAGCTTTGGCATGCAATACACACGCTCAGCTGGCGTTGGCCGCGTTCAGGGCATCTTCTAGCTCCGGCCCCTCCCCCTCTTGTCGTCTTCGCGCTCGTGAGCATGTCCAACAGCTTCATCGCGTCGTCGCCGTCCTCCTGGAGCCATCTCCCCCTCCGTAAGCCCCTCGTCAGCGCTCGTCGCCGCGCGCCCACGGGCGCAATGTGGCCGACCGAACATTAATGGCGCCGTGGCCGCGTCCCCTCTGCGCCCTCGGCCCCTCTTGCCCTGTGCACCGCTGTCACTCGTCTGCTCCTCCCTCGTCATGTTCCCACGCCTCCCCGTGATCGCTGAGCCTCGCTAGAGCGTTGGCCGGATCCCCGCGGCGACACCCGAGCTCAGCTACCCTTGCCCGGCTATATATAGCCATCCCCGGCCTCGTCCGAGCTCACCACCAGCCTCACAACCCCCCTCTAGTCCTGCCTAGCCACTTCCCCGAGCTCGAGGAGCTCCCGTTGCCCTCCCATGGCCGAAGCCTCGCCACGGTGCTCCGCTCAAATTCGGCCGACCCGAGCCACCCCTCCACTCCCTGACCTCACCCACGTCTTCCCCATGCTCTGGTGACCCTCCCCAATCCTTCCCCTCGTCGCCGGAGTGCCCATGGCCGCGTGCTCCCCGCTCGGTCGCCGCCTCTGTCCTCCGCCGCCGCGAAGCCCCTGCACCATGCGGTCTTCTCCGTCGCCGCCGCTGCCCCAGGTGGACGCGGCGCTTTGTCCCTGACCTACCAGTGCCACCCGCTCGGTTGGGGATGGCCGGAGCAAGCCAGGCCATCGCCGACGCCGCGCTTCCCTTGCTCCTCCTTTGTCTCTATCGGGATAGAGGGAGGAGGAAGAAGATGCCGTGCCTGGTGGACCCCGTGTCGCCCCGGACCCCACCTTGCAGCGACCTAGGCAGCCGGTCCCGCCGCTGCATGTTGACCCGGTTTGCCCACGTGGATAAGTGACAGGCCCCATCTGTCAGAGTAAATGACCACGGGTAGCCTAGCCGGCTCCCCTCGGCTCTTCAGAAAAATTACAAGCCGATCGAGCCTCCAAGCATCCAAGGCAAGGGGCCGCCTTCCCCTGGCCGGCTGTCTCACGGGCCGACTACCGGAAGGCGGCCTGGCCCTAAGCCCTCATGAAGAAGGCCACGAGGGGGCCGACTCCAAGAAGCTGGCCATGAGAAGGTCGACTCCAAGAAGCCGGCCCCCAGCAGGCGGCCAAGATTGTACCCTCAAACTCTGCACCCACATAATGGCGATGAGACGGGGCGTGGCTACAGTGAAGCCTGCCACCCCCGAATCCCGAGCACGATAGCCACAGTCTGCTTGTCAGGGGCAGCCATCAGCCGTCCGGCGCGACACTGTTGCCATGTTGACCATGACGTCACCCACGACAAAATGTCGATATGACCCTGGCGGCGGGCCCTTCATCAGAGAGACGCCTGAGGCGGCTGGCCTCCCAGTCGGCTTCAGGATATGGCGGCTCCCAAGAGCTGGCTTGCTCCTCCCTCGAAGGAGGCGCCCATTAAGGAGACAAGACGAGGTAAGGCTACAGTGAAAGCCCGCCAGGCGGCGGCACTGTAGCCATGTTTACCTCGACCAAGCCCTCGTCATCAAGAGTGAGGCAACTGTAACCAGCCCCCGACAAGACCCCCAAGCGGTGGGACCTGCTTGTCAACCAGGAGGCCAGCAGCCGGCGGGACCCACCAGTCGGCGGGCCCCAACAGCCGGCGGAGAAGCCGACGAACGCAGACACTGAGGGCTAGGGCCCACGCCCAGCCGGATTACCATTGTACCCCTGGGGGGTAGGCCTATATAAACCCCCCAGGGCACCCATGCAAAGGGTTGATCTCTTAGAGTTTTAGACACCACATTGAGGGGAGAATAGAGCTAGCCTTGCCCTTCTTCCTCCTCTCACCGAATAGCTCAAGGAGCCTCTTGTAGCTACTTGTTGATCTAGTGATCATGCGGAGACCCCGCAGAGCAGCAGTAGGGGTATTATCTCCCCGGAGAGCCCCGAAGCTGGGTAGGATTCGCCGGCGTGCATGTCTTCGCCTCATCCTGTTTCCAGGCACCGGCGATGTCTTATTGGCTCCCACAATGATAAGCCACCCGTTGGCATATGTCGCACCTACCACCTGACATTTGGCGCCCACCGTGGGGCCAGGTGCACCGTCGTCCGGAGACCTGCTCGGGCGGGAACCCTTCCTTCCCAGCGGCGTAGCCAGCCTGCACGCCGATGGCGCTTGCCCAACAGCTGCAAGCGTCGTCGACGCTTCTTGTGGCGAGCTGCCTCGCCGATCTTCTTGGCGAGGCCCACATCTCCGACGAGCCCGCATCCGACGCGGGCACAGGCTGCCCCGAGAGCCACTTTGTCAGCCTCCTTGACCAACTCCACGTCTCCAGCGAGCCTGCTGCGGACTTGGAGTCGGTTGGCTCCACCGACCCGATGCTTGTCGACTCCGACACGGCGTCGCTTGACGCTTTCCCCACCAACGTAGTGATCTTCAATGACCCTCTTCCTCGAGCCGACAGCGGCGGCAGCACCATCACCGAGGTACGGGTCATCAGCCACGGCGTCGCCTCTGGCGAGAACACCCACGACGCCCTGCAAGCGGCGCTGCACGACTTGTCCGCCCTCATTCCGGCCGACGCTGACGCCGAGACACTGGAGGCACACCGCCTCGCCCTCATTGCGGAGGGCCAGAAGATAGCCTCCATGAGACGCCTCACTGGGGCTCACTAGCGCAAAGTCGACCGCGCCGCCTTTGGCACGCCGCCTCCTGATGGGCCGAGCCGAGTCGGCATCGTCAAGAAGCACGGCGCGGCCATCGCCAATGTCGGCGTTCGGGAGCGGGGTCCCAGACTTGCTCTGCTCATGGCCCGCGGCGCGTGGCTCAAAGGAGGCCCAGACAACCCATCTTCATCAACGCAAGCTCAAGACCCTCGCGAGGGCCAAGCCTCACAGGGCGACGACAAGGAGCTTCCTCGAGCACGGCCTCGTCGGGCTGGCTCATGAGGAGGCGGAGAGTTCAAGGCAGGGTACCTCGCGAGGTGCCCATGGCGCAAGCCATGGCGACCAAGGGCGCCGATCGGCGCCAGCCCGCGCAGCGTCCTCCTTTCCTCTTTGGTGCAAAGGGAGCAAGCGCAGGCGAGAGCATCAAGCAAAGGCACCCGTTTCAGTGCAACAAGACCAAGACCAGCCCCAACGGCTGGAAGGGAGTCATCGTGGAGCCCAAGCAGGCGTCATCACCAGAGCCTTTGGCAGGCGAGGACCAACTTTAGTCAGGATAAGTGTACCCGCTGTTCCCCTTCAAAATGGCCAATTGTTGGCACCCTTCCCGCTCAATATTTGGGAAGAGGCCCAGGGCCTTCGCCTATAAATAGGAGTAGCCACACTCAGAGAGGGAGAGATCTGGGGAGGAAGGACACCCAGGAAGATAGCAAGAGAACAAGCGAGAGATAGAGAGAGGTGACTGAACACCACCTAGCAGTTCATCGCACCCACCAAGAACAGACCCTCGCGAGGCTGTTCTTCCCTGTACTATTCCTCATCAGCCCAAGAGGCAATCCACCACACCACAAACTAGAGTAGGGTATCACACCACAACGGTGGCCCGAACTAGTATAAATCTCGTGTCTCCTGTGCTGTTACATTTTAGTAGTTTAGGTCCCTGCGATTCGCAAAGTGCGAGACGGTGGAGGTTGGATCTCCGTCGCACCCAGTGTTCGAACCTCAAGGGTCTGCGGAACCCGAACTCCGACATTTGGCGCGCCCGGTAGGTGCGCTGGAATCTGCCTTTAAATCGCCTCGTTCTTCCTCGACCACCGCAACCATGTCGGCGCCCGTCGGCCAGCGCCCGCGCTGAGCCGCCCTCGCCTCCCATGTCGCCAGACAGCTCCGTCGGCGGCGCCCTCGTCGTTCCCGTCACCTACCGTCAACGCCGCCACCGGCCCGGCGAAACGAGCAACAAGCGTCGTCCCAGCACTCGTCCATGAGGCGGGATGGCCGCACCGCCACGCCGCTCACCCCGCTGGTTCTTATCACGCTTGCGCGCCTTGCGCATGGAAAACCCGAGCTGCACTCGTCGCGCTAACGAGCTCCTGCGCTACCGCCCGTCGACGACGTCTACGAAGAATGGCTCGACCGAAGTCGCCGAGCTCGTCCGCGCTGCAGAGGCGACCCGCGCCGTCCGTCTCCTCGCACTGTACCCGCCCAGGCGATGAACCTCCGGCGCCTCAGCCGCCTCCTCCCAAGCGCGCCAGCCCCAAGGCGCCCGGCCCCTGGGCGGAACCCGTTCCGCTAGGCGCCGGCGCGGCAAGAGCAGAGCTGTCAAGAAGTCTCTCGCCCACAAGAAGCTGCCCGAGCGCTCCCCGCTCCAGCACGTCAAGACCCTGCGCTTCCCCCAGCCGCGGCGCAGGGAGGGCCACAAGACCAAGCTCTCTGTCGTCCGAGGCCCCCCACGGCCACGGCGGGCTGCCGCGCCTTCACCTCCGAGCTGCGCAGCGTCGCGTGGCCCGCCAAGTTCAAGCCAGACCTGCCTCCTCGCTACGACGGCACAGGTGACCCTACGGAGTTCCTCCAGCTCTTCGAGCTGGGCATCGAGGCTGCCAACGGGGATGAAAAGGTCATGGCGAATTGGTTTCCCATGGCGCTCAGGACGAGCCCGCACTGGCTCTGAATCGGCCCCGAGCACGATCTCTTCTGGGCGAGATGCGCACCCGCTTCATCGCCAACTTCCAAGGTACTCGCGACCGGCCACCGCCGTGGCGACATCGCCGAATCAAGCAGAGCGGGAAACCCTGCAAAAGTACATCAACGCTTCAACAATGCGCGCCTCAAGATCCCGGGGTAACGGAGGAGGCCATCATCTCCGCCTTCTCCGACGGCGTCTTGACGTCAAGATGAAGGAGGAGCTGGCGATGCATGAAGATCTGCACCTCCCCGGAGCTGTTCAACTTGGCGACCAAGTGCACCAGGGCTGAGGAGGGCGCCTCCCTCCTCGAGCTGCCTGCCGCGATCCCAAGAGAAGAAGTCCAAGGCCAGGGACGTGAAGAGCAAGGGGCTGCCGTACTCAGCGTCGAACCGCAGACACCAAGCGAGGCGAGATCAGCCCGAGTCCTCCAAGGGCAGCCGGTACGGCGTGTACCACGACCTCCACACCCACAACTCCAATGAATGCCAAGAACTCCGGGCAGTCGTGAAGGAAGGTTGGCAGGGCGGCCCGGCGCGCAGCGACCGGGGCTACGACCGAGGAGGAGGAAGGAATGCAGGACGCTGGGAAGACCGCGGCCCGCGCCAAGGGTGGCGCGACCAACCTCGCGAGGACCATTGGCAAGACCCACCTTGCGAGGGAGGATGGAGGGATCAGCCTCGCGAGGATCGCCCGCAGGGGAACGCAGGCCTCCCTCCGCTACCGCCGCCGCCAAGGAGAATTGAAGACCGTCATCAAGACGAGGGGGTTGGGGGCTTCCAGGAAGCGCGTGCGATCGCCTGCATCCTGGGCGGAGCTCAAGCCCCAGCCTCTCAGCGCATCTTCAAGCAGTTCACCCGTGAGGTGAATCCAGTCCTCCCCAAGCTCGAGGCCACGCGCCCTCTCAGGTGGTCGGCGTGCGCCATCACGTTCAGCTCAGCGGATCAGCTCAACGGATCAGCTCAAGTGTGCAGCCACAGCCGGAGTTCTCCCGATGCTTTGCTCCCCAATCATCAGCAACGTGCTGGTCACCAAGACCCTCATCGACGGCGGGGCAGGGCTCAACGTCCTGTCCATGGAGACATTCAACAATCTTCAAGTGCCTTACAGTCAGCTTCAGCCAACCAAGCCTTTCTCCGGAGTCACCGACGGCTCCACGGTCCCGATCGGGCAGGTCCGCCTTCCTGTCACCTTCGGGGCTCGCGACAACTACCACACCGAGCTCGTCGACTTCGACGTTGCCCACATTTGCCTGCCGTACAAGGCCATCCTCGGGTACCCAGCGTTGGCCAAATTCATGGCCGTAACCCACCATGGCTACAACGTCCTCAAGATGCCAAGCGGCGGCGTCATCACGGTGCCTGTGGAAGAGAGAGACGCAGCAGTGCTCCACGGGCGAGCCTTTCAGCCGCATCGCTAGAAAACCAGACCACAGCAGCAGGAGGCCTCCCGAGGCCGCACCCAAGAAGAAGAAGACATTGACCGGCCCGGCTCCTCAAGAGACAGGCCCCTCGAGGCCCTTGATCGGGCGAGGGGAGCCTCCTTCCATCGCATAGGAAAGCGCACTGGCGCCCTCCTCGTAGGGCTCGGGGCTCTCCCACAGGGCGCCGACCTCGCCAAGGTCTCGAGGGAGGCGCTTGGGCACCACGTGGGCGTGTTTGAAGCACGCTTCCATAGCGGGAGCAAAACCAGAAGGGAAGAACCCTCAAGAGTTCGTCAGCAAGGCCATTCAAGAGCTACAGGAGTCAAGGGTCATGAGGGGCAGCCGCCGCCTACCCGCTGTGGCCCCCATCCAGCGAGGATGGTGGGCTGCGATCTGCATCGACATACCGAGGCTCAAGCGAGCCGCATCTCAAGCGCCTCCTGCCCTCGCGAGTGGGACGTTGCGAGGGTCCGCCCCACAGCTACGTACGCATGCCTTATGGCCTGCCAAACGCGGCTGCTGCGCACCAGCGTCTCATGAGGACCATCCTGGAGGCTCAAGAGGTCAGGCACACCACAACCCTGGCGGAGATGGAGATGGCCTGCGAGGAGCCGCCAGCGCCTCCGGAGCCTCCCGAGGCCCCTAGGCCTGGGGGCTCGTGAGGATCGGCTCCCGCAGCCCACCGAGTCTGCTACACCAACACCCCTTCATCCCCAACATCACCAGGTGACATCTTTAAGTTTTATTTCCGGCTGGGAGCGCCTTCAGGGCCGCATTATTCCCAGGCCGCGTGGGTCTGTCCCTGCGGCATGTATCCCTTTATTTCATGTCGTTAGCCTATCTGTTGGGGGCCCTCGGGCTGCATCATCCCCAAGCCGCCGGGCCAGTCGGCCGCATGTATCCTTCCTGCTTTTTCCTTAGGATTATGCTCTCGCTACACCATGCTTGTTATTTGGTGCCTTTTCTGGGTGGCGGAATCTTGGGCGTTAAAGGGGGCGCTGAGCATCGCGACTCAGGGGCTCCTACCGCTCTCCGCCCTCACCCTCTGGTCTTGTCCATGGCATCGCGACACTGCTTGCCGGATTGCCGAGACCAGCCCGAGAGCCGGGACCCGAGGACGTAGAGTTTCATCATCTAACCCAGCTTGCGCGTTAAAGGGGGGGTGCCTGAGCATCGCGACTCAGGGCTCCTACCGGCTCTCCGGCCCTCACCCTCTGGTCTTGTCCATGGCATCGCGACCTGGCTTGCCAGCGACGGCTGAGACTAGCCCGAGAGCCGGGACCCGAGGACGTAGAGTTGCTGCATCTGACCTAGCTTGCGCGTTAAAGGGGGGGTGCCTGAGCATCGCGACTCAGGGCTCCTACCGGCTCTCCGGCCCTCACCCTCTGGTCTTGTCCATGGCATCGTGACTGGCTTGCCAACCGACGGCTGAGACCAGCCCGAGAGCCGGACCGAGGGCGTGAGTTTCGTCATCTAACCCAGCTTATGCGTTAAAGAAGGGTGCCCGAGCATCGCGACTCAGGGCTCCTACTGCTCTCCGCCCTCACCCTCTGGTCTTGTCCATGGCATCGCGACACAGCTTGCCACCGACGGTGAGACCAGCCCGAGAGCCGGGACCGAAGACGCAGAGCACCGGCATCTGGCCAAAATTGCAGGAACACACTCAAAGATAAGGCCCAGAGCCAGGCGCAACCCGCCTTGAGGTAGGGCCCCGTGAGTCCCGCGCTGGCTCACGGGTGCCCAGATACACCTCGTCCAGCCCTACCGTGCCAGCCACGCGTCAGGGTGGGGCTGTATACGCCCTGGGGGCTCCTCCCAGAAGGGAGCTCCCTCCCACGTTCCAATGGAAGCACCATGCTCCGCGCTGGCTGACAACACTGCTGAGGAGCGGCTATGCCCGTACGCGTGCGGAAGCGCTATGCTTCGCGCTGGTGATAAACAACTGAGGGTGGCCTCCGGGTCGCATCAACCTCAGGGAGCCCAGAGCTCAGTGTCTGGCCTCGCCGCAACGCCTCCCCTCGGGGCGCCCGCGTGAGGGGCTGGGCACGGGGCTGCGCCTGGTCACGCCAGACACGCACGCCACTCCAGCCAGCCCCTCGGGCCTGGTTCGTCGTGACGCCACTCCCCGAAGGAGCCAAGGTACGAATGCCGTTTGAGCGTCAAGGGGGACTCCTGAGCATCGCGACTCAGGAGCCTAACTGGTCACGTAGCCCTCACCCCTCGGTTCGAAAGGCTAACGGCGGTTGAGGTATCTGCGCGGGCCAGGCTCTGCAGATGTAGAACGGTGGATCCGCCCGCGTCTCACCTCCCTACTTGCTGTTCGTGCGCCAAGGGGGACTCCTAAGCATCGCGACTCAGGAGCCTAACTTTTCACGTAGCCCTCACTCCTTGGTCCCGTCCCCTGTTTCCGGTCGGGGAGTTAACGGGCGGCCGAGAGATCTTGTGGCCGGGCTCTGCCGGCGTAGAACATAGGTAAGTAGGAAGCACAAATTTCAAGGAATTCAAAAGCAAATATTACAGTCCACACTGTTATGGCAATACCAAATGCAAGTTTAAACGCCTCCCCGAGGCATGATACATGTGCAGGAATTAAAAGCAAGACAGGAGGCACAACTGAGTCACTTGTCGGCGGTGGAGCAGCGCGGAGTGGGCTCGCCTCGTGAAGCAGCAGGGCCGGCAGCGCCTCGCTTCGGCTTGGTGCTGAAGGCCCGGAACTTCCCCAACAGAGCCTCCGCGCGACCCTTCACAGCCTCGGCAGCGGCAGCTGCATGCTCACCGCTTGCTGGCTCCAGCAGGCTGTCCATGTCGACGCTGGGATCGCGAAGATAGATGTGGGTGAGGATCCGTGTCAGTGCCGTAGAAGACAAGACACGCGCCTCGGCCTCAGCCGTGGGGCCAAGACCAAGGGAGACATCTTCAAGAGCGCGAATCAGGAAGGGAAGCAGGTTGGCGAGGCCGTCCTCTGCGCCGGCCAGTGGGCTCTCCAGGCCGCTATCATAAAGCTCCCTTAGCAGGGCGCGAGCCTTCACCTCCATATCCATGAAGGCCACGCGATCTTCTGCAAGAACCCGTGCCTTGTCGTCCAGCTCGACCTTCCTCGCCTCCAGTTCCTGCTCCAGCGTGCCTAGGCGGTCACGACGCTTCTTCAGCTTGGCCTCCCGGTCCTTGACGGCCACCTCGCGAGCCTTCATGCTTTCCTCCTGCTCCTGGCGGAGGCGGGCCTCCTCAGCAAGCTGGTTCTGCAGGCCCTTCAGCTCGCCCTCCAGTGTCTCACAACGACCTTGGATGCTGGCTGCGTCCCCCAGGGCAGCATCGCGGGCTACCTTCGCCTCACGAACAACCCGCTTCTCCTCGTCGCAAGCCATCGAGGCCTGGACCAGCGCCGCCCGAATCGAAGCGTCGGAGCGAATCCAGCCAGAGGCCAGCTCCAAGCGCCCGGCCACCAAGCGAGGGTCGGCGCCCAGAAGATCCTGCCGCAGCCGGTCCAATTCAGCGGTAGCACGATCCAGGACAGTGGGAGGAGTCGGAGAGACAGTAGTTGGTGGAGTAGGAGGAGATGGCGGCGGCATAACCACTGCGTCCTGAGGCGGAACCAGCGGCGCCATGGCAACAGTGGAGGCAGCGCCAAGCAAGGGCACCTCGGGAGTCGCCTGGGTCAAGGGGGCTGAGCTCGCCCCAGCGGGCTCAGCCAGGCCTCGCGAGGACGCCCGGGCAGGAGAGGCCTGGGCATCAGGACCATCTTCATTTTCGGGCGGAGGCACCGCCACGGATGGGGCCTCAGGAGCCCCCTTCAGCTTCTTCGCCGCGGGCGCCAGCCTGGCCGAAGAACATGGACATCAGATCTCGTCGACAGAACAATAATCAAGACGGGAAGGTGCACTTACAGTGTCGTCATTTGGTGGACTCGAGCAGCCTCCGGCCATACTTGAAGCCCGAGAGCCGGCTGCAGGGGTCAGCTTCAAGGGGATCAGGAGCAGGAGGCGCGTCTGCGGATCGCCCCGAGGCCGGGGCGGACCCGCGGGGGACCAGCCCAGTCCGGTCCTTCTTCGGGATCGGGGGCAGGCTTCTGCCTCCCCGCTCACCCTCATCCTCGTCGTCGTCACTCTCGGGGAGGCGGAGAACGCGGGGCCTGCGCCGCAGGGGAGGAGCCCTTGACTCCGCCCCCGAATCAACCCCCTCTCCTGGCTCTCTTTCCTCCACCTCTTCGCTGGAGTCGGAAGAGGACACGTCCACCAGGTCCTCCGGAGCCTCCACGGGCACGAGCCCGTCCCCATTGAAGATGGGCATGGGCCCCACTACCTGCTCCCAATACTCATGAAGGAACAAGGGCGCGGGGGCGCCATCCAGTCTCGCCACATCGCCCCCAACCAAGGACTGGAGGACCGTCGCCAGATCCTCGCTGGCTAGGACCACGGGGCTCGGGTGAGGCCTCCACATCGGAAGCGAGTACTGGCGAAGCGGAGCCAGTTGGTGCTCCAGGAACTCCCTCAGCAGCGACACACGGGTCAGATTCGCCGCCCGCCGCGTTGGCCGGCTTCAGATCTGCATCCATCTTCTCCAGCACCAGCTTCGCGCGGGGATCCGTGGGCAGGATCAGCTGAGGGTGGATGCGCCCAGCATCCACCATGACCCACTTGCTCCTGAAGCCCTCAATCCGCTTCCCAGGGTTTGAAATGGCGATGGCTCCGCCATATGCGATGAGTCTCGCGCACGCGGAGGCGGAACCACGGGAGGTTCGGAGGAAAAAGTAGTGGCACAGCAAGGCCACCGAGGGCTTCAGCCCAACTTGGGCCTTGCAATAGTAGGCGAAGATTGCCAGAAGAAGGACAGAGTTGGGATGGAGGTGCAGAGCTTGAATGTTGTAATGGCGGAGGACGAAGAAGAAGAACTCAGAAAAAGGAGGCACCAGACCAGCAATGATGGCGCTCACGAAGAACGGGTAGAAGGTACTCCCCTGACCCTCAGGGGCGGCGGAGCCGGCCTTGAACGCTCCCGCTCCATTGACGCCCTGCGCCTCCGCCATCCGGCGCGCAGTGAGCTGAGCAGCTGACACATTTGGCGGGTCCAAGGCAGGAGAGTACCAGGCTCGGCGGGTTTTAGCGAGAGACATGATCGGGCTAGGGCACGCAGGCGGAGTGGATCTGAAGATCTTGGAAGCAGAGAGGAGAGGCGCAATAAAGGGGATCTGAGCAGCAACTGGCGAAAGTAAAGGAGGCAAGGAAGATGCCGCTCTGTTATCAACCCACGCGGTTGCAGAGGCGCACGCGTCCAATCAACCGCCACGCGGCGCCCAAGGCCGCAGGCTGTTAGGGCCCGTGACGCTTCGCACTTGCACTTTCGCCTCTCTGCTCGGCCAAGTTCGGGCGCGCCGTGGGACCGGGGAGCTCTTGTCGGCGTTACAGGAGCAGGGGTCCCAGACTTGCACTGCTGCTGCTGCGGGCGTGGCTCAAGGAGGCCCAGGACAACCCATCTTCATCAGCATAGCTCAAGACCCTCGCGAGGGCAAGCCTCATGCTGAGGCGGACGACAAGGAGCTTCCTCGAGCACGGCCTCGTCAGGCTGGCTCATGAGGAGGCGGAGAGTTCAAGGCAGGGTACCTCGCGAGGTGCCCATGACGCAAGCCATGACGACCAAGGGCGCCATCGAGGCGCCAGCCAGCAGCGTCCTCCTTTCCTCTTTGGTGCAAAGGGAGAAAGCGCAGCGAGCATCAAGCAAAGGCACCCGTTTGATGCAACAAGACCAAGACCAGCCCCAACGGATGGAAGGAGTCATCGTGGAGCCCAAGCGGCGTCCAACACGAGCCTTTGGTGGCGAGGACCAACTTTAGTCGTGATAAGTGTACCCGCTGTTCCCCTTCAAAATGGCCAATTGTTGGCGCCCTTCCGCTCAATATTTGGGAAGAGGCCGGGGCCTTTCGCCTATAAATAGGAGTAGCCACACTCAGAGAGGGAGAGATGCGGGAGGGCGGACACCTAGGAAGATAGCAAGAGAACAAGCGAGATAGAGAGAGGCGGCGAACACCACCTAGCAGTTCATCGCACCCACCAAGAACAGACCCTCATGAGGCTGTTCTTCCTGTCTTATTCCTCATCAGCCCAAGAGGCAATCCACCACACCACAAACTAGAGTAGGTATTACACCACAGCGGTGGCCGAACTAGTATAAATCTCGTGTCTCTTGTGCTGTTACATTTAGTAGTTTAGGTCCCTGCGATTCGGCGTAGTGCGAGACGGTGGAGGGTTGGATCTCCACGCGCACCCCAGTGTTCGAACCTCAAGGGTTTGCCGGAACCCAAAATCCGACAGCCAACATGCTGGGAGCAGACCGCCCAGTCTATGCCACGCCCCTCGAAAACCTACGCGCCGCCCAGTCGGCCGTGGACGAGCTGAATGGACTGGGGGCCGACGAGCTCTCCTACATGACCAGACGCATCCAGCAGTTGATCGACACGGCCACAGAGCGGCATCAAGCCGGCGTCCGTGCTGAAAGTCCTCCCCCATGCCGAGAGCACGGTGCGACATCACGGACACCGACTGCGGGCAACACCCGCGCAAGGCAAGAAAAGGAGCTGGCTGCTAGCCGCAGCCGGACTCGAATCTCCATCGAGCGTGACCCAGAGGGCCGCCCTCGAGCGGTGGAACGATGAGGCAACCTGCCTCCTCCTCCGCCTCATGGGGAGAGATATCCCACCCTGCCGCCTGTCACGCATCCGACTCCCAGCGGCCGACTAGGCCGCCGTGAAGGAGTCGACGAGAACGACGCCCGCCATCGGATCGACCGCCTAGCGCGGTCCCTAGTGCTAGAAGAAGAAGACGATGTCGGCCCGCCTTGCTTTGGCCCCCGCATCCGCGACGAGCCCTTTCCCAAAGGGTTCTCACTCCCAAGAGACATGCCCAAGTACAACGGCTCCGTGAAGCCAGAAGATTGGTTGATCGATTACTCCACCGCAGTTCGCATAGCGAACGGCAACAGGCGTGTTGCCGTGAAATACGTCCCCCTCATGGTCGAAGGCACGACGCGCACCTGGCTCAACAACCTCAAGCCTTACAGCGTCAACAGCTGGCTAGACTTCACAGAAGCCTTCATCCGCAACTTCACCAACACCTACAAACGGGCTCCCAAGCCCCGACAGCTCTCCTTGTGTGTTCAAGGGCCCAATGAATCAACTCGCGACTACCTCACGCGTTGGGCCAAGCTCCGCAACTCCTGAGAGGGGTGCACGAGTTCAAGCCATAGAGTACTTCACCGCGGATGCGAAGGCACCCTCCTCAAGCACCGACTCCTCTGCGGCGAGCCGACTACCCTCGGCGAGCTGCTGATCATAGCGAACAAATGCATACGGCCGACTCTTGATGAAGGCCGAGCTCCGAGTAAACGCCTCGGGAAGGTGCTCTCCGGCTCCCAAGGCGCCCGGTGGAGACTCAACCGGCGCATTGCGTGCGTAAGCGACAACAAGCACAAGGCTCCTATGCCGCCATCCACCAGTCGGCAGGCGGCCACAGTCGAAGACGAACAACCCGAAGGGCGGCCCGCGCCCAAGAAGCAGAAGGGCGGCAGGCCGACTTGGCAGCATGCTTTCTCCTACGAGCAAGCCCTTGATGCCCCTGCAAGTTCCACAGTGCCGAAGTCCGTCCAACCACACGACTCGGAAATGCCAGCTGGCTCACACGAATCTCCAAAGCGAAGGGCTGGTGCCGCCTCCGCTGGCGGTCGGCCGCCTCCGGCCCCTCGGCCAAAGGCCGCTGACCAGCGATCGGGGCTGTTCAAGATGAGTTCCCGGCGAGCATGCCGCCTACATCGTCTTTACAAGCCAGCTCGAAGATCGGCACAGCCGGCGCCGACAGCACCAAGAAGTCAACGCAGTCGCCTCCAACAACCCTGAGTTCATGCGCTGGTCGGAAAGGCCTATCAGCTGGAGCCGGGCCGATCACCCAGAGGTGATGCCGTCTCCCGGCTCTTATGCAAATTGGTTTTGTACGCCACCCTCGCAACAAAAAGGTGAGCTGCCCGTTTCTCCCGCGTGCTGATAGATGGTGGGAGCAGCATCAACATACTGTACCGTGACACCATGGAGAAGCTGAACATGAAGACGAAGTAGCTCATGCCTAGTCGGACTGTGTTCCATGGCATCGTACCCGGCCTGTCCTGCTCGCCAATCGGCAAGATCAAGATAGATGTTCTCTTTGGGGACAAGGATCATTTCTGCCGAGAAGCAATATGGTTTGAAGTAGTGGACCTGGAGAGCCCTTACCATGCATTGCTTGGCCGACCTGCTCTGGCCAAGTTCATGGCTGTGCCCCACTACGCCTACCTCAAGATGAAGATGCCGAGTTCAAGGGCATCATCACGATTAACCGGAGACTACAAGAAATCCTCCGAGTGTGCAGCGGCTAGCAGCCGGCTGGCCGAGTCCCTCGTGATCGCTGAAGAGAAGAAGATGCTGGATCGAGTCGTGGCCATGGCCGGCAAGCAGCCGGCCCTGTCCCCTGACCCCAAGGAATATGATGCCCACGGTTCTTTCCAGTCGGCCAAAGAAACAAAGAAGACACCTCTGGACCCAGAGAACCCAGAAAGGTTTGCCGTCATTGGGGCAAACCTGGACAACAAATAGGAAGGCGAGCTCGTCGATTTCCTCCGTGAGAACCGGGACATCTTTGCATGCACTACAAAAAAAAGATACATCCGTGACGTTTTGGGCCGAATGAAATTTTTTTCTATCATACATATGACACTTCTATGACGATAATTGTGACAACCCGGTATCATCATAGATGTGGTGGGCTTCTACTTCTATGACAAAAAATCATGACAGAAAATGGGCTTTTTGTTCTGGGCGTGCCGGAGACGCATCTGCATGACATTCTTTGGGCCGTCCATGACAGAAAAACCATGGTAGAAGCGAGGGCAAGGAAAATTTCAGGGAGTTGCCGGTTACGATGGGAGGTCGGGGCTGAAGCGTCGCGCGTTTCTCGTGCGTCTGGCGTGTGTGTGCGAGGCATTGGCTCTAAGCGAACCCGAAGCGGGCGTTGGGCTCTAACTGAACCCGGCGATTGCCTGCGGGCTCTGCGTTCATGAACCCGAGCGATCGATCGATGGCTGTTAATCTGAACCCGATGGGCGATTCCTTCACTGCTGCTGCTAATGAAGCCGATCGATTGGATGAGCAGTGAGTGTTGCGGGGGGTTGGATGAGCGATGGCGGTGGCGTTGCCTCTGGATGAACAGGACCCGTGGTGTGGAGGGCTGGATGAACACTAGACGGTGGAGGGGTGGCCGTGGAGGGGTGGTTGAACAGGACCCCATGGTGTGGAGGGCTGGATGAACAGTAGAGGTGGAGGGGTGGTTGAACAGGACCCCATGGTGTGGAGGGCTGGATGAACAGTAGAGGTGGAGGGGTGGTTGAACAGGACCCCATGGTGTGGAGGGCTGGATGAGCAGTGAAGCGGTGGAGGGGTGCCCGTGGAGGGGTGGTTGAGCGATGGCCGATGGAGTAAGCGGCGGTGGAGGCTGGATGAACAGGAGCCCGTGGAGGCTGGAGGAGGTCGACGGTAGCCCGTGGAGGCTGGAGGAGGTCGACGGTGGAGATGAACATTATCTCGTGGAGTCCCGTTTTGCGGTACGCCACACCCCTCCCGATGAACAGGACCCTCGTTTCGACCGTAGGAGGTCCGTTTCGTCCGTTTTGCGGTACACCACACCCCTCTCGATCAACAGGACCCTCGTTTCGACCGTAGGAGGTCCGTTTTCCTCCGTTTTGATGCGCCACACCCTCCCGATCAACAGGACCCCGTTTGACCGTAGGAGGTCCGTTTCCTCCGTTCTTGATGCGCCACACCCTCCCGATCAACAGGACCCCGTTCCAAATGTAGGAGGTCCGTTTCCTCCGTTCTGCGGTACGCCAGGCCTCTTTTCCATCGCCTGTTCCGTCCAATCCCTCCCGATGAACATGACCACGCATTCCATTCCGACCCAGCCAGTTGGCTCCCCATGAACACGACGACGACGCTGTTTCTCCGCTCCGACCCAGCCATGTACGTATGCGCGAGTAGGCGTTTGAGACCCTGCCCATATGTACGTATGTGGCCGTATTTTCTTTCTTGCACCCTCGCCGCTGTACGTACGTGTACATGCTACGTGCGCGCCTATACTACGACACGTGCGCGCCTCTACTATGACACGTGCACGCCTCTACAACGACCAGTATGTATGTACATGTTCGCGACCAGAATGACAACGCTACGTACGCTTCGACCAGGTGGGTCCCGATTGTCAGACACTTCCTTGCCTGCGAAGATGTAGCTGGTGGGTCCCAACAATCGGGGCGAATCGTTTTTTGCGGACGCACTTCTGGCGTGCGAAGATGTAGCTAGTGGGTCCCAAAGATCGAAGCGGTGTTCTTTTTTTGCCCGACACACTTCCTTGCGTGCGAAGGTGCGGTGGTGGGTCCCAGCGGTCGAGGCGAATCATTTTGTTTTTGCCCGGATGCACTTCCTTGCGTGCGAAGATGTAGCTGGTGGGTCCCAGCAGTCAGGGGGAAATGTTTTTTCACGAAATACAATGGCACTTCCTTGCTGCGGTCGTGGACCCAGCTGTCAGCCTCTCCACGTACAGTCCACGTCCGATGGAAGTCGTTCCTTGACCACATTGACCACGCCTTGGCCGAGAGCACCGAGGCGGTGGGCGACAGCGAGGCCTAGGAAGGGGACGACGAGAGCGAGGAAAACGCGGCGGTGGAAGCCCGCGGAGAGAATACGAGGGTTCACCGGTTCGGCTACGGTGTGGTGGCCGTCGCCGCATGGGCTTGGCCAGCGGTGGGAATAGTAGAGGCGGTGAGGCCTCCGCGGCACTGACAGACCGCCACGGGTGGCGAGGAGCATGCGGCACAACCGGCGCTGCTTTGGCGGCCGGAGCAAGAAGACCAGAGGTTGAAGAATCACTACGACCGTTGGATGGACATCGTCACAACCACTAGAGCTAGAATCGTTCATATTGACTAAAGTTGACAAAGGCCCCGTCGATCAACTTAGTAGGCCCTAAGTCAGCCTCCCACCATGGTGGGTCCCAGCTAACAAGAGGAGTATTCATTTTTTGTGTGTAATAAGGAGGCACTTCGGTGGAGTCCGAGTGACAAGCATGAGGAACGTTTTTTGGAAATACGCTGGCCCGTCCGGTGGGTCCCAGCAGTCAGGGGGAAACGTTTTTTTTTGCGAAATAAGGTGGCCCGTCCGGTGGGTCCTTGCTGTCAGGTGGAGGAATAATTATTTTGCACGTAATAAGGAGGTACTTCCTTGCGGCCGCCTGGACCCAGTTGTCAGCCTCTCCACGTAGAGTACTCTTCCGATGGAAGTCGGTTGTTGACCACGTTGACCACGCCGTGGCGAGAGCACCAGGGCGGTGGTCTGGACGACGGCGAGGCCTAGGAAGGGACGACGCGAGCCGGGAAGACGCAGCAGTGGTAGCCAGCGGAGGAGATCGAGGTTCCTTGGTTCGGCTGCGGCATGAGGCTGCCGTCGCCCTGAGAATAACAGGGGTGTGGGTGAGTAGAGGGATACCTGGGCCAGCGGTGGGAGTAGTAGGGCGGTGAGGCCTCCGCGGCATCGAGCCGACCACGAGAGGCGGGAGCACGCGACACGACCGGCGCTGCTTTGGGCGGCCGGAGCAAGAAGACCGGAGGTTGAAGAAGCACTATGGCCGTTGGATGGACATCGTGCGGTCCTTGGAGCTAGAATCGTTCATATTGACTAAGTTGACAAAGCCCTCCGTCCCCGTCAACTTAGTTGGCCCACAAGTCATCCTCCCACTATGGTGGGTCCCATCTAGCGGGGTGGGTATTCATTTTTTTGTGCGTAATAAGGAGGCTCTTCCTTACGTGCGAAGATATAGCTGGTGGGTCCGACATGTCAGCGGAGGGAACATTTTTTTTGCGAAATACAGAGGCCCTTCCGGTGGGTCCCAGCTGTTAGGTGGAGGAATCTTTATTTTGCACGTACAGTCCACGGCCGATGGATGTCATTCGTTGACCACGTTGACCAGGCCGTGCCGAGAGCACCATGGCGGTGGACGTCATCGAGGCCTAGGAAGGGAACAACACGGAGCCGGGGAAGACTCGGCAATGGTTGCCCACGCGGTGGGGAGTACAAGGGTTTACTGGTCCGGCTGCCGTCGCCGGAAAATAATAGGAGGTGTGGGTGAGTAGAGGAATGGCCTGGCCAGCAGTGAAGTAGGGTGGGGCGGTGCGGCTGTGCGGCAGCACAGCCGCCACGGAGGCGGAGCGAGCAGTCCCACCGAGCTGGTTTGGTAATTTGGAGCAAGAAGATCGATATTGAAGAAGCAGACGGCCATTGGATTAACATCCAACGGTCATTGCTGCTAGAATCGCTTGTGGACTAAATTTGAATCGTTTGTGGACTAAGTTGACAAAGCCAAAGTACCGTCAACCTAGTAGACCCACAAGTCAGCCTCCAAATCTGTCCCAAACAGATACAACCCAAATTTCTAGCCAGATTCAAATTAATTTTAAATCTAAATATACCTTAATTTAAATTCAATGAAATTTTACCCGCACAAAAACAATGAAATTTAAAATATCAAAATCCCAAAGAAAACAGTATTTGGGAACTAATTGCTGTTTGTTGTATTTTTTCATTTTACAGCCCATTTATTATTACTTATAGCCCATTTCTTATTACTTATAGCCCATTTATTATTACTTATAGCCCATTTTCTGGGCAAAATGCATCCTCCTCGTCTTGAAAGATTTCCATTGCAGGCGTAGAAAAGCAAGTAGGCCTATGTTGGTTATTACGCAAAAACAAAATAGCTGGCTAGCCATTTTTAAAGGAAAAAAACAAATTGGGCTGGTCATGTGTTAAACATATGAAATAAAAGCACGGGCTAGGCAGACCACGGGTCCCGCACAACCAGTTGATACCCTTCTCCGTCCGAAAAACAAAATTACTGCAGCAGCTGCTTGGGTCCCTCTTGTCATCCTCACCATGTACAGTCATCTCCTTATTCCTCTCGGTTGTTGACCATGTTGACAACACCGGGGCGGCGGCCATGGCCAGCGATCCAAGGCGGAGGGCGATGGTGAGGCCTCAGACAAGAACAAACATGAGCCGGGGAAGATCACAACCAGGCGTGAGAGGCGGGGCAGCGGTCCCTTGGCGCTGGTTTGGCTTTGGCGGCTCGAGGAAGAAGAGATCAAGAAAGCGTGATAGAGCGTTGAATGTCAATCGAGCGGTCAAGGTTGGCACAATCGTTTTTGACTAAGCGGACACCAAGTAGCATACTTTTTATATATAGGAAGAAAACTGCGAGGAAAATGCGTTCGTTTGCCGTCCTCCTCACAGGGAACGTTCGCCACATAAGTGACTAGCACCCTTTGTTTTCAACCGAGAGGTCTTGGGTTCGAGTCGAGGAACTCTCAATTTTGTCCTCCTTCCTTCCTCATAAAAAGGAAAGAAAATCAAAGACTTGGGAAGGCGTCTGAGAACAAGCTAGTGTACCAAAGAAAGAGATGTTGCGAGTTTTAGAAAAAAGAAAGACGTGCTCACAGTAGCTGGTTGAATCCAAACCTAGACTATGACTATATATGGTGCTATGCTACTCTGCAAGTAATGAAACCGACATATCCAACGTTCGCTTCTCCTCTTCTCTACTTACTCCGCCTAGCATCGAAGCTCGCCGCAACAACCATGTCCGCTGGCTGCTCGTCCACCGCTCTTGACAGTAACAACCAGATATCGCCAAGTCGCCACCCGTACCATCGCTGTGGGTCTCATCACACCCCGCCAAGCACGCACACCGAGCGATTGCTCATCGCAACCCGCTGCCATTGGTGTGGTGCCATTGCTGCAAATCACGCAGAGTCATCCGTCGCGTCTCAACCACAATCCGCAACCTGGCGAGTCTTCTACAAATGCCCGAATCATGGGGTAATAATATGTTTAAGTGTTGTTTGCTGCTTTGGTTGCTGATTTTTTAATAGTTTGGTTGATGATCTTCCAATTTGATTAAATGCGAAAAAGGGAAGATTCGTGTGATTTGTATTTACGGGAAGTTAGCGAGGAATCCCAATACCAGCAGGTTGGGGTGTTGGACAAATGGCGAAGGAGCGACGAAGAGGAAGATGCGAGCGCGAAGGTTAAAGATGCAGTTCCTCGATCATGGCCAAGCAACAACTGCTGAATGGCCTTGACAGCAATGAGGAGATGAAAGAGCTTGTGAAGATAATGGGAAAATCGATGTGCTCTATAGGATGATTGTCTCTTTATTTGCAATGTATGTAGCACTTCGTGATGTATTCAAGGGCTACGACATGAGCACTTTGCTGAAACTAGTAATGAATGAAACCTGTGTAGTAGGCTGGGTGTGGTGTTGTGAACATCTAATGATTTCTATTAACGGAAATCAGGGGGTATCCCCTTTTGCTCATATAAATAAATAAATAGCAGAGGCCCTGTCGGGTCAGCTTTGTTCTCATTCGAAGACGTCGAGAAAATTGCAGTCCAACAGCAAACTATGTCATCAAATTCAAGTTTCACAGCCAAATATGAGTACAACTAAACAACAATGTCATCATGTTTTAGTTGTCATACAATCACCAAACACAAATCAGCATACATAACAAGTGATGTTCTCACAACAAAATACTAAACAACATGTTCATCAGGTTTCAGTTGTCATAGCAAACACAATTTCACATAGTAGAAAAAAGCGTCTTCGACGAGCCGTCGACAAAAGCAATGTAATCATCATCCGCAGCAGCAGCGTCAACATCTTCGCCATGTGTATCAGTCTGAATCGTAATTCCCCACGGTGTCATCTTCTTCTTCGTCCTCAACGTCCTCGAACGTTGGCTTCTTCTTGATCAACTCTTGTATGTCCACAGCACGACAGGCAATCTTTTACGCGGCGTCATTGGCGTGATGGTTCTCAAAGATATTAGGAACATCTGTGTTATCTTGTACATCGAGAGCGATGTAAGCATCATCTTGTTGTGCAACTTCATTAAGCGAATTCCTCTGCTCAAACCTTTGCAATACTCTCCATCATCGCTACGTGCAAATGTGTCTTCCAAGAAAAATATCTGTGTTGCTTGATTTGCCAAAATAAAAGGCTCGTTGGTGCAATACGCCGCCTTGACATTGATGGATTTGAAATAATCATCAGCTCGGGTTTTGCGATCCGGAAAACAGGTTATACCAACGACAAAGACAACAAAACCACACACGATGATCCTCGGCTGGAGATATCTGCAACTGAACAATGTACATTATGTTAGCATACATTTCAGTTGTCTCTTTGTCATACGTATCCGTGCTCATGATGGCACTGTTTTGTGTCTTCCTGCCTTCGTCTCGTGCAAGGGTGTTGTAGCACACATCTCCAACAACGCAAGATTCATAATGTCTTACCCGAGTATGATGACCCATTGCTAGTGAGTAAAGGGCATCATCAACTGCCTGCCCATTCTCCCGCATCTTCTTAACCTATGGTTAGAAAATAGACAAGCTGATCATCTTATGTACTCAATATATTAAAAAACTGCGATTGCACTTCAAAAGCTTACATGGTTCTTGAACCATTTCGCAAATCCTGCCATAACCAGTTTGTCAATGTTTCTTGGATTTTGCGGCGATAACTCCTCTTTGTAGATGCTGCACAACATAGTGATCGCGTCAAACATCTAAATATATAAGAATGTGCTGCAAGTTTAGTAGATTACGATGTATAAGCTGCAGTACTGCACTTACTTGATATAAGGTAGTATCTCAGGAAAGTTATTCAACACATACCAAACCATTTTGTCCAAATCTTTAGGTTTGTCCTCTTGTCGACTCTTCCATGTAACTCGAACAGAATAATCGAAAACATTGAGCCCGGGATTGTCTTCACCCACCTCTTTGCTAAGCTGATCAGCTGTTTCAATGTATTTTGAGCAGAATGTCAACGCTTCTGTAGCAATGTAGGCCTCTGCAATGGAACCCTCGGGTCTAGCTCTGTTCCTAACATAGCCCTTGAAAGTGCCTAGCCGCCTTTCAATAGGGTACATCCAGCCATCTTGTCTTGGACCTCTAAGTAGTGCCTCATCAGGTAGATGAACAGCCAAATGCACCATCACATCAAAGAAGGCTGGAGGATATATCTTCTCAAGGTCGCATAGGATAGTTGGTATCTTGTCTCTAAGACGCTCCAAAGCATCTATCTTGATATTTCTCTGCAGAGTTCCACGAAGAATTGTCCCAACTCTTGCAAGCTGCTCTGTATAAGTCGTATGGCCCAATCCTCTAAGGATAACAGTAAAACCCTTTGAAGTAGGGCGTGGCAGTCATGAGTTTTCAACCCTTGTACCTTGTTTCCATCTGCACCGACTCTCCTTTCGGGGTTGGAAGCAAATCCATGTGGGAATCTCACACGTGTGAGGACCTCATAAAATTCTTTTCTTTTACCTTGTCCAAGGCGTACACGTTGGTGCCATATCCGTGGTTTACCTTCATCTTGCACTGCAAATCCTTTACGATACCAGTGTGTGTCAAATCAATCCTAGATTTTAAGGTATCTTTCTCTTGCCTTCAATGTTAAGAAGTGTGCCGATAATGCTGTCACATATATTTTTCTCGATGTGCATCACATCAAGATTATGCCGCAGATCCAAATCTTTCCAATACTCCAAGTCCCACAAAGTGGACCTGCGGGTAAACAATAATCTCTCTTCTACTGTGCCATGCTTCCTTTTCCGCTACCATTACCGGGATGGTTTCACGTGTAATATACCCGACCTTCTCTAATTCCACTTGCAACTCATCGGCGGTGAGCCTCTTTGGCGCATCACGGTTTTCATGCTTTGCATTGAACACATGTCTTCGGTATTTTCTAGGATGCGGCTTGTCCTTGGCAAGGAAACGGCGGTGTCAATGTAACAGATCTTGCTAAGTATTGCGTATGACAGCGGATTCCTGTCACAGTGAACACATGCATTGTAACCATGTGTCGTTCGCCCTGACATAGTGCCCAAAGCCGGATAATCATGGATGCACCAAATTACAACAGCACGCAGAAAGAAATCAGCTGGTGGGCTGCTATATAGGTCTCGAGTGAGAACACCCTTCCATAGCTGTTGAAGTTCCTCCACAAGAGGCTCCATGAACAAATCAAAATCCTTTCCAGGACTTTTTGGACCTGGGATGAGCAAGGCCATCATGTAGTTTGATTCTTTGGTGCAGACATTTGGAGGCATGTTGTAAGGGATAACAAGCATTGGCCACATGCTATATGTGGCGCTCTGGTGGCCAAATGGGTTAAATCCATCTAAAGCTAAGCCAAGTCTAATGTTTCTCGGGTCAGCAACAAACTCTTTGTGTTTATCATTGAAGCTTTTCCACTCACTACCATGAGATGGATGGCTCATTACATTCTGATCTCTGTACTCCTGGTTCCTAGAATGCCACAGTACATCCTCTCTTGTTTCAGCATCATGAAACAACCTCTGCAATCTTGGTGTAATTGGAAAATGTCTCAGAACATTATGAGGAACCCTCTTCACAGCATCGCCATCTTTCCATCTTGATGATTTGCATTTCGGGCATTCACTTAAGTTGGCATAATCCTTCCGGAACAGAACACAATTATTCTTACAAACATGGATCATATCATATCCAATTCCAACTGCACGAAGGAAATTCTTCATTTCTTTGTAGGTGTGTGGCAGCTCGAGGCATCTCAGGAAAGATTTGCGGAAAGCAGCCAACATCGCATCGAATGATTTGTTGGTCATCCTCAGATGTCTTCACACGAAGAAAGGTGACCATAGCTGAGAATCTTGACAGCTTATTTCTGGGGTGACAACAACGTTGCATTGTTCCAACATGCGGGCCCACCGTTTTTCTTCTGCGGTGAAAGTTCACGGAATGCACGAGCATTTAGTAGCATTATTTCAATGTTGGTCAAACTCACTGGCTCCGCCACCACCACCTCCTCCTCCTCTTCCACACGAGCATCGAGCGAGATCAAGATGGTGATCTGCTGCTTCCATGTAGTCAATAACATTGGCGTTCACAGCTTCACCATGATGAACCCACCTAGTATATGTGACCGACATCCCATACAAGTGTAGATGATTTTGCACAGTTGGTGGGTCTTGTAACTAAATTCATACAACTGCTACAGGGCGAGCACATCTGATTTGGGACCACCGTACTCAGCTCGATAAAGTTCATGAAGTTTTCAACCCCTCGACATATGCAGCGGAGAATCTTGAGCAGAAGTTATCAAGTCCCGTCCATCATTAGACATACAAATTAGTTCTTCTACTAGATATTACAGGAAAAACATATATGCTTTTTATGAAGTCCAGAAAAAATACCTAGGTCGATGTCTAAAGCTATGGCAAGATATTTGAATGAGCAGATCTAAGTAACAAAATATATGTAAAGCTAATTCAGCAAACATATTTGAGTGCTAAATTATGGCAGGCTGTTTCAGCAGTCAATGAGGCCAAGCACACAACCATCAAACTATCGAAGGCCATCGCAGCAACAAAGATCGAGTATAAAATGGTGTAGAGCTATTTCACCTAACAGATTGGCTACTAGACCATGGCAATCTACGTCACAATAAATATATGGCAGGATATTTTAGCAACTAATCGGCCTTGGCATGCCATCTTAGCTAAGCAGATTGAGTGCAGAATAGGGCAAGGAAGCTTCTTAAGCAGAGCATATTGACAGTAAACTACTTCGGCAAACAGTGAGATTAACAGCGTCTATCGGCTAACATTCAGCGCTACACCGACATGAGCAGGGCCTCGGTCTAGAATCGCGTATCGTGGGAGAAGCTGACCGCCGTGCGTCTCCACCTGACGTCGCCCGGTGGTGGCGGCGCTGACCGCCGTCGCCTCCACAAGACGTAACGCGAGGTGGCGGCGCGGCTAGAGGACGGCAGATCTCGAGCGTACTGTGGGAGCGAGAGGATTGCCATCGTCCCTCGACGAACATGGCGCCGGCGTATTGGCGCGATGGGGAGGCGGCTTTGGTGGGCGAATGGAGTGGAGGGGGCGGGGGGTGGAGGGGTTTGGGGAATATTTGGCGAAGGCGGTTGAATCAATTTGGGGAATTTTTGTGTGTGTGGGGGGGGAGGATTTTCGCGTGGTGGGCAGGGGGAGTTTGGCGCATGGTCGGTTTCTCCAAGTGCAGTCCCATGTGTCAGTGAAGAGGCAAACCGAAGCGCGTTCCGTTTGCGTGAGCCGTGTGCAGGACCGAACGTGTGTAGGGTGCAATGCGACCGCGACAGGAGTGCTGTGAGTGTACCGCCTTTTTTCCTTTTAAACTAGGTGCTTCTCCCCCTCAAAAAAATTGTTGCTTCGCGCGATCCATCGATACTACTACTAGTAATCCGGTAATCCCGACTAAAATGGCGCGGCCGGTTCTTTTCCCGCGCGATATGCTGGGAGGTTGGCTTAGTTGGATTTTTTTAGATTTGTCTCGGTTCAATAAAAAGCAGAGTTGGTGATGATGGTGTGCCTGTCATCCTGCAATATAGGCCGTCCGATCTATATCTAACGGATATGAAGGAAACTATGACAATTTACCCGCACTCCTCTCCACATTTGCAGATAAGGCTTTCCCTCGTTCATCCTTTTCTCCCACAAGATCTTGATCTTTCGTGCAACGCACGGGCATCTTTCTAGTACTCCTACAATATGTATATTATTGTGAAAGTTCATATACACCGGCTGAGATTAATGCAAACACGGTAGATTTTCATTACATTTCAAACTTTTATAGGACAGAAAAATAAAATAAACCCGACCCTAAACCTATTCTACGGCGGCGACTGACGTCCATGTACGGGGGCGGGGTTCAAGACCCGTGAAATGAAGGTGCGGTCTCCGGCGAGGAAGAGTCGGGATACGGACCGGCCAGTTGGCACACCATGCCCTGCCGCCTCCCATGCCCTACTCATCCTCGGAGGAGTTCCCGACCTCGGCGGTGCCGGACGTTGGACGGCGGCACGTAGGGCACGCGTGGTGGCGGTGCTCCCGTCGTCGGCCGCCAAAGTAGCCACCGCTTGTGCGGCGCGTCCGTGTCGGCTACGCCGCTATTGCGTCGCGAGCGACTTGGCGGCGGCGACCTCGAGCTTCATCCCGAACAAGCTCTCCGCGAGCGTTCGCACTTGCGGTCATGGCGGATGTGGTGCGGTAGGAGGGCGATGCGCTATGGTGTGGAGGTTAGCTGGGCGTTGCCGCTTTAAGTAGCGCATTCGGTGAGGCCAAGCGTCCGGGTGCGTCATTAAGTCACGGAGTTGGTTCCTCGGGCACCGAGCCTCTTAACGACGACATCTGAGCAGGACGGGATGAATGCGGGCAGCTGGCGCCGGCTGGAACGCACTTGCACGACGGCGCGAGGGCGAGGGCTTTGGTGTGCCGGGTAGTTAGCTGCGGTCGTGCAGCGTTGGAGATGCCCTTTGCTCAAATGCGATCCCCGCATGTCATTGAAAAAGCAAGACGACCCGGCATGGTCTCAGGTCCAGAGGATGTAGTTGGCCGTGCTACACCACTCCACGGACGCGTTGCGGCGCACCGTGCATCCTCGACGAGCCGGGTGTTGGGGTGTGTTTGGATTGTGGCCAAAGTGCACCTTACCAAAATTTTGGTCATGACCCAAAGATTGGTATTTGTTTGGATGGTTGCCATTTCTTTGGCATGCCAATGAACTCTAGCCAACTCTAGTTCATTTTTCTTGCCAATGTCGGCCAAATCATGGGCAACCAATAGCTCACCCGAAAGTTTGGCTACCCAATGCTTTGATGGGGCAACCTTGGGCACAAACCAAACATACCGTTGGTCGTGCCACAGCACTAACGCCACCCTCGGCACACTGAAACCGACCGTGTCTATAGGCGATATGGCGTGTCGCTCACCGCGATCGCCGTGTCGAGGCGGTCTTTGGAGCTGCGCCTGTTGTTGGCTAACGACCCACATGAGCGGTTGTCGGTGGCGAGAGGAGGTCGTGGGCCAGCTCCTCCATTGGACTAGTCTGCGCTATGTCGGTTTCCCTGTTTTCCAGTCATATTCGACGTTAGTGCTCGCGTTGCGCATTAGGCCTTTCACTATGTAGGCCAAGCGAGACAACTTATTGTTTATTTGAGCCATTCAAGTGTAATCATGTGGCGTTTGCTTATTTCTCATTCCTCTCAACCCTCTTCTCCATCAATCATGTAGCCCTCGATCGAGTCCATCCTCCGCATGCCTCATTTGAACATTCCGCGAGTATCATTCGCATGTACCCACCCTATTCCTCTTTCAATAGATCTCGGACCCGAGATGAAATCGAGAGGAGCAGTGAGGCACGTTATACCTAAAGGCGGATTCAAAATTTTGAACCGGTGATCATAGCATCCGCAAATCATATATAAAGGGTATTCAATGTTAGTTTCGTTTTGAGCGTACAATATACTCCCTCCTATCCTTTCTACTTTACATACTATGATAGGAGTATAAGTTTTATGTGTAGTCAAAGTATCTCTACTATGATGAAAAAGGTATCAACATTCAACAACGCCCAATCAATATTGTTAGATTAAATGCGTACTCCTAGACTTGTACTCGAGATGGTTTCCAATTTGACTATTGACAAGATTAATAGTACTCCTTTCACATAGGTGAGTAAGTCATCTTAGGCTGTGCACCGTGACCAAGGAGGAGGGAAAATGAGAGACATTAATGTGTATTTGCTAATTAATAGTATTGCATGCAATGAACTAACCACTTGCATGTCATGTTTGATAGTCTCAGGTCATTAAAGCATGCACACCCTCATCTCTTATTGGTTCATATGTCAAGAAACAAGAAGCGAGGTAGAAGTTAATGCACCGCGCCTCGTGTTTTGGGATTATTTGGTTTTAAGTAAGATGACTTACACACCTAGGCGGAGGGAGTACATGAGATGTATAATGTGAAAATTATATCATTGGAAACTCCTTTCACATACGAAATTGACCATATGCTTTGTGTAAGTTGCATGCCATATATTATTACTCTAACATTTGGTCAAAGTTAGCCTCAAAAAACGCATTAGACCCTGTATGCTTTGTGTAAGTTGCATGTCATATATTATTACTCTAACATTTGTGTAAGTTGCATGTCATATACTCCCTCCATTCCGAAATGTAAGTCTTTATAGAGATTCTACTATGAACCACATACAGATGTATGTAGATGCATTTAAGTATAGATTCATTCATTTTGCTCGTATGTAGTCCACCTAGTGGAATCTCTACAAAGACTTATATTTAGGAGCGGAGGGAGTATTATTACTCTAACATTTGGTCAAAGTAGTATAGTGGAAGTGGATCCTCGGCGTAGGTATCCCTGCCTTACCCTCCCTTTCGGTCACTTCTTGGCGGACCCCATGCTTGCTAGGCCCGCATGTCGGTTACTCAATGGGTTCGCCCCGTCGAGGATCCTCATCCGTAGTATACTCCTCTGTTTTATTTACTCCGCATAAAATGGAGGGAGTGGTGGTATAATAAATGGCGGCGGGGGGCAATGCTACGTAAATAATGTTACGTGTTTTACTTAAAGTGCAACATGGATAATTAGTATTGGAGAAGGGGTAGGAAGGGCCCCACCCACAGGATGTCGGTTTGCTCTCAAGCTGCGGTCCCTGGCGGCGAAAATGCAAGGCAAGCGCGTTCCATTCGGTGGCGACACTGGAGGTCAGCGTGCGGGCTGCAACGCTGACGCGACAAGAGCGATGTACAGTCAAAACCGATTGACGGTCGTCACCGGAACTACTATTCACACGGAACCTTTGCTGCTCGGCCTCGCCAGCCACTGCCCTAAAACCACACCAAATCTCAGCCCATTCCCCACCTCTCAATCCCTAGCCGCATCAAGCGTCCCCTAGTTCGCGGAATGCCATGGTGCGCCGCAAGATCACTTACTACAAGATGCTGACGCTAGAGCGCCACGCAGAAATCGCGGCGGCGGTCGGCGCCACAGACCTCCGTTCCCAAGCTCGCTTTGCGGCGGGCCAATTCCCGAGTTCTCTGGAGCCAAGCTACGAGGAGGAGGAAGCCGATCCAATGTTCACTGCGGAGGTCCCGGCGCAGAAGGCCCTCGATGGGTATGAGATGGTGGACGTCGACTTCGTGCCAGCGTCCGAGTCCCCCATGGTGCAGGAGGACTAGCGGTTCAACATGGCGATACTAAAGGAGGACCGGGAGGCAGAGGCTCAACTCGACACGGAGTGCGCGCATGCCGCTGCCATCGAGGCTCTTCTGTAGGCGGAACCGGATGTCGTGGATGTGAACCGGGCGGCGGAGGCTCAACTTGAGGCGGAGCACGCGGATGCCGCCGCCATCGAGGCCCTCCTGTAGGCGGAAGCGGACGTCCTGGACATGAATCGGGCGGCAGAGGCTCGACTCGACGCAGAGCGCGCAGATGTCGCTCTTATCGACGCCCTCCTGCAGGCGGAACCGGAAGTCCTGGACTTGAACCGGCGGCGGAGGCTCGACTTCGGCAGCGAGCCGCGGATGCCGCTGCCATCGAGGCCCTCCTGCAGCGAAGCCGGGCGTCCTCGACTTGAACCGGCTGTGCTCTCGTCCATGCAGGCGCCCGCACCCTCCGCTTGAGCAGTAGCTGGAGGCGAGGACAACCACGGTGCGGAGACACATGTCGGCAGCGGCGGCTGGTTCGCGCCGGCAGCCAAAGGCGACGAGGCCATCTCTTTCATGACGGTGATAGTTTTTCTTTATGTTGTTGTTTTATGGATCTTTTGCTGTGTAAAAACATACTATTTGTTATGCAAGTCGCTGACTTGGGCGATCTACCATTTCAGGCGGTTGGATGAATATCCTCGTCTCTAACCCTTCTTTCCTTCTTCCTCACCTCTTCTTCTTCCCCAACAGACCACCGCACGGGCCATATGGATACTCCCCAACATGCGGTTGGATAAACATACTCTATGAGCGAAAATTATGTGTCAGCGATAGGATGGCTGAGTTTGGTTTGTTCACATGCGACAGCGATGTCGATGAGTGCGTTCCTTGGTTGGGTTTGCAGCGTGCGGGAAGCGTGTGTGAGGGTGTGGTGCGACCGCGGCGTGCAGGAAGCGACCGTGTGAGGTGCGGTGCGACCCGCGTGACCCGTCTTAAGTGTACCTCCTTCTCATTTTGAAAACTTTAGGCAAGCTTGGCAAAATGTGTGGCGAAGTTTGGCAATGCAAGGCCTAGACCCAAACAGGATAAGTACGTACGTACTAGGAGTACTAGTGTTAAAAAAGAAAGGCGGGGTTTTCCTTCGTGGGATTTAATCGATACAAATCCTCGTTTCACGTGTCAATTAATGCGTATTTTTTTCTCGAAAGACCAAAGAGTTAACCATCTCACTCCTCATCGCTTGATTAATGCAGCGCCATGCAAACGAACCTTCTCACTTCCGCATGCATGCAGGGGATATTAAAGTCCTTGGTTGCTAACCCCATCAATTTTGCCTCGATTAGTGTTAGTGGCCCTTTGCAAATTGTAATTTTGATATACTGGCCTTGTTTACAAAAAAATGTAGGTAGTAACTATATTTGAATTCCTTGCCCATTGCGGTGACGTCGACTTTTTTATGGTGCAGCGAAGTCGTTCGACGGAGAACACCATTGAGGAGACCACGGTAAGTCATTACGCAAGTGCCGCACTGCAAGCCGAGACAACCGCCTTATTTGCATCCGAAGTCCTTTACTAGTACTACTACTACTAGGAGTACTAGTGCGGTGAATGGCTTCTCGAAGAAGGCGATGGAGAAGCGGAGTCAGCGAAGAGTGAAATGATAGTTGCCGTCCGTGCTTTGTGATTTGGCGCCTCAACGCTTTGTGATTTGTGATAGAAGGGACAGGGGAGTAGACTCATGCTCTATCTTGTACTACATGCGTCCAAGCATGGGAGAAAGAGGAGAGACATTGCATTTTGCTATTCCTTCAATCAATCAATCGAGGAGCTTGGTTCCATCTTTTTGGCTTTAGCAACACCGACCACAATGGTTCCCACGATGCCAAAAGCTATTTTCACATTTGGCTACACATTATGGATGCCCTTAACCGTACCACTTGGTTTAGCTCCTGTGTGCTATCTACACAAATCTCAATTATATTGATCTAAAACATTATAGAATCAAAGATTAGTAAAAAGGTGGTGATTTTGCCTTGCGGATGGCGGGGGGGGGTTTATTATTTTGGAGGGCGTTGTCTGGCGGTTTGCTAACATGCGGTCCCATGTGTCGATGCTTTACCAAGCTGATCCGCGTCCCACATGAGGCAGAACAACGGTAGAAGCTGTTGGCGTCTATGGTAGGGTGCGTCGACTGCAAATTAAAAAATTCCTACGCGCAGAACATCCAGGAACATGCTGCGGGAGATGGATCCGATTCGTTACCACTAGGCAGCGCGATGCCGTGCAGCGAAGAAGAGTTGGGGCAGCGGCGTCGCGTGGATCGTCTCCTCCTCGTTCGATCTCCCTCGGCGGCGGTCGTTCGATCCCGTCACGAGTTCGCGGGCGGCGCGAGTGCACCGCCTCTAACGGTATCCGCGCGTGCGGGAGGAGCGTCGTCGGCGGACTGCTAGGTCCGATCACACGATCGGCGGCGAGTGGAGGTGGCTATTCGCAACACATGCAAACCCTAGCCGCATAGCGCGGCGATCAACCGCTGAGTGTGCTGCACCTCCACTTTATATAGGCGTCGTCGCGGGCTCAACACTTGGGCCTCGCCACGGACCCTAAACAAAGTCTATTCGGTCACGTTCCTAGTCGATTCGGATCACATCCGACCGGTGTCCTCTGAACTGACCTCGTGGGTTCCTTCCCTTAAGCGCGCGACCCCTTAGGTTCAAGTCGGCTTGGTCACGATTCGGATCACCTCCGACATGCACGGTTGGTAGCGGCCTCTAGCAAGGCGTGCCGACCACCAAGCAGACTATGAAGCTGGTTAAGCGAACACAGCCTGGCGTGTCACACTTCATTCCCTATGCCGCCACGATATATGTTGTTGGGCTCAAAGCGAGACTGTCATCCTTGTGCTAGCCCGACCTCTTTCTCGTTCGGTGATACCGACCACTTGTCCGGATTATCTCATAATCCTTGTCGCATAGCCATGCTGTTCTGGTCGAGATCACACGAGGGCCCAAAGTATATCTCTCCTGATCGGAGGGCAAATCCCATCTTGCTCGACCATGTCTGCAGCATGGGATTGGACAAACCGAAACCTACCTTTGTAACTACCCGATCACGGAGTAGCGTTTTGTCGGCCCAAAGCAAGTCTGTCACCATCCAGTACATCGTCAGCTCAGGTCTTAGGACATAGAGCGTATGTTGTACTAGAGACTCACAGATGACATATCGCTGCGTCTCATAGTTGGGTCATGTCGACTCGGACCTTATCTCGACTTCGGATCCGACTATGTCGAATCCGACCAGACCTTTCAAGTCCATATTATCCGGTTAGCATCCAATGCTCCATGGCTAGTGAGACCGAGCCATCGACCGTGTCATATGCTAGTCTAGTCGGCTCTGGCGTCCACACAGCCCTTTTCGACTAGGGATCTTTTAGGACAGTCATCATACAATGCATAGTCCCACAAACAAGTCACGTGCTTGCGATACACATCATTGATAATGTCCAAGGACTATCTTTATTCATAAACACATAGGAAATATCATCATACATGATTGCCTCTAGGGCATATCTCCAACAGTCTCCCACTTGCACTAGAGTCAATCAAATAGACATCGAATGCCCATAGCTCTAACGTGCCCCTCATGCTTGGGTTGTGGGCGGCTTAGTCAGCGGATCTGCAACATTTGCATCCGTGTGAATCTTGCATAACTCTACATCACCATTCTTTATGATCTTTCGTATCGGGTGATATTTCCGGTCTATGTGTGCGACCTTGTGGTGATTCCTCGGCTCCTTGGCTTGTGCGATGGCACCAGAATTATCACAATAAAGGTCCAACGGTTTCACGAGGCTAGGAAAATACCAAGATCATCCAGAAAATGCGGATCAAACACCTTCCTTTGCAGCTTCACAAGCCGCAATGTATTAAACTTCGTGGTAGAATCGACCACCGTATCCTGCTTGGAACTCATCGATTGCTTGCTCCTCCGTTCGGGGCGTACGAATCTAGGCTGTGATCGACAATCATCTCTGTCGGTTTGGAAACTAGCATCGGCGTAACCCCTTACGACGAGCTCTTCCTCACCTCCATAAACTAGGAACATCTCTTTAGTCCTTTTCGGTACTTGAAAATAGTCTTTACCACTGCCCGATGACTCTCACAGGTTGGCCTGGTATCTACTTGTTAGGATTATTGCAAAAGAAACATCAGGCCTTGTACATATCATGGCATACATGATGGATCCGATTCTTGAGGCATACGGAATCCTACTCATCTGCTTCGCTCATCGGATGTCGAAGGACTCGAGTCTCGCTTAGCCTTATACCATGTGAGAGCTGCAAGAACCCTTTCTTCGCCTCACTCATGTTGAACCGCTTCAACACTTTGTCTATGTCGTGCTCGGCTTAAGCGAGCAGCCTCCTCGATCTATCTCTATAGATCTTAATGCCTAAAATATAGACTGCCTCACCAAGGTCCTTCATCGAAAACTTGCCATTCAATGATCCCTTGACCGAGTTTAACATGAAACATCGTTCCCGATCAGTAGTATGTCGTCCACTACAAGATCAAAAACACTATCGAGCTCCCTTAACTTCTTGTATAAACAAGAGTCCTCTTAAGCTTTTGATGAAACCGAGACCGGTGGCGACCTCATCAAAGCGAATGTTCCAACTCCGAGATGCTTGCTTCAACCCATAAATGGATCTCTTGAGCTTGCATACCTTACTAGTGCTAGTCGGATCGACAAAATCCTCGGGCTGTATCATATACCGTCCACGGTTAAATTTCCGTGAAGGAAAGCCGTTTTGACATCCATCGCCATATCTCGTAATCGAAATATGCAGCTATAGCTAATATGATCCTCACCGATTTCAGCATCGCTACCGGCGAGTAAGTCTCGTCGTAGTCAATTCCTTGAACTTGTCCATAACCTTTAGCGACAAGCCGAGCTTTGTGGATCTGAACATTTCCATCCACATCGGTTTTCTTCTTAAAGACCCATTTGCAACCAATGGCGATTCGCCGGTGGCGGATCAACCAAGTCCCAGACTTGATTCTCATCCATGGACTTTAACTCGGATCTCATGGCGTCTGCCCATGCCTCGGAATGTGGGCTCACCATCGCTTCCGCATACGTGGCCGGCTCGTCGTTTTCTAGCAACAATACATCGCGCTTTCTGCGCAATCTTTCCGACCTCCGTGGTTCGGCGCCGCTTCCACTCGGGTTCCTGGCCGACTCGGTATGATTTCATCACCAGCCGAGCCGTCCCGAGTGGTCCTCGAATTTCTTGAGTCGAACCGTCCTCCCACTGCCTCCCGTGAGAAACTCTTCTCAAGGAAAACCCGTTCGAGCAACAAACACTTTGTTCTCTTCCGGTTGTAGAAGCTATATCCCAAGGTTTCCCTCGGGTATCCACGAATATGCATTTATCCGACTTGGGTGTAAGCTTATGCGACATAAGTCGCTTGACAAATGCTTCACAATCCCAAATCTTTAGAAAAGACAAGCTGGGACTCTTCCGGTCCACATCTCATGTGGTGTCTTGTCTCTGGATTTTGATGGTACCCTATTAAGTGTAAAAGCTGCGGTTTCTAGGCGTATCCCCAAAATGACAAGGTAAATCCGATTTGCTCATCATAGACGGACCATGTCCAACAAGGTCCTATTCCTCCGTTCGACCGCCATTTCTCCATGGCGTGCGGAGGTGTGAGCCGAGTACTATACCTCGACTTTTGAGATGATCATCGAACTCTGGCTCATGTGCTCACCTCCACGATCAGATCGCGAAGCTTTATAGTCTTGCCGAGCTGATTCTCAACCTCGTTCTGAAACTCTTTGAACTTTTCAAAAGTCTCCGACTTGTGCCTCATCAAATAGATATATCCATATCTACTCAAGTCGTCGGTAAAAGTCACGAAATCTTGATAGCCACCTCTGGCGGTTGTGCTCATTGGGCCACACACATCACGTGTATAAGCTCCAATAGCTCGGATGCCCTCTCGCAACTCTTTGCGAAAGGAGACTTAGTCATCTTGCCGAGCAAGCATGATTCACATGTCTCGAGCGACCGAAGTCGGACGAAGTTAGGAGCCCATCATCATGGAGCTTCTTCATGCGTTTCAGACTAATGTGTCCAAGCGGCAATGCCGTATGTCGGTTTATCTCATTAGGCTTATGCCTCTTGACATTCACGTTATAGACGGTTCCTGTTCTAGATTCAATATAAATAGCCCATCAACAATGGGTGCATAGCCGTGGAACATACCATTCAAAAATATCGAACAACCATTGTCCTTTAAATTGAATTCATAACCTTGACTCATCAAACATGAGGCAGAAATAATGTTCGACTAAGTGCAGGAATGTAATAACAATTATTCAATTCCATAATGAATCCGGAAGGAAGCTGGAGCTGCATCGTGCCGACCTCCAACGCAGCAACTCTTGCTTTGTTGCCGACCACGATGTCAATCTCCCTTGTGCCACCGCCTAGTTCTTACCAGCCCTGCATCGAGTTGCAAATATGAACAACCGATCCGGTATCAAATACCCAAGAGCTACTAGGTATGTCGAGCAAGGTAAATGTCTATAACATATGCAACAAGTGTACCTTTGCACGAAGAAGCATTTCCGGCCTTCTTGCCATGCTCTGCAAACCACTTGCTCTGATTTATCTTCCGGTGACGGTCTCCTTGCGGTGAAAGCAAAGCGGTCTTGAGTCGGTCCAGACTTGGTATGCAGCGGCGAGAGTTACCGTCTCCGTGCCCTTTGCCTTAGCCTTTTTCTTGGACCAACTCTTCTTGAACTTAGCGATTTCTGCACCATCAACACTTGATGCGTGCCTTTCTTAATATCCTGCTCGCCACCTTGAGCATCCCATGCAATTCAGTGAGCTTCTTATCCATGCCATGCATATGATAGTTCGATATGAGCGTCCCATAGCTAAGCGGAAGAGAACCAGAACAGCATCGATAGCCAGCTCATCCAAGGCGGGAAGCCCAAACGATCCAAAGCTTGCACATATCCGATCATCTTGATCACATGTGGGCTCGATGGATCACCTTCCTTCAGCTTGCAATCCATCAAGGATCGCCAGACGTTGAACCTTCGGTCCTAGCACGTATACGAAACATGCTCTTGAGACTCTCGATCATATTGTAAGCCTCAACATTTTCGAAATGTTGTTGCAAATCGGGCTCCATACAAGCCAGCATCAGACAGCTAATCTCCGTTGATTCATCAACGAGTTTCTGGTAGGCATTCTTAGCTTTGGCACTAGCATTATCAGCAGGTTCCTCTGGAAGTGGATCCTCTAGAACATGTTCCTTTTTATCGTGCTTGAGAACAATTCTCAAATTTCTATACCAGGTGGTAAAGTTTGTTCCATTCAGTTTATCCTTTTCCAGAATTGATTTCAATGCAAAGTTGGGTTGAGCAGGTGGTGCCATTGATCTACAACAGAAAATATGCAATCACTAAGCAATGTGTTTATGTAGAGTAATTCTTGCCTAAACAGAAATACTCCCACTGAAGTTGGCATCCCTCCGCAAACTCTCAGTGATTCAGGATCCGACTAGCGCATGCGACTAGTGAGCTTTAGCATCACTGCTAGCCAACATACCTATACGGTAAGCAACTCCTTGCTAATCGTATCTCTATACGACAACTGTCGGCCGGGAAGGTATCTCATACCCCGGCTCCCAACCTTCCTTGCCACAAGGCCCAAAACCGTTTTGATAGCCTTATCAAGTTAACCTGATGCAGTGCATGTCCGTGTCAAACCACGAACCCTTGAGTTCAAGGACACCCAGCAGCACCCCAATTTTATGAGCCCACTACTAGGCGTACTTGGCGTGCGAAGGTGCAACATCGGGGATGGCAATTAAGCTTGATATTCATGAGGATCTTTCTACCATTCTAACATGCATAGAAACAAAGAAGCATAACAATCACAAATAACACATATTGTGAAATAGTATGGCTCCTTCATGGATGTTCCTCCAGGTCGGCTCCGACTCCGATGACCATCTACGAACTCCATCTTGTTTGTCACGCCGGGCCGCCAAGCCGCCAACCTGATCTCTATTATCCAACTACTACAACTAGTAATGAATTTCACATAGAGTCACAAGTCGACACACAGGTCGTTATACAATATAATGACATCACTTTGGCTCCTGCCGGCTGACAAACATGACACGCAGGCCACGTATAAATTACACACATGCATCACATACACATGAGCCATACTATTCACATCAAACCTGCAAAACAAAGTTATGCATAGAATCACATTCTACGGTTTGTGTGTCGGTACGAAATACTGCGGCGCTTCGCACTGCGGCGGTCCGGCGTTTTGAAATCTGAATTACATCGAACTCCGATCACGCCGAATTCTCGATCGACCGATCTTATCGATCATCGCGAATCCGATTGGATTCGTTTCACTATTAACCCGATGGCGGATGACCGACGGTAGGGGTAGATCGTGTCACGACCTCATCGATCGATTTACGAAAACATAGCCTCAACGATCCCCATGTGCGATTGATCACATCAACCGTCCACATAGCCGATCTCTTCAAGGACAACAGATCTCATCTACCGCCTCCTCATATCTAATATGCATACGATCTGAATCCAAATCCTATAACGAGGCTCGATACCCTTTGTTGGCGTCTCGGTAGGGTGCGTCGATTGCAAATTAAAAATTCCTCTGCGCGCAGAACATCCGGGAACATGCTGCGGAGATGGATCACATTCGTTACCACTAGGCGTGCGATGCCGTGCAGCGAAGAAGAGTTGGGGCAGCGGCGTCGCGTGGATCGTCTCCTCCTCGTTCGATCTCCCTCGGTGGCGGTCGTCCGATCCCGTCACGAGTTCACCGGGCGGCGCAAGTGCACCGCCTCTAACGGTATCCGCGGCGTGCGGGAGGAACGTCGTCGCGGCGGACTGCTAGGTCCGATCACACGATCGGCGGCGAGTGGAGGTGGCTATTCGCAACACATGCAAACCCTAGCCGCAGCGCCAAGCGATCAACCGCCTGAGTGTGCGCACCTCCACTTTATATAGGCGTCCGTCGCGGCTCAACACTTGGGCCTCGCAAGGACCCTAAAGCCCAAAGTCTATTCGGTCACGTTCCTAGTCGATTCGGATCACATCCGACCCGTGTCCTCTGAACTGACCTCGTAGGTTCCTTCCCTTAAGCGCGACCCCTTAGGTTCAAGTCGGCTTGGTCACGATTCGGATCACCTCCGACATGCACGGTTGGTAGAGGCCTCTAGCAAGGCGTGCCGACCACCAAGCAGAACTATGAAGCTGGTTAAGCGAACACAGCCTGGCGTGTCACACTTACATTCCCTTTGCAAGACGATATATGTTGTCGGGCTCAAAGCGAGACTGTCATCCTTGTGCTAGCCCGACCTCTTTCTCGTTCGGTGATACCGACCACTGTCCGGATTATCTCATAATCCTTGTCGCATAGCCATGCTGTTCTGGTCGAGATCACACGAGGGGCCCAGTATATCTCTCTGATCGGAGGGCAAATCCCATCTTGCTCGACCATGTCTGCAGCATGGGACTGGACAAACCGAAACCTACCTTTGTAACTACCCATCCGCGGAGTAGCGTTTGGTCGGCCCAAAGCAAGTCTGTCACCATCCAGTACATGCGTCACTCAGGTCTTAGGACATAGAGCGTATGTTGTACTAGGGACTCACAGATGACATATCGCTGCGTCTCATAGTTGGGTCTGTCCGACTCGGACCTTATCTCGACTCGGATCCGACTATGTCGAATCCGACCAGACCTTTCAAGTCCATATTATCCGGTTAGCATCCAATGCTCCATGGCTAGTGAGACCGAGCCATCGGCCGTGTCATATGCTAGTCTAGTCGGCTCTGGCGTCCACACAACCCTTTCGACTAGGGACCTTTTAGGACAGTCATCATACAATGCATAGTCCCACAAACAAGTCACGTACTTCCTGATACACATCATTGATAATGTCCAAGGACTATCTTTATTCATAAACACATAGGAAATATCATCATACATGATTGCCTCTAGGGCATATCTCCAACAGAAGCAACACGTGGTTAAGTTGAAGAAGATGAGGGAGAAGCGGATTCAGCAACGAGTGAAATGATGGTTGTTTCGTCCCTCCAACTTCTTTTTTTAGCATTATTACTTCCTGCCTCCAACTTAACTGCGGGAAAGGTGCAACTTTGTGATTTGACGCCTCATTGCTCATTACTACACCGGCGCCATGACTGGGGTGCTTCACCCCGGCTGCTCTGCATTGTATTTCGGTATGGCATGTGGACCCGGTAGCTTGATGTCCCACATGTCGGCGAACGGGACTAGAAGATTTATGAAAGCGGCGCTCCACTCTTCTGACGGAGGAGTTGGCGACCACGATGGCCCGATGAACTGCCACTTGTCTGTATAGTACTATAGTTTTGCTTTTTTACACGATCCATCGATTCAAACCCGATTAAGCAGGAAAGGGCAGGATTTTTCCTGCGCGGTAGATGATACTGTCCATACATTTCAAAGGCAATTTTAATGTATGCAAACTGAATAATTATAAGTAACAATATGATATCTAGTAAAATTAAAAACACATATGATTTATTGTGTTAGAGTGTAGTAGTAGTGCTGTATTGCATAGTTGTTAGATGTAACATGCGAGCGTGTAGAGATGTAGTTTTGGAGGGCCTCTACAGAGAAAAGCGTATCGGTCACCGAACTTCTGAATAAGCTGATTACGGTCACTATATACGTTTTGCGGTGCTTATCCGGTCACTTGCTCACAGTTCAGCATCGGATTGCACTCTGTTGACCAGCCAAATAGTCTGCGTGGCGCCATGTTGAGTAGTTAAATTGACCACGTTCCTTGTGGGTCCCACTGTCGATTCGCATAGGGAAAAGTTTAGATAAACACAAATTTACGCGGTAGCGACAAGTCTCCAACCCGTCTTGGGAATCACTGGTTGTGTATGTATGCAGCCGAGGGTCGATGTGTGCGCATGCACGTGTAGGTTGAGCACTTGGCGTGAGAGTGTGTGTTGGTCGTGTGGTGTCTTGGTGTGTGCATGCATGCGTGCGTGTGTGCGTGTGAGTGTTGGTTGCGTGCGTGGCTGCGTGTATGCGTGTGAGTGTTGCGTGCGTGCGTGGGTGCATGTGTTTGTGTGAGTGTTGCGTGGATGGAGTTCGTGTGCATGCGTGCGTGTGTGTATAATCACCACACCAGCTCACGTGTATTAAAACAGACGGCTCAGCATACCAATACAAGGCCACCTTGTCCGCTGTGCCCTTGGTCATGACTTGAACCACCGTCAAAATATTTTTTGTCGTTTGTTTTCATTCTTACAAGCAAGATGCCCGTCCGTTGCACGTAACATCAAGATGCATTTGTATGACTTGTTTATCTTGTGAGAGAAAAGGATGAGCGAGGAAGGCCTTATTTGCAAATGTGGAGAGGTGTGTGGGTACCTTTTGCAAAATTGCCATAGTTTCTTTCCTATCAGTCAGATATAAATCGGACGGCCTATATTGCAGGATGGCAAGCACACCATCATCACCAACTCTGTATTTTATAAGAGTGTATTTTATGTATTTTATAATAGTGTAGATTTAGAGTAGATACAAATCGACGGTGGACACGATGTTAGTGAGATAATGCGATGCAACACTAGAGGTGCCACGTGGGCGTTTAAGCTGTCAACTAGTCATGTCATGAGCAAATACAAAGTTATGCGGTGAGCCCGTGACTGTATAATAACCACTAAGCGTAAGCGGTGACCGTAATGAGTGGATTATGAAGTCCAATGTATGTATCGTGCTTTACGCTTCAAATACAATGATCGTCATTGCATATATCGCGAGAAAAGATGAAACAGCGTGAATTTTCTAGGGGCTTACTTTTAGAGGACACGGAGATAGTTTTGTGTGCAAGCGTGAAAGGCGTCTGAGGGGTATGCGATGGAGAGAGATGCTCTTTGTTTCTCTTTATTATGACTAACTTTATATATAGTATAAAATATACAAATTCACAGTCTTGAATAAATATCATTGTGGGCACCATGCAATGCAAATTAGCGTTCCTACTCCTCCATATAACTTTGTAATGTTGTATATATGTAGAACCTCTAAAATAATTTTTGGCCACACTTTATTCAAAAGGAATGTTGTATCTGAAATAAATGTGAAGAGAGGGCTTTTTAGATCAATGGGGTGCGTGATGTAACATGTGTGAATGTGTAGTTGATGCATTTGGCGGGGCCTAGAGAGGTATGTGTGTATTACGTTTCGAGAGAGGCATGGATAGAGGGCCGACGGGGAGGGGGTGCGTGGGAGAGATAGCACGAGAAATGAGAGTGGTCTAGAGAGAGAGAGAAATATGACATCACGACAAGAGATTCCATTCCCTTGAGTGTGTATATGCAAGGGGAGGAATAGAGGCACCGGAGAAATTTTGTGTGTGGTGTTTGTGTTGGTATGTGTGGGTGTGAGAAGATAATGAGGCGTGGGGGCAGAGGGTGTGTCACCGCGTGAGGTCCGATGGGTCGAGGTGTGGCCCTTCGTTCGGTTCCGTCCTGCGCCACATTGGTCGGCCCATGACACATTTAGGAAGACCCATGGATGACTAGTCGTACAAGACAAAGATAGCAGAATTGTGAAGGACTCTGTGTCCTTGACAAAGCCGGCTAGGATTTGTAAACCTAGGTTCTTGGACTAAGGTAACCCCTTTATCTCGATATTACTATTCATCAACCTAACTTTAAGGGCATCCTACAAAATGCTCTGCTAGAATCATACTCGTCGATTAGGAAGAGAGTGTGAGATAATGCGTGAGAGGCAGGCGTAAAGATAATGTGCATACATGAGACACGTAGGCAGGTCCATGTATATAGAAAGGGTCGATGAGGATTGTGCGTGTGTATGTTTGCGAGAGGAAGAGTGCTTGTGATAAAGGTTAGTGAAAACAGTTGTAAATGGTTACGAGAGGGAGGAGGGTTATATCTAGAGCATGTGTGCGAGAAAGACACCTCGGGAGAGAGTGTGTGAGCATGTGTGAGAGACCACCGATGGAGAGTGAAACTACGTAAAAGACTGCTCTACACATTGATTAAAGATATAAATTGTATCCAAATATTAGGATGGGATCATGATATTTGCAATTAGCGTAAGGCGGTCATTGATCCATCGGACATCTAGATTCTATCGAATTTGAGCATGTCTATGTTATTATTCGACACAATTGATCCACATAGTTAGTATTTTGAACTCCGGACAATGCATCGCTTTGGCAATCGAATATAAGCGTGAGTATAGTTCATGTTGTGTGTGTAAAGCACATTATACATCTGAAAGTTACACAATGGACATTTATAAATAGCTACCTATGAACTAGCATACATTTGAATTCAACCTAAGGTGGTTTAAAAATTGAATTCAACATGAAGTCCATTCAATTATTTGAATTTGATATCATGGCATTTGTAAACCATACCTAAACTATGGGGTACCAATCTTTGCTCTGATTTTGTACATAATAGCATATGTAGTTGTGTACAAAATAGATTCAAATTAGCTCCTCCATTCCAAAATAATCGTAGTTATAGGATTTTCAAGTGTCAAAATTTCAAAAGGAAGCGGATAATTTAATGAGGTTTTCAAACATACAAGGTCAAATATAACGTTGTCTATTTAGGTCAATCCTCATAGTTCAAGAGTACTCTAAGCGTGAATGCTTGTGTTTCAAAATTTGAGCGAAGCGCCAAAAGAGCCTCTACTACTTGAAACCGCGAGAGACCAATGTTTGGTAGTACAAAATTACTTTTCTAATAACTCCGACCTGTGAAACCTACCGCCCGACGTCCAAAGGTCTAAGCGGGGTAGGTTTGTAGCTTCATCTAGGCATGCATAACCGCCTCCGAAAAACATTCATACACAATGGCCGCCTAAGCACACATGCACACAGTCGAAATCGCTCCCGCCCACTATTTGGGACACAGGATTACCATCCTACCCCGACCATGATGGGTCCGAAATTTAAGAGGGGGGCAAAGTTTGTACTTTCCCAAATTTCAAACAAGCGCGTCCCATCTTCTGTTCAAAAAAGCCAAAAACAAGCGCGTCCCAGACCGAAACATGGTCCCCCCCCCACCCGTCCGATTCCCCATTCGTACTCTGTGGGCGCCAAAGCTACCTCTCCACCAGCCGCGAAACCCCGGCGTCCTCCATCCGCCACCCCATCCCACCCATCAACCGCCGCCCTCCTCCATCATGCGGGAGCCGATACCCGACATCGTCGTCCACATAACCTCAACATAGCGCCCTCACGGCTAGTAGTTGAAGCCGAGGCGAGTCGTCCGTGCAGAGCCAGTTCAACCACGCCGTCCTGCGCCTCACCGCTGCCGCTCCAACATCGCCACCCTCCACCGCACCGGAGTTGTTCCTGCTATGCCGTCCTTCGCCGCCTCGGATCTGCTTCCCTTCCGCCGACATACGGCCATGGCAACACAGTCAACAATTTGGCCATCGTTTCGTCCAAGCCTGCACCCTCGAGAACATCGGTTTCCCCGGTAAAAAGAAGAAGATCGCCGCGACATGTGGAGATGACCACACCGGCAACCGAAGAAGGTACTCCTCTTCCCTTATTCGTGCAAATCTTACGTCTCTGCTTGCACGGTATTCATCCCACAGAAGACACTAGTTGACCGCTTCTTCTTGATACTAGATGTTCCTAGTAACTCGCGATGCACAAGGTTTCTCCTCATATACTATTTCACCTTAGCTAGAGGTCCGTCGCCCCACAATTTCAATTTCTGGCGCTTGATTCCCAATTAACGGAAACATTCCCGGCGTAACAGCGCTAATCGACTATTACGTCGAGAAGCAGCGCCTTAGTGTTTATCTTAGGGCGTCTGCGGCCTAGAAACTCTGGCGCCCGATCTGGAGGTCGGCCGGGATTAAAGGGATGGCCTGGGGGCACTGCCAAGCACGGCGGTGGTGTGAGGTCGATGGGAGGGCGGGGCGGCGGAGGCAGGGATCTGGGCTGGTGGTCGCTGGCGGTTCGAGAAAGATCGTCAACAGTGGCTGGCGGGAGGTAGACGAAGGCCATGTGCCCGTTCCTTATAGATCGGACGGTTCATTAAAAAATCGACTGACCTATTTATTTTCAGTCGACTGTTATCTTAGATATGACCACATGTGGTGGGGTGTTGGAGGAGTACCTGCATTTCTGTGCTCATATATTACAAAATCATACGGAGTAGAATCTAATTTTGTTTGCCATGCAATGTTATAGAGCTATCATATGTCTCCTGTCATTTATTTTTCAGCCACCTGCTATCTGCTACTTTTACAGTGCACTAGTTCCGCACACACTTCATCCATACTCTCACTATTGTGTTTTTATGCAAGGGTATTTTAGAGTCTGCCGAAAGGGAAGCAAAAAAGAAAAGAGACAAGTCGTGCCAGCTTTCTACGCGGCTAGGCGCGACACGTTTCAGCGCTTTAAAGGGTGCAGTATCAGCAGATGGAGACGGCAAACATTGCTCTGGAGTTGATGACCTCGCTCGCAATGAACCACCATCCCAGGTGCTTGCTTTAACTTCACGGTGTCATATGTGGTTGCATGTTCCATATGGTGTCTAGCTTGTATTCGAAAGGCCGAAGTCGGTCTTTATTAAGATAAGGAAAGATATTTTTACATGAACCACCATCCGTGAGCACGAAGACAAATAGCTAGTCGGGGCACTAGCCGAGCGATGACAAGCCCAGCAAAGACATGCATCACTGGAAGCCAACTAAAAGCGCGATGGTGGCGAAGCAACCCGCCTCCACACCGCTCTCGGGTCCTAGATGATCATGTTCACCACTCTAGCGGGATGTCTAGCTTGTATTGCTTCCAATTTGGTTAAATTGCATCTGCTTAGCTTACACATTATACCTTTGAATATGACATGCCTTTCATTTTTGGTACATACTAGTACATCATGTATTAACCATGTTCTTACATCAAACTAATGTTCTTGTGTATCCCTCATCAATCACTTATGACGAGGCAGGCAGGCAAGGGACTACTCCTCATTTAAAGAATGCAGCGTCGGCCTCCGACATGATTCTCAAGAAACAAAAATGCTAGATGAAGATAGTGAGCGTAGCTCGTAGTTGATTACAGCATTTCCCCTACACTAGCATCGCAGTGCTTGCTCTAACTTGGCAGCGTGATATGTGGTTGCATGTTGCATATGGTGTCTAGATTGTAATTCTTCCAATCTGGTTAAACTGCATGTGCTAGTGCTTAGCATATACTCCTGTAAATGTGACATTATACCTGTTAATGTGACATGCCTTCCTGTATTTAGTACATAGTACATCTGTCTATTAAGCATGTCCTTACATAAAACTATTGTTTTTGTATCCGCATCAATCAATATGACGAGACACCTTTAGTATATGCGGTGCGATATTAGTTGCATCTTTCATATGATTTATAGCATGCTGCTGCTTCTAATTTGTTGAAATTCCATTTATGATGGGGCGCTTTTAACTTGGCGAGTCATATTGGTTGCATCTTTCATGTGGTGTCTAGCTTGCATTGCTTCTTATTTGCTGGAATGGTTTACTTAGTTTACACAAACAGTTGTGAACATGCCATGCCATCCTGTTTTTCATACATATTCCATCCTGGTATCATGTGTTTGCCTTACATCAAAGTAGTGATTGTCAGTATCATGCATGAATGAGTTCTGAAGAGAGAATTTTATTGCTTTTTCTTGTCGGTTTTACTTGACAATTCAAAATCAATAAAGCGGAAGGAAGTTAGCAAGGCAGCGGATAAAGGTGCTCCTTCCAAACGGAGGGCCTCTAAAGTTTCTACTCCTCCACACCCCCAAGATGATTTCCAAGACAACACATGCATAGACACTCAACAAAGCTGTGTTTATGATGAGCACGTCTCCCCTAGTGCAGCATCACTGGTGCTCCCTCTAACTTGGCACTGTTATATGTGGTTGCATGTTATGTGTGATGTCTAGCTTGTATTGCTTCTAATTTTGTTGAATTCCATCTGCTTACTTTACACATTATACTTGAATAAGACCGTGTTCTGTTTCTAGAACATACAATATCATCTATCACACCATGTTCTTACATCAAATTACTACTGTTGTGTAACCTGCAACAATCACTTATCATAAGACACGTTTGACTTGGTGTGATATAGGTTACATCTCACATTCTTTTCTATCTTGTACTACTAATTTGTTGAAATGGCACTTATGGCGAGACAGTTTTAACTTGGTAGAGTGATATTCGTTGCATCTTTCATATGGTGTCTAGCTTTCATTGCTTCTAATTTGTTGAAATGCCTTCTCCTTAGTTTACACATCATAAGCTGTGAATATGCAATGCTGTGAATATGCAATGGCACTAATGACGAGAGACCTCTAACATGGTAGTGTGATGTTGTTTGCATCTTGCATATGATTTATTTCTTGTCTTGCTTCACATTTGTTTAAATGCCATTTATCTTGAGACAACATTAACTTGGCGAGTGATATTTGTAGCATCTTTCATATGGTGTCTACCTTCCATTGCATTGCTTCTAATTTGGTGAAATGTCTTCTTCTTAGTTTACACATCATAGTTACGTTATCTCTTCCGTCCTGTTTTCATACATATTACATCCTCCTATCATGTGGTTGTCTAACATCAAAGTTCATTAAATGCATCACGCATCAATTTGTTACGAAGAACTAAATTTTTATTCGTTTTCTTGTCGACTTGACTTAACATGGCACGAGAGAAAGAGGAAGAAACACAGAATGGCGAGGAATGAGAAGCGGATGAATCCTGCGATTCTGCTTTGGTAATGATGGTGCAATAGAAGGTGAAAGTCTAGCGGAAAATTCTACAAACACGGCATCCCATGCTACGAGCTGCAAAAAAGCCAAGCGAAACAAATAGCTGCCACCAAACAAGCGAGAGACAGCCCTAGTTCTTGCAACACCTACCACAGTACTACCGGTGCCACGACATACTCGTCGTCAAGCTGAAACTAGCAGCACGTTCCCAAGCTCCCTTGCCACGACACTACTTCCCAAGCACTCTTGACACAAGGCGAGTTGGCAATATCAGATGAACCTTGTGAGCTTCAACAACAAGAAGGTAGTTCTTTGAGTCAAATTCTGATTGCATGCTTCTTTATATGTAGTCTCACAGTTTGATGTACACTAACACTTCCTATGTTCGTTGTTGGACTAGCACCTAGGCGCAAGAGAAACAAACATCGAGGATAATGCTCGATAGGTTAACTAAATCTAGAGGAGGAAGAATGGAGATCCGTTTTGAGGCAGGTTTAAAAGGCCACGTGATGCTCTGAGTCAGCCAAGTTAGTATCGAGTCAGCGGTTGCCGTTAGGTGTCATGTACGTATCCTCCCAACATGGATTGATGCAGGAATGACAAAGATGAAACCCATTTCAACACCTTCCTCGACCATTTATCTGTAAGTATGGTTATGTATGGAAACTAGTAATATCGTCTTGCTCATCCCATACTTTCTAGGTTGCGATAATGAGACTCCCATAATTTTCAACAGATGAGGTTCAAGTTGGATAGCCAAGATGATGCAACAAGACAAGCTTGCACCCATGTTTTCAAGTCTGCTCTGCGCGATGTCGGTATAACTTGAGGAAAACTCACTTTGAAGGCAAGGCTAACGGTGAACTTTCCCAAACATCTCGATGGAAAATATATCGGATGAAGGCGGAGGGCCTTGTTAAACACCGTGCGATCCAAGTATCGGTACATTATATATATGTGATCAGATCACATGTTGAAGTCCTATTGGCGCATGTGCCACACAAATCTATCTTCTTGTAGGTGAACTGTTCAAAGAACAAGGCCAACTGTCACGAAAGTGAAATTCCAACAGATTTACAGGATCTCGTAGCTATATTGCACAATGCGAGGCTCTTGTAATTAGCTGTTGTTTCACTCTTTTCATGTACCATATTATCAGATCTATATTGACTTGTTAAAAATGCAGAGGGAAGCCCGCAAGGACCAAAAAGTACCTGAACCAAATGTGTGAAATCTTCAAGGACTGTCACACCAGCAAGAAGAAGGGCATGACTACACCAGTCAAAGCCATTGTTTTATTTTCTCCGTGGTTGGGGTTTTGTCTTTTGTTTTGCTTTTTGTTCATGCATTTCATCTCATTCGCATCATGTGCATTGCATTTGCATATTTTCTTAAAACGTAGCCGTTAGTAGTTGTCGTTTCTCCTTGGCCGTTGGCCTGTTGTCGGACCGCTTGTCCTGTTGACCCCTCTCAGATCAACCGGACCGCTCTTCTCTCTCTTTTGAGCTCATCAAAACCTTTTGTCTCCATGGCGTTTTTCCAAACCCGTCGGCAGCGTGTCTGAAACTCCCGAACCCGACCGGGCAGTCGTTACCGTTGTGTCCGGATCATCCCCAACGTCTGCAAAACATCACCGTTTTCTTTGTTGGGCTCTCCTAGCCTATTTTTCCGTCCGTCCGTTTTTGATCGGAGGGGCCAAGTAGCCCCTAACCAAAATCCTCTTGCTATATACAAGACCATCACCTACCAAATCATCCCAACCCTAAAATCTAGGGGACCTGTCCAATCCATCCTCCAGCCGCCGCCCGCTGCATTTCCCACCTCGGGATCCTCTCATTCCCCACCTGCCAACCATCAGCCACACCCAGATCCAATCCATCCACCATTCCATCCCCATCAACACGCAGCCCGACCAGATCCCTGGTTTTTTTGCGCAGCTGCCAGGCATCTCGATCCAGTGGATCGGCCTTCCTCTCAAGCCAGCCTCCCTTGCTCGTGCCCAGGCCTCCCGGCGTCCAGGAGCACAGGCTCCCTCTCCTTCTCGCTGCGCCACGGGCTGGGCAACAACTCAGCGGTCGTCCCGTCGTTGCGAACCTCGCCTCCTCGAGGCCGGCCCGCGTCAAGCCCTGCCCGGCCTCCTGTGACCCTCTGCCGAGCTCGTCCTCGCGAACCTCGCTGCAGCAACCACTTCCAGATGAGCCGCGTTGATCCTTCCTTCCCTCCCTGCTTTCCAGTCCCTCCTCTCACATCTCTACGAGCGAGGACCCCGCGCGTCTCCGCCCAGGCTACCTCGAGCGGGCTCCACCGTCGCCACAGCCTCGGATCCGGCCATCCGAGCCTCCACCCGGCCCTTCGCAGCTGCGCGCCGCGGATCTCGTCGCCTCCGCCATGGACCACCATCCCAGACCTCCTCTGTGCCGCCCCTGTCCTCAAATCTGGGAGAGCGCGGCGCCAGTCACCTTTGCCTGTGTCCTCTGCTTCTGAGCGCAGCCTTCGCCCAGTTGACGCGCTTCACTCAGCGCGCTGAGCTGCCTCCCTCCGGTGCCCCAAGGCCCAGCCTGCTCGATCAACCCAACCGAGCACTGCCAATTCTCTCCACCAAGAGCTGGGCCGAGCCCAATGAGCAGCTCCCCAGCCAGCAATGCAGATTCGGCCCGCATGTGTTTTTTCCGTTGAGCGATTTAGCTATTTATCCGAGTTTGATTTACGAAACCCTTAGACTTCATGCATTTAATAACTCTCAAACCGTGCATCATAATAAAATGATTTATATGTAAAATGCTCAGAAATTGTGTGATTAATAATAATATGTCATTTCATCCCATGTTAAAATGTTTAACTTGCTGTTTATTTAAATTTGCTAATATGCCATGTTAAAATGATTTAATTCATAACTAAATAACCGTAACTCGGAATTAAATGTTCTCTATATGTAAATGGGGTGGAAAAATGCCTAGTTTAACATGGTCCACTTTATTTTCTGTTTAACAACAATAAAATGTGGTTTAGGGCAGAACAGCACCGAATCTAAAATATTGCTCATGGGGATTTTCGGATTGTTGTTTCTTATTTCGGCCTCATTTAAACTTGCCTAAGTAGTTAGTTTAATTATGCTTCACCTTGCCTTGTTTAAAACATTTAATATTGTTGTGTACCTAGCGAGATCAAACTAAATATGTCAATGTGGTGTTTTGTCAATATGCAACCCGTTGCATATTGAGCTCCATAATTTGTATTTGTTTGTTGCATATTGCCATGCCATGCCTCATTAAACGGACATACATCATACTTGATTGTGCATCATGCCATGTTTATGCTTGTGCATTTACCATGTTGTTGTTTCTTTCGGTGTTGCTTCTCGGTTCCGGTAATGTTGCGATTGAGGATTAGTTCGACTACTTCCGTTCGTCTTCTTCATGGACTCGTTCTTCTTCGCGGGATTTCAGGCAAGATGACCGCTACCACGGATATCACTAATATCATTGCTATGCTAGTTGCTTTGCTCTTCGCTATGCTCGTTACCTATTACTGTTTATCAAGCCATCCCAAATTGCCATGTAGCCCCTAACCTTTTGCACCTTCCTAGCAAACCATTGCTTGGCTATGTTACCTTTGCTCAGCCCTCTTATAGCGTTGTTAGTTGCGGGTGAAGATGAAGTTTGTTCCTTGTTGGAACATGGAGATGTTGTTCCTTGTTGGAACATGTTTACTTGTTGAGTTATCACAATATATCTTATTTAATTAATGCATCTATATACTTGGTAAAGGGTGGAAGGCCTTATGCCTGTGTTTTGTTCCACTCTTGCCGCCCTAGTTTCCGTCATATCGGTGTTATGTTCCCGGATTTTGCGTCCCTAACGGTCGGGTGATTTATGGGACCCCCTTGGCAGTTCGCTTTGAATAAGACTTTTCCGGCAAGGCCCAACCTTGGTTTTACCATTGCCTCACCACCTATACCCTTCCTTGGGTCGGTAACCCAAGGGTCATCTGAAGTGGACACTTCCGTGATGATAATTTTGGTAATGTCATGGAACACTTCGACGACACATGTATGACTATCTTGATTACATCATAAATTTGTCATGGATGTACATGCATGACAAAAAGCGCGACCTCTTGTGACAAACGTATCATCACGGAAGTGTATTTTTTAGTGATTGAAAGGATCGATATGGTTGACTAGAGGGGGTGAATAGGCAACTAACAATTTTTGAGCTTTTATTTAACAATTTAAACCTTGCGACAAAATAGGTTGTCTAGATATGCAACTAAGTGGACAACCTATATGATGCAATGACAACTAACACACAAGCAAGCAATAGATACAACACAAGTAAGCTTGCAAAAGTAAAGGCCTGAAAATAACCAAGAGTGGAGCCGGTGAAAGGCGAGGATGTGTTACAAGTTCCTTCCTTTTAAAGAAATCGTCTCCGTTAGAAATGGTGTGGAGGCACAATGCTCCCCAAGAATCCCACTAGGGCCACCGTAATCTCCTCACGCCCTCCACACAATCGAGATGCCGTGATTCCTATTGAATGCCCTTGAAAGGCGGCGTAGAACCTTTACAAACAAGGTTGGGGCAATCTCCACAACACTTGGGCTCCCAACACCACCACGAGCTTCACCACAATGGAGTATGGCTTGAGGTGACCTCAACCATCTAGGGTGCTCAAACACCCAAGAGTAACAAGATCCGCTAGGGATAAGTGGGGAATCTCTTGGTGGAAGTGTAGATCGGGCCCTTGTCACCCAATCCAGCAAATCAACAAGTTTGATTGGCTAGCGAGAAGATCGGGCCAAAATGGAGCTTGGAGCAACAATGGAGCTTAGAGATGGAAGAGGTAGTCAACTAGAGGTAGGAGACACCCCTTTTAATGTCATGGAAGAGATCAACCGTTATCCACATGTTCAGCTGCGACATGCGGTACTACCGCTCGGGGCCACGCTACTACCGCAAAGCCCGCAGCGGTACTACCGTGGAGGACCACGGTACTTCCTGGCAACAGCGGAGGGCGGGACTAGCTCGTAGTTTGTCGACTACTACCGCTTGCTTGGCGGTACTACCGCTCCCCTTGCGGTACTACTGCAAAGGCGAGGAAAGTCAAAGCCTCTGAAGCGCGGATGAAATAAAGTACATCCGTGCCTACTTACTGAAAATAAACGATTGCAAAACCCGAGCGGTACTACCGCGCGCGAGCGTGCAGTACTACCGTTGGTAGCGGCGGATGTAAAATTACATCCGCTCCTCTTGCATGACCGCGGTACAAGGTATGAGGGCCCGCGGTATTACGACTCGGGGAGGCGGTACTACCGTGTCCTCCTTGATACTACCGTGCATGACGTCTGGTACTACCGTGTGGTAGCGGATGTAAAAAATCAAATCCGCCCCTACTACCTTACGAACAGCACTAGGCACAGGAGCTACGGTACTAAGGCTCGGAGGCGGTACTACCGTGACCCCAGCAGTACTACCGCGGTGCTTGCGGTACTACGGCTCCATAAGCGATACCGCCGCAAGTACAACGATAGCCGTCGGATCAAGCACAACTAGGATAGCGGAGGGCGGCTCCAAAGTGCAGCGGAAAGGAAGGACATGTGTATGTGTTGATTCCACCGAACCTTTCCGCGCGGACCCCCTCTTAATAGTCACGGCTCTCCTCTGACTCAAATCCACCAAAGAGAAGCGTAGAACAACAGTCTTCAATAGTCTTTGAGGGAACAGATCGTCTTGTGCCTAGTGATGGAAGCGTCTGAGAAACTCAAGGCACACGATTAGTCCGCAAAAAGCATTGTCATCAATCACCAAAACACCTAAGGGATAAATATGCCCTTACAATCTCCCCCTTTTGGTGGATTGATGACAATCAGAAGATTACACATAGATGAGATAATATAGGGCAAAAGCAAACCCACATCTCTAGAATATAGTGGGGCTCCCCTAGATGTGTGCAATCTGGATGGATGCTTTGGACTGCATAGCACACAAACTAGGATCAACACTCCCCTATATTTTAGAGACAAAGGCCTTATAACGCCCTCGATCGGACTATATCTCCCGTGTGAAGCACGACTTAGAGCATAACGCATTGAAAGCAATGTATACATAGTGAGGTAATCTTCACACAACCCATGTAGTACATAAGGAAAGAGATACTTAGTTGGCTTACAATGGCCACTTCACATTACATGAGTAAAGCATTACATCATCTGAGATACAATCAAAGTCCGACTACGGAACCAAAATAAAAGAAGACTACCCCCAAATGCTACAGGATCCCGATCGTCCCAAGCTGAGCTCCACTCTTGATCCGTGAAAGCGAAACAACACAATGAACAAGATCTTCATCGAGCTCCTCCTTGAGCTTGGAGTGCGTCACACACTGCTGCGTTTCATCGGCACACACAAACTGGTTTTGGAAGTATCACATGAGTCACGGGGACTCAACAATCTCACACCAGCGAGATCAAGACTATTTAAGCTTATAGGTAGGACAGAGTTGTGAGGTGGAGCTGCACAAGCGACTAGCATATATGGGGAGCTACATTAGCAAAAGAGGCGAGAAGAGAAGCAAAGCGCGATCGTGAAGCTAGTAGCGATCAAGAAGTGATCTGAAACTACTTCGTCAAACATAACTCCAACACCGTGTTCACTTCCCGGACTCCACGAGAAGAGACCATCACGGTTACACAGCGGTTGGTGTATTTTAATTAAGTTCAACTTCAGGTTTTCTACAACGGACATTAACAAATTCCCATCTGCCTCATAGCTGCAGGCACGGCTTTGAAAGATAATACCTGCGGGGTGTCCCAACAGCCCATCATAAGCTCTCACGGTCAGCGAAGGATATTCCTTCTACCGGGAAGACCGATCAGTCTCGGAATCCGGCTAGAAGACATTTCGACATCAATAAAACAAGACCAGCAAAAGCAGCCGGATGTGCCGACAAATCCCGATAGGAGCTGCACATATCTCGTTCTCGAGGCACACGGATGAGCAAGGCGTCGGGTTGGCATAGACCACGATTGCCCGGGCGCGGACATCGCTTCGGTTTAGGCCAGCAATCGACGGAGAACTGCCGAGGTTTAAAATAAAGATGACCCTTGAGTCTGCGAAACCCAAGGAAAAGGATTAGGTGGCAAATGGTAAAACCAAGGTTGGGCCTTCTGGAGAGTCTTATTCAAAGCATCCTTTCAAGGGGTCCCATAAATCACCCAACGCGTTAAGGGACGCAAAATCCGGGAACATAATACTGATATGGCGGAAACTAGAGGCGGCAAGAGTGGAACAAAACACCAGGCATAAGGCCGAGCCTTCCACCCTTTACCAAGTATATAGATGCATTAATTAAATAAGATATATTGTGATATCCCAACAAGTAAACATGTTCAACAAGGAACAACATCTCCATGTTCAAACAAGGAACAAACTGTCTTCTTCACTGCAACTAACAGCGCTATAAGAGGGGCTGGCATAAGCGTGTAACACAGCCAAACAGCGGTTTGCTAGGAAAGGTGGGTTAAAGAAGCTTGACATGGCAATATGGGAGGCATGATAAGCAAGTGATGAGCATCGTAGCATGGGCATAGCAAAAGGCGAGCATCTAGCAAGCAAAGATAGAAGTGATTTCGAGTATGGTCATCTTGCCGAAATCCATAAGGAAGAAGAAGCGAGTCCATGAAGAAGACAAGCGGATGTATGAGCGAATCCTCACAACTCGGAGGAAGCGAAGCGAAGCTAACGAGAAGCAACAGGAAACAAACAAACAACATGGTAAACCAACAAGCACAAACATAGCATGATGCACAACCAAGTATGATGCATGTCGGTTTAAATAGCATGGCATGGCAATATCATAAACAAAACTACAGGTTAAGTGGAGCTCAAAATGCAAAACACCACATCAATTATTTAGTTCACTCCCGGTTAGTACTCAACAATATTAAATGTTGTTAAACATGGCAAGAGGTGAGGCATAAGTAAACTAACTATTTAGGCAAATTTAAATGAGGCGGAAATAACAAACAACAATTCGGAAATCCCCATATGCATTTAGCAAATTAATGGAAACAACAAATATAAACATTTTAATGTTGTTAACATGATCGGATGACATATACAAGTTATATGCAATTTTATTAAAAAGTTGACATGAGCATGTTATGAAGCATTTGGGTCACCATGGCGGAACAAAGCAGGGTGCCACGGCAGCGAATCCGAAAATGATGCCGCGGCAACATATCGGTTCGGTAGCTCATGGAATACGGTGCAAAAGGAAAAGCGTCTTGGATGTGCGGAACATGCTAGATATGGTGGGGTGCTCCGACTCTAGGGTTCCCGCGATTGACGGCATAGCAAGCGAGGAGGAGCGTGCATGAAGCAAGCAGACGCGGTGCAAACCACGAGCATCTCATACAACATGCATTCGGTCCACGGTTGATCGTCTCGGGGTTATACCTTGAAGCGTGCATTTTGGGGCGAGCGTGTTCGTCGAAGGAAGTGATGGTACCACGGGTTGTAGTGGAAGTAGTTGTACCGGATCTTGGCGGATCCGGTGACGGTGAGGCGTGCACGGTTACGTGATGTTGAATTCGACGGTAGAGGAACTTGGCGGTCTTGGCGATGGTAGTCATACCTGGCTGCGTAGTCTATGTAGTTGAACTTGACTAAACCCTCAACAACAGTAGTGGTGCATGTCATAGTGGAACAGCGCATCCAACGTCTTGAGCGTAGAGGTACTTGCGAAAAGAGATGGTCTTGGCGATCCGGTGAGGCGACATGGTTGGGCGGTCTCGGTCTTGATGATGGTCCTTGAGTCCAACAATTACTAGGTGGTCTTGGCATCCATGACAGGAAAACAAGCGGGTGTGCAGGATGCAAGCAGAAGGTGGTGAGTACGCACACAGGAGTTCTGACCTCAATGGCGGCTTGAAAGCGAGAAGCAGCGGCTTGAGTCGAAGGAACCTTGGCGGAGAAGGAGGCGGGGCACCCAGGCGGCGGCAAAACCACGGCCAAGGTGGAGCAATGGGCGTATCCGTTTGGAGCTGCAAGGAGGCCGACACGAGAAGAAGGCAGACAAGCTGCTCGTTCGAGGCCCGTCGTTGGAGGTGCAGCGAAGAGGAGGGCTTCGGGCATCACGGCGGCAACCTTGAGCAGCCGCGGGAGGCCAAGGGGAGTGGCGGAGGTGCGGACCACGAGCGGAGGAAACCCATCGAGGAAGGAGGCGTGGCTGACGCGGAGGAGGGAGCCTGACGCCTTGACGGAGGGCAGCGCCGGAGTTAGCCGTCAGTGGTGTTCGGAGGCGGGCAGGGGCAGCTGGGCGTGGTCAGCGGGGCTCGCTGGTCGTGAGGTGGGCGGCGATGGCAGCAGTGGAAAGGCGGCGAGGAGGAGGCAAGCGAGAAGAAGGAGAGAAGCGTGGGGATCGAGGAGAGAAGTGGATCGGGGAGAGGTTAGCGCTACCCTCTCCTGCGTGGCCAACCTTCGGGAGGAGATGGGGATCTCACGATGCGGGTGTGCGTGCAATGGGGATCGTCGTGCAGCCGAGGAGCAACGAGGAGGTTGCGGGGAGTCGGGCTAGGTTAGCTAGGGTTCGGGAGGAGGCTCTTTGGGCCACAGGGCGAGCTGGCAGCCTCTGCTGCTGCTGGGTCTTGAGTGGGCTGAGGGGAACAGGGGGTCTGGATGAGCTGCTCTCTCTCTCTCTCTCTCTCTCTCTTATATTTTCTACCAGAAAAGAAATAGAGAGAGGAAAATAAAAAGAGAGGGTTAGGGAAAGATTTTGCGCATGGGGATTATTTTCCGAACTACGCAAAAATGAGCTCGATCGAGGAAAATAAAAGGCGTGATTGAAGATTTGAATTCAACTCATTTGATTTAAAATTCAAATGATTTGAATAGGAAGTGAGGTAAGGAAGGTCCAAAAATGTTGGGATTTTGGTGGAGCTTCGAAAAATGATGAAAGAAAAATATGGCAAGGTTTGAGGTCAAGAAGTGAGATAACAAAGGCATGGGAATTATTTTGCAAGTTATTATTACGGTTAATTCCAAACTAATGGAATATTTATAATAGCTCCCTAATATTGGAGGATATGTTATAAAGAGAAGTCACCCTTCCCTCAATTTAAATGGATCAAAGATCCATACAATTTTATTTAGTTGAGGTTGAGATGCAAAGGTTAATGACTTGATGGCATGATGACATGATGCAATGCAAAATAAATAGAGCAAGCACAAATAAAAACACCGGAGGTCACAAAAAATGGAAGTCTTACGGATAAATCGGTCTCGGGGCGTTACAATACTCCACCACTACAAGAGGATCTCGTCCGAGATCTAGGATGAGTGTAACACCCGGATACAACTTTCCATATTAGTAACTCCGACTCTTGCCTTTTAGGAGATGTGTTATTTTATTTTCTCCGTGGTTGGGGTTTTGTCTTTTGTTTTGCTTTTTGTTCATGTCTTGCATTTCATCTCATCGCATCATGTGCATTGCATTTGCATATTTTCTTAAAACTTCGTAGCCGTTAGTAGTTATCGTTTCTCCCCTTGGCCAGTGGCCTGTTGTCGGACACCGCTTGTCCTGTTGACCCCTCTCGGATCAACGGGACCGCTCTCTTCTCTCTCTTTTAGAGCTCATCAAAACCTTTTGTCTCCATGGCGTTTTGCCAAACCCGTCATGCGATGTCAAAACTCCCGAACCCGACCGGAGCGAGTCGTTACCGTTGTGTCCGGATCATCCCCAAGCGTCGCAAAACATCACCGTTTTCTTTGTTGGGCTCTCCCTAGCCTATTTTTTCCGTCCGTCCGTTTTTGATCGGAGGGATAAGTAGCTAACCAAAATCCTCTTGCTATATATAAGACCATCACCTACCAAATCATCCCAACCCTAAAATCTAGGGGACCTGTCAATCCATCCTCGAGCCGCGCCGCCCTTCTGCATTTCCACCTCGGGATCCTCTCATTCCCCACATACCAACCATCAGCCACACCCGGATCAATCCATCCACCATTCCATCCCCATCAACGCCCCCCGACCAGATCCTGGTTTTTTGCGCAACTGCCCGAGCATCTCGATCCCGAGTGGATCGGCGCCTATCAAGCCCAGCCTCCCTTGCTCGTGCCCGAGCCTCCCGGGCGTCCGGGGAGCCGAGCTCCCTCCTCGCTGCCACGCCCATTTGGGCAGCAACTCAGCCGAAATGCGTCCCGTCGTTGCGAACCTCGCCTCTCGCGAGAGCCGAAGAAGCCCCGCGTCAAGCCCCTGCCTTGGCCTCCTGTGACCTCTGCTTGAGCTCGTCCTCGCGGGCCGCGCGGCAACCACTTCCAGCCAGATGAGGCCCGCGTTGATCCTTCCTTCCCCTCCCAACTTTCAGTCCCTCCTCTCATCTCTCTAAGGCAGGACCCTTGCGTCTCCGCCCACGGGCTACCTCGAGGCAGACTCCACGTCGCCCGGCCTCGGATCCGGCCATCTCCGAGCCTCCAGGCCCATACGCAGCTCGCGCCGCCGCGGATCTCGTCGCCTCCGCCATGGACCACCCATCCCAGAACTCCTCCGTGCCGCCCCTGTCCTCGTCATTTGGGCAGCGCCTTGCGCCAGTCCACGCCGCCTTTGTGTCCTCACGCTTCTGAGCCACTGCATGCCTTTCTGCCAGATTGACCCAGCTCACCCGGCGCTGGGCTGCCTCCCCTCCGGCGCCCCAAGGCCCGGCCACCTCGATCCCAACCAACGAGCAGCCTGACTCTCCCTGTACCAAGAGCTGGGCCGAGCCCAATGTGAGCAACTCCCCAGCCCAGCGATTGCACGGATTCGGCCCGCATGTGTTTTTCCCGTTACGAGCGATTTAGCTATTTATCCGAGTTTCTGATTTGCGGCAAACCCTTAGACTTCATGCATTTAATAACTCTCAAACCGTGCATCATAATAAAATGATTTATATATGTAAAATGCTCGAGAAATTGTGTAGATTAATAATATGTCATTTTCATCCCATGTTAGAATGTTTAACTTGCTGTTTATTTAAATTTGCTAATATGCCATGTTAAAATGATTTAATTCATAACTAAATAACCGTAACTGGAATTAAATGTTCTCTATATGTAAATGGGGTGGAAAATGCCTAGTTTAACATGGTCCACTTTATTTTCCTGTTTAACAACAATAAAATGTGGTTTAGGGCAGAACAGCACCGAATCTAAAATATTGCTCATGGGGATTTTCCGGAATTGTTGTTTCTTATTTCCGGCCTCATTTAAACTTGCCTAAGTAGTTAGTTTAATTATGCTTCACCCCTTGCCTTGTTTAAAAACATTTAATATTGTTGTGTACCTAAACGAGATCAAACTAAATATGTCAATGTGGTGTTTTGTCAATATGCAACCGTTGCATATTGAGGCTCCATAATTTGTAGTATTGTTTTGTTGCATATTGCCATGCCATGCCTCATTAAACGGACATGCATCATACTTGATTGTGCATCATGCCATGTTTATGCTTGTGCATTTACCATGTTGTTGTTTTTCTTTTCATTGTTGCTTCTCGGTTCGGTAATGTTGCGATTGTGAGGATTAGTTCGACTACTTCCGTTCGTCTTCTTCATGGACTCGTTCTTCTTCCTAAGCGGGATTTGAGGCAAGATGACCGCTACCTGGATATCACTACTATCATTGCTATGCTAGTTGCTGGCTCTTCGCTATCTGCGTTACCTATTACACATTTATCAAGCCATCCCAAATTGCCATGTCGCCCTAACCTTTTGCACCCTTCCTAGCAAACCATTGCTTGGCTATGTTACCGCTTTGCTCAGCCCCTCTTATAAGCGTTGTTAGTTGCGGTGAAGATGAAGTTTGTTCCTTGTTGGAACATGGAGATGTTGTTCCTTGTTGGAACATGTTTACTTGTTGGGTTATCACAATATATCTTATTTAATTAATGCATCTATATACTTGGTAAAGGGTGGAAGGCTCGGCCTTATGCACAGTGTTTTGTTCCTCTTGCCGCCTAGTTTCCGTCATATCGGTTGTTATGTTCCCGGATTTTGCGTCCCTAGCGGTCGGGTGATTTATGGGACCCCTTGACCGATTAAGCTTTGAATAAGACTTTTCGGCCAAGGCCCAACCTTGGTTTTACCATTTGCCTCACCACCACCTATACCCTTCCCTTGGGTCGCCAACCCAAGGGTCATCTTTATTAGCCCCGGACGGTGCTTCTCTAAGTCTTGGCCCGAACCAGTAGGCTACTGGGGCCCCCTAAGTTAGCAACTTCGAGGTTTGGTTTTACTCGTAGGATGTCTCATCCGGTGTTGCCACTGAGCAGAGATATGTGCAGCTCCTATCGGGATTAGCGGTAACATCGGCGGCTTTGCTGGTCTTGTTTTATTCTTTGTCGAAATGTCTTGTGGCAGGATTCGAGGCTGATCGAGGTCTTCAGGAGAAGAATATCCTTAGTTGATCGCGAGAGCTTATCATGGGCTAAGTTGGGACACCCTGCGAGGTTTGAACTTTCCGACCGTGCAGCGGTTATGTGGCAGATGGGAATTTGTTAATGTCGGTTGTAGAAAACCCGAAGTTGATCTTAATTAAAATACACCAACCGTGTGCGTAATAGTGAGTGTCTCTTTTGGGGTTGATCGAGAGGAGAACGGTTTTACGGTTATGTCGGCGTAAGTAGGAGTTGATATCACTTCTTGATCATTACTAGTTGTGACCGTTCCTTTGTTTCTCTTCTCGCTCTCTTTTGCGTATGTTAGCCACCATACTTGCTAGTCGCTGCGCAACCTCACCACTTTATCCTTCCTTTCCCATTAAGCTTTGCTAGTCTTGATACCCATGGTAATGGGATTCTTTGAGTCCTCGTGGCTCACTGATTACTACCACCGATTCACGGTCACAGGTTGTCGATGATCATGGCGAGGCGATGCTTGCTTGCGTTGAGTTCTTCTTACGCTTCTTCGATTCGGGGATAGGTTCGGTCGGCAGCACAGGGCTAGCGAGGTGGATATTGTTTGAGTTTACATTTATGTTTCATCCGTGAGTCGGATGTTGATTTTGTATGATGTGATGTTGTATTCATGTGGCATTGTATGCCCTTTTGTATGTATCCCACTATTATGTAATGTTGATGTAATGATATCCACCTTGCAAGCGTCTTCAAGATGCGCTTCTATCCTTAGTGGGACCTTGAGTTCCTTTAGGATAAGAATCGCATCTTAGGCGTGATAAGTTGATATCGAGCCTCGACCGACCTTAAAACCCCTTGTTTGTTGGCCATTGTTGAGTCTAGAAGAAAATTATTTTGAGTCTTAGGATTATATATATCGGATAGGATTCTTTTTACTCCTCGGTCCTTACGTCCGCTCTGGTGAGGCCTCTGGCGTAGATGTTTTGTCTTTCCTCTCCTCAAATTTCACGAAATTTTTCTAGGATCATTGCGGGTATCTTGGAATCGTTCCGATGGTTTTGTGGCGAGAACATTGTTCTTGGTGCCTCGACATTTAGGGGTTGTGGCGGTGTCCGGGAGTTGAGCTCCGAGGGTGTTGTCGTCACAATTTTCAATCGTTCAGATTGGAATACACAGGTTTGCCGACATGAAAATCTCTTTTGTGCGAGTTGTTGGTGATATAACCCGATAACTTGATCTTGGGCGAGCTCGGGAGTATTGCCATGACTTCGTATAACGGATGCTTTTGAAGGTTGAGGTACCGATTTCGGAGTTTTCTTGGTTATGTGTTGGCGGATGGATCTGGTGGATCTAGGTATTGTTAGTTTGGGTGATATATTTTGTGTCCTGTGTCCCCAACACCGGATTGCATAACCGAGAAAGTTTGGGAGTTTATAGGTAGGAAATTCAAGTAGCTCCTAGAATATCTTTTAAGCCGGATGCATGATATGAGATTGGGTAAATCTCTATCATATGTATTTGTTCGGCTTATTCTGCAAGCCAAATCCTTTGTTTTGTTTTGTTTTGTGGTATTGAGAGTTGCTTCAAAGTCAAGTGTTGATCCATACCTTTTCCTAAGCGGTGTTCTCATATTGCTATGTGAATACTAATCCTTCTTGATCATCGATATTCGTCATGTTAATTCTTTTCTACCGGTGCTTCTCTTCAAGTGGATCCGATCATTCCAACATTCATAAAGATCAATTCTAAGCTTTTTCTCAGCGGTGTTTGTTTCATCCATCCCAAGTTATCTTTGTTTCCGCCTCTCCACCCTTTTCTTCAAGGACTTATATATTTTAATCAAGTATCCATTTATTCATGGATCTCTTCATTCTTTTCTTTCAATGTTCTTATCCGGTGATTCCCATGAAGATGCTCAACAGTTTCAAGTTCATCATTCATCATTCTACGTATTCTTTTCCGATTGGATTTAACTCAAGCTTTCGAGTATTGATCATATTCTTTTCCTCGTTTCAAATGTTTCTCCCGTCGGTGCACCTCTTATTTGTTCACCTCCCTCTATTCTTGTCAGGAGTGCTCAAGATATCTCGGAAGAATCATGTTTCCTTTCTTAATCCGTTCGAGTTACTTCAAGTTTTCTCTCATTCAAGCTATTTAATTCAACGGTGCAATCTCTCTTCAAAATTGTTCAGCAGTGTTTTCTTTTGAGTGGGCCCTAACCCACAGGTCTTTTCGAGGATCTTACGACTCTTCTAATTTTCTGGAACTATTCTCAAATTCATTTCAAAGCTTGGCGTAAGAATGGGTTATCATCGATATGTCTTTCTCCAAAATCTTTCAAATTCTTTTCATCGTTTGTTTCAACCTTTCCAATTTTCATCCCGGAGTATCTCAACAATTCATGGTGGTTTCTCATCATTAGTCTCAACATTTGAAGACCGAAGAAGAGTTTCTCTTAAATCTTGCTCCATTCTCTTCAAGATTCATGGTTCTAGCTTGATGCCATTCTCTCATAATTGTTTTGATTGTAGAATTCTTTTCACCCATCCGGAGCATTTCATGAGTTGTTTCCATTTCTTTCCTTCGTAGGCCATCATGTCATAATTCCTCATTCTCAGCTTTCAGCTCTCGTTCTCTAAATCATACCGGTGCATCGTTCAAATATCCTCTAATCAGTTCATGATTTTTAGTTCTCATGTATCTAAATCCTTCAAGTATCTTCATTACGTTTTCAAATTCTTCCCGTGAATTGTGCCTTTGTCATGTTCATTTTTTAATTCTTCGGTTGGTTCGTTCAAAGATTTCACTTCCTTCGTTATCATATTAAATCATTCACGTTGTTTCCAAATTCCACGGTGGTTCCATCAATACCTTCTCAAGTTTTGCGTCATATCTCTTTTAATCCTTTCTCTCGAGAATAAGTAGTATGCCAACCGTTGCTTGTCATCAATTTAAATTGGTGAAGGGTAGGCATGGCATAATTCTTATTCTTGTTTCATCAAGTGATTAATTCCTTCTTACGGAGATTGTTCATGATGAACTAATTCTCGGTTCTAGTGCTTCATCTATTCTTTTTCGGAGTTCCAAGTTTTCATTATTATCTCCTCACGAAGCTCCATCTAAATCATTGCAAGGCTTCAACTTGTGTTCTCAACTTCTCTTTCATTTATCATCCTTTTATTCGGAGTTCAGCATGGAGGCTCTACATGCTTTAACCGTCAAGATTCTTTTCATTCTTCAATTGTTCATCAAGATTTCTCTTGGAGTTAAGATCAAATCAAGCCATACTTCAAATAAACATGGTGTTCCAACACATGTTTTGTTTTGAGGAGTTCAAGCATTCTTCATCTTGCATTCGAAGTGCAATTCTTTCTACCTTATCTCTTGAGATGGTGTTATGTCACTCTTGACAATTTCCTTCATGTTGCATGATTCATATTGTTGTCAAGAATGAGGTATTTTAAATCCATTATTTTCTCTTCGTTCAAGATCTTTTCAACCATCAATCTTTTGTTGGAGTTATATTGGGTTATATTTCCCTACTGACCTTCCCTAAGGAATGTAGCTATTTGTGGTGCTTATCAATGATCCAAATTTCTCCTTCTCATCTCGGTGAAGAAGTTTCTCTTATCTTCACTGATCTCAACCAATCAATTGTTTACATTAATGGCGGGTTGTCACCTCATAGTCTTGAGATGTTTCCATAAGCCCACTACAAGCTTATTCTTTTTTGGCGTTTGTTTTCCAACAACTCCGTCAAATTCTTCTTTGCAGGATGCTTTTCAAGTTCATTTGTGGCAGAAGTTGGCATTTTCTTCTCCATTCTTTTATTCCAATGATCTATCTTCTATTCTTTCTTCCGGAGGCATTGTGATGTTGCTCTCTTCACCCATCACCTCGTTTTGTCAAGATCATGTTATTTTCTTGCTTATCCATTTAACTTGGAGTGTTGTGTTTTCATTCGAGTTCTCTCATCTTATCAAGTTTTGCCTCCTTCCTCAACCCAGGAGAGCTGTAAAATCTTTCTAACCCCTTGTGCCATTCTTTCAATAGTTAGGAGGCAGTGTGTTGTTGTTTTCATCAAGTATCATCCCATCTTCTCAAGTTCATGTTCAATTTCCTCCATTTACAGTCGGTGCTGTCCAAATTATATCATTCTTATTCATTCTTATCTCGTTTCAGCGAGTGGTTTCAATTCCTTCTTGTCCATTGTGCTACGTCATTTATGTCTTGGCAACCTTCAAGCTCTCGTAATGTTCCTTGTTCCTCTTTTTCTAATGGATTGTTTGCAATCTCGTTCATCTCTAATTGCTCAACCTCTCAAGGTTAATTGGTTTCACTCATTGGTCGAAGAAGCAACTTAGTTTTACCGCTTATCTTCCTCTTCCTTTTCCCTCGGTGCCATCCTAGATCTGGGGCGAGATCCTCTTGTAGTGGTGGAGTGTTGTAACACCGGATACAACTTTCCATATTAAGTAACTCCGACTCTTGCCTTTTCCGAGATGTGTTATTTTATTTTCTCCGTGGTTGGGGTTTTGTCTTTGTGTTTTGCTTTTTGTTCATGTCTTGCATTTCATCTCATCGCATCATGTGCATTGCATTTGCATATTTTCTTAAAACTTCGTAAGCCGTTAGTAGTTGTCGTTTCTCCTTGGCCGTGGCTTTGTTGTCGAGACCGCTTGTCCTGACTGACCCCTCTCGGATCAACGGACCGCTCTCTTCTCTCTCTTTTACGAGCTCATCAAAACCTTTTGTCTCCATGGCGTTTTCCAAACCCGTCGGCAGCGTGTCTGAAACTCCCGAACCCGACCGGGCAGTCGTTACCGTTGTGTCCGGATCATCTAAGCGTCACGCGCAAACATCACCGTTTTTCTTTGAGGCTCTCCCTAGCCTATTTTTCCCGTCATCGTCCGTTTTTGATCGGAGGGCCAGTAGCTAACCAAAATCCTCTTGCTATATACAAGACCATCACCTACCAAATCATCCCAACCCTAAAATCTAGGGGACCTGTCCAATCCATCCTCCCAGCCGCCGCCTTGCCATTTCCACCTCGGGATCCTCTCATTCCCCACACCAACCATCAGCCACACCCAGATCCAATCCATCCACCATTCCATCCCCATCAACATGGCCCGACCAGATCCCTGGTTTTTTTGCGCAGCTGCCCGAGCATCTCGATCCAAAGTGGATCGGCGCCGCCTCAAGCCAGGCCTCCCACTTGCTCGTGCCCGAGCCTCCCGGCGTCGGACACTGAGCTCCTCTCGCTCGCTGCCCGCCAGCTGGGCAGCAACTCAGCGGTCGTCCCGTCGTTGCGAACCTCGCCTCCTCGCTTGAGGCCGAAGCCCGCGTCAAGCCCCTCTGCCCGGCCTCCTGTGCTCTCTGCCAGGCGTCGTCCTCATGAACCTCGCTGCAGCAACCACTTCGGCAGAGATGAGCCCAGCGTTGATCCTTCCTTCCCTCCCCACTTTCAGGTCCCTCCTCTCCATCTCTCTGAGCGAGGACCCCGCCGCGTCTCCGCACAGGCTACCTCGAGCGAGCTCCACCGTCGCATACAGCCTCGGATCCGGCCATCTCGAGCCTCCACGCCCGCCCTTAGCAGCTGCGCGCGCCGCGATCTCGTCGCCTCCGCCATGGACCACCATCCCAGACCTCCTCTGTGCCGCCCCTGTCCTCGTCATTGGGAGGCCTTGCCGCCAGTCCCTTCGCTGTGTCTCTGCTTCTGGAGCGGCGCAGCCTTCCATCCGTTGACCGCGCTTCACTCAGCGGCGCTGAACTGCCTCCCCTCAGTGCCCCAAGCCCAGCTGCTCGATCCCAACAACAGAGCACGCTGCAGAATCTCCTCCACCAACAAGGCTGGGCCGAGCCCAATGTGAGCAGCTCCCCAGCCAACAATGCACCCAGATTCGGCCCGCATGTGTTTTTTCCGTTACGACGATTTAGCTATTTATCCAGAGTTTCTGATTTACAGCAAACCCTTAGACTTCATGCATTTAATAACTCTCAAACCGTGCATCATAATAAAATGATTTATATATAAAATGCTCGAAATTGTGTGAATTAATAATATGTCATTTTCATCCCATGTTAAAATGTTTAACTTGCTGTTTATTTAAATTTGCTAATATGCCATGTTAAAATGATTTAATTCATAACTAAATAACCGTAACTTTCGAATTAAATGTTCTCTATATGTAAATGGGGTGGAAAAATGCCTAGTTTAACATGGTCACTTTATTTTCCTGTTTAACAACAATAAAATGTGGTTTAGGGCAGAACAGCACCGAATCTAAAATATTGCTCATGGGGATTTTCGAATTGTTGTTTCTTATTTCGGCCTCATTTAAACTTGCCTAAGTAGTTAGTTTAATTATGCTTCACCTTGCCTTGTTTAAAAACATTTAATATTGTTGTGTACCTAGCGAGATCAAACTAAATATGTCAATGTGGTGTTTTGTCAATATGCAACCCGTTGCATATTGAGCTCCACTAATTTGTAGTATTGTTTGTTGCATATTGCCATGCCATGCCTCATTAAACGGACATGCATCATACTTGATTGTGCATCATGCCATGTTTATGCTTGTGCATTTACCATGTTGTTGTTTCTTTCGGTGTTGCTTCTCGGTTCGGTAATGTTGCGATTGTGAGGATTAGTTCGACTACTTCCGTTCGTCTTCTTCATGGACTCGTTCTTCTTCTAGCGGGATTTCGAGCAAGATGACCGCTACTGGATATCACTAATATCATTGCTATGCTAGTTGCTTTGCTCTTTCGCTATGCTGCGTTACCTATTACCTGTTTATCAAGCCATCCCAAATTGCCATGTCAGCCCCTAACCTTTTGCACCCTTCCTAGCAAACCATTGCTTGGCTATGTTACCGCTTTGCTCAGCCCCTCTTATAGCGTTGTTAGTTGCAGGTGAAGATGAAGTTTGTTCCTTGTTGGAACATGGAGATGTTGTTCCTTGTTGGAACATGTTTACTTGTTGGGTTATCACAATATATCTTATTTAATTAATGCATCTATATACTTGGTAAAGGGTGGAAGGCTAGAAAGCCTTATGCAGTGTTTTTTTTTCCACTCTTGCCGCCCTAGTTTCCGTCATATCGGTGTTATGTTCCCGTTTTGCGTCCCTAGCGCGGTCGGGTGATTTATGGGACCCCTTGACGAGTTCGCTTTGAATAAGACTTTTCCAGCAAGGCCCAACCTTGGTTTTACCATTTGCCTCACCACCAGCCTATACCTTCCTTGGAATCGGCGCACCCAAGGGTCATCTTTATTAGCCCCGGACGAGTGCTTCTCTAAGTGTTGGCCCGAATCAGTGACCTGCGGGACCCCTCTTGGCAACTCGAGGTTTGGTTTTACTCGTAGGATGTCTCATCCGGTGTTGCCTGAGCAAGCGAGATATGTGCAGCTCCTATCGGGATTGTCGGCGCATCGCAGGCAGCTTCTTTGGTCTTGTTTTATTCTTTGTCAAAATGTCTTGTAGCGGGATTAGAGACTGATCGGGTCTTCCGGGAGAAGAATATCCTTAGATTGATCGCGAGGAGCTTATCATGGGCTAAGTTGGGACACCTAGCAGGGTTTGAACTTTCAGCCGTGCCCGCGGTTATGTGGCGAGATGGGAATTTGTTAATGTCCGGTTGTAGAAAACCGAAGTTGATCTTAATTAAAATACACCAACGGTGTGTGTAGTAGTGAGTGTCTCTTTTGGGGGTTGATCGAGAGAGAGAACACGGTTTTACTGGTTATGTCGGCGTAAGTAGGAGTTCGGGATCACTTCTTGATCATTACTAGTTGACGACGTTCCTTTGTTTCTCTTCGCTCTCTTTTGCGTATGTTAGCCACCATACTTGCTTAGTCGCTGCTGCAACCTCACCACTTTATCCTTCCTTTCCCATTAAGCTTTGCTAGTCTTGATACCCATGGTAATGGGATTCTTGAGTCCTCGTGGCTCCTGATTACTACACCACCGATTGCGCGGTACAGGTTATCACGATGATCATGGCCTTGAAGCGATGCTTGCTTTGTTGAGTTCTTCTTACGCTTCTTCGTTCGGGGATAGGTTCGAATTGACGCGCTGGGCTAGCGAGTGGATATTGTTTGAGTTTACATTTATGTTTCATCCGTAGTGGATGTTGATTTTGTATGATGTGATGTTGTATTCATGTGGCATTGTATGCCCTTTTGTATGTATCCCCACTATTATGTAATGTTGATGTAATGATATCCACCTTGCAGCGTCTTCAAGATGCGCTTCTATCCTTAGTGGGACCTTGAGTTCCTTTAGGATAGGGTCACATCTTGGGCGTGTGGAGATGTGCTTGGAGAAAAGCGGAAGAAAGAGGTAAAACAAAGTTGCTTCTCGACAAGCAGGTGAAACCCACGAACCTTGAGAGG